>CM062805.1:488231151-488826151 GCA_031772625.1 Pinus tabuliformis
TAGGTAGGCGGCAGGAGCAACACAACCAAATGATCAACGGGTTATTCTCCACAAGAGAAGTTGTTGTGTTGATGAAACACATTTTGAGGAGAAAGGTGTTAAGAATTCAAGAAACTCTAAAGAGGACTCAAGGATCTTGGGTTCTAAAACCTGACATGCAGCAAGAAGGATGAAGGTGAAATAGTAATTGAAGCAGATAATGAGCTTCCCATTCATTTTACTGAGTTTGACATTATGAGCAAGGGGGGGCTTCAGAAAATTTTCCTCTATTAGACTAGTCAGAGATAATGTGGATCTATGTGAGTGACAAAAGTGAGCAGCTTGCAGTAATGCATCTCATTCTTAACTCAGAATCAATTGTTATTTAATGCAAGGAAGATGGGAATGTTAGTTTTCTAGTATGTACTGGGATCCAGGAATTTTAATGAGCAATGAGTATGGTATGGTGGGTTGTCTCATAGGATATTGAAATGTGTAGCAATGATGCTGCAAAAACATTCTATTAGGCGTAAGCTCCTATTGATAAACTGCACATTCTTCTCTCGAGTCGAGCTTACCAAACTTAGGGCCCAAGTTTATTACTCTTCTATTAAAGGAGTTGAGCATTATAATGAGATCAAGGATCCGAGTTCCATCATCTTCAGCCTGGATTGTTGAGAAGGCGAGTTCAGCAATTGGAGGACGTGTTGTTGCCCAAATTGTATAGGTGAATGTGACAACAACTCTAGGCAGCACTGGTCAATCTGATCGCCGCCTCTCCATTCTAGTTGTCTCCCAAAAGCAGACTATGGGGGGTTGTCCCTATGAAATGTGTGGATGAAAGACTTGTCAGGAACTGACTAGTCTGGGGGGACACAACTGAATGACCTAGTAACCTAGCCAATGATGATTTTCAAGTTTAATTTATTAGCATGATTTTGATTATATTATGGAAAAAACAGTGCCTTATGGAGTCAAATTACTTGAAAAATATAAATTATTTACCAAGTCATAGGATGAACAGTCACTGCTTAGGATGCACACTATCCTATATGAATGTGACACCTAGATCTATGTGAAATGCAAACTCTTGGTTAATTTTAAATTAGATGCCTACCTATATGACTCCTTTCTCTCAATTGTTTTGAAACTAGTCTCTTGTGTAGGTTGTGGACAGAAGCCCAAGGAAAGTTAGTAAAGGCTATATTAACGGATACCTTCCTAGAATTCTAACCACCCGATGTGTCCAGTGTTACAGAGACTGTGGCTCTGACGACTGCAAGGTCATTGCGTTAAACAAGATGGGTTTAGATTTCGCAAGCTGAGTGAGAAAATATCGTCCTAGAGTCTTGTTACCCAACATTTTGTGGGTGATATCTCCTATGAGAAATTTTTTCTCTAAGATGGCCCTCAGCTGGTAGCCAACAACCCCTTGCAGCCACCAACTAGCTTATTGTTGCCATTCTGCCATTTCTCCACCACTGAGCCAGCCATGTGGTCCCTCACCATTGTTATGATCATATGTTGAAGGTGGGCCTCACGATACCTAAAGATATGTCTTGTTATTTGGTAATGGTGTATTGTAGTTTGCTTGTCATGAATACTTTTAGGCATGGATTAATTGAGGGATTCGGTTGAAAAGAGTGGGCTAGGTTTGTGCTCGTACCCTAGACCTCTTTTGGATTGTTAACCTTGGATCCTAGTCTTGTGGGATCTCTGTTACTAACCTTTGGGCTTTAGGGATGGTACTACAAGGTAAATCCTGATTTTAGTTGTGGTCCTACTCCCTCGTCCATATATATTACTCCCTTCCACTCATTATAACCCCATTCATCATTTCTCCCACCTGGTTCCACATTCATCCACTGGTTCCATATAGGATTAGCCTTCCCCTTCCCTTGCCCACACCTTGGGTCGGACCTGGAATTGATTCCCAATGGTTGATGCAGCTGAAAAGAAAAGTAAAAGCATAATTGGCCACATTCAATAGGAAAATGTACCACAAAATGCAATAAAATGGCCAGGACAAACACATTTAGCCGTGGGAAAATTCAATACATGAGCTCTACCGATCATCATGGCATCACCCTAGTTCCTACAAATCCTAGATGAGCCTCCTTTATCATTTAGGAACCATGATGTCCCAAACCCTAGTGGGCGATGAACCGCCCTACCTTAAAGGGGGTATCCACCAAAGTAGTCAATTAAAGAAAAATCATAAAAGGAAAAAGGCATATAAAGAAGGATGGAAAAATCAAGGTCATAGCACCTCATGTACCACGATTGCTCCCTCCTATGCATTATATAACCAAGTGTGGGCTTCCCTTTTATTAGCTAACCTTGTTCCCCAGCATGTGGCCTACGGCTGCCCTTTTCATCCTTTTCATTCATCTCTTTATCACATGCACCCCACCCTTTAAAGGTTGTACCTTGGACATACTATCCCCTTTAGAAGTAGAAACCACCTAATAGGATACTTGGTTAACCCCATTTGGATTTGGAGACATTATCACATGCCAAAGCCCACTATGGAAGGGCATACCATTATGAAGTGCCCACCTGTTGTCAAGGTTTGTAAGCTCTTTTACTCTATTTCCTTGATGACTTGTTGTAATGAAGGCTAGGGAACGCATTGGATCTTATGCAAGATTGCAGGTGATCTCCATTTTTTTCAGAGAATCCAGTATTCCATGACAGGTCAAAGCACGTTGAGATCAAGTACCACTACATCAAAGATATGGTACAGAGAGGAGCAGTGAGGCTCCAACACATCTCGACAAATGAGTAGGTTGAGGTTGCAGACATTCTCACCAAGCCTTTGTCGAAAGAAAAGTTCTTATTCTTCGGACAACAACTTGGAGTGGAGGAGAATGTATCCCTCCTTAGGGGACACGGCTGATTGAGAAAACTAAGCATATGCTCTTCCCCCAGTCTTTTGACTAGCCATGGACTTGGTGGGGAAGGGATGAGCAATGAGGCTCCTGGGTGTGAGTGTACTCCTTGGAGCCATGAACTTGCTTGAGTACATACCCTAGAATGCATCCTACCCGCAAGTCACCTTCGTGTCATTATTGACCAAGGGCCATGTTGAGATGGTTAAGCTTGTCGAGATTGCCACCCATCTAGCCAACGGTTGAGGAGACATAAGTGTATGTGATCTTTACCAAGGTCGGATGTGACTGTCATGGACTTGGTGGTGGTTGTTGAAGGAAATGTAACTAGGTTCGGTCTTCAAAAATGTACTTTTGATATTTGTATTTATTCAAGAAAAGAAATATTATTTTTATAATATATGTCAATGAGTTTCTTGCTCATCGAAGTACGTCTAGCACATGTCAAAGTGCTATAGGAAAGAGTCAAAATAATTGTGTTGAAGACCTTAAAGGCATGTTACATTATGTATTTTATGTATAAGAGTCAAAGAAGACACCTCCAAGCAAAGTCAAGTCTCCTCCTAGCAAAGACACCATCAAAAGAAGCAATGGCACCATTAAAAGCACCTATTGCAGCAACGAAAGTCAAGTCAGCCTATAAGTCAGCCTGAAGGAGGGACAATCCTCTATATATAGAGGTTGTCTACTCCTCCAAAGATAGCAAAGATGATCTCTGAAATAAGCGAGCAAGTGCAGCCAAGTAAAGGGTCGAAAAGTCAAGTTTAAGGGAGCCTCTAGAGCAACAAAGAAAGAGGAAAGATAACCGGAGTATTAAGGATTGTTTTAGGGTAAGTTGCAGCCACACGTGCGAGAAATAAAAGGGTTGACTACAGTCACTACAGCAGCAACATTAAGGTTGCTCATCCATCATTGTTTGGGCTTCAAATTAGGCTTACTAGGCCTCCTATCCAAGCGAAGAGAGAAGGACCTCAAGCAAAGTTAGAGGGAGCCCTATAACTATAGCAAGAACTCTCACACGTGCGAAGATTAGGGCTGCAATGCTATCACACTCAGCCTACCACCATACATCAAGAAAGAACTTGGATGATCTAGAGAAGGAATAAGTATCCTTAGGTGAAGGATATCACTAAGTAAAAGTATCTCTCCTAGAAGATCTACTTACAATAGAAGGAAGAACGAAGTGACGAAAGAACGACAAAGTTCTGGGGAACAAAGCGTCGGAAGGAGGTAGACAAAGTACCGGGAAACATAGTGTAGAGAAAAGGAAGGACTTGACTTATGCTTGGAGGATCTTCTAGTCAAAGTTCTAGGGTTTGGCATTGATCAAGAAAGAAGCTTCAATAAGAGTAAACTTACCGAAGGGTTTTCCTCTCAACAGAAGAGAGGTTTTGGCCCTAGCAGAGAGCCAATATCTTGAGTTCTTGTTTTATGTTTTTATAGCAGTTTGATGAAGTACACGCACATGCATTAATAAGAGAAGAAGAAGATTAAGCTAACAAAGACAAGAAAAGTAAAAAGACTTCACAAATTGTTATCTAGTCTCGAAGAATCACTCTACACCTAATTGCCCTAGATTCTTCAACAGTGGTAAATTGACCTCCCCTAAGTGTTGGATGCAGGTGTTCTACCACTTGATCACTAAGGGTCAAGTTGGGTGAGGATCAATCAGTGGACATAGGGTGTCTGTGATCTTTACCAAGGCTATTTATGACCGCCATGTGTTAATTTTTCTTAGGGCTACATTGTTCTCAATTGTAGATAATTGCATATTAAAAATTCACATTTTATATTGCATTCACCTCGTAGCATTATATCATCATTAGCAATTATGTAGAGAGAACATTAAAATCAATAATGCAGTAGAACATTAAGGAACAACATAATAAAAGCATGCACAAAAGAGACACTGTGATTTAGGTCAAAGACCAAGAAAAAACCCCACAAGGGCGAAAACCCAACTAGATTCTTCTTCTATTAGATATTCATCACTTGGTTGAGATACAAAGTACAAAATCATGAGTTATCATTACCAATTTAGTTCAAAACTACGTTTGTGCACTAAAACAAGACCAAGAGGGTTGTTATGATGTTATCATATCACTGTCTCAAGTAACATCTTCCATGTCACTTTATCAATATCAGGAATTCTTACTGTCAAGGAGCATCATCATAGAGACACTGTCATCATTAATTCTTGTTATATCATCATCAAGATGTCATTGTCTTAAGCAAGGTCATTGTCGTAATAACTAGGTTACTGCCATTCAAGATCATAGCCATGTCTTCCATTACTGAAGTAATGGGGTTATTGCTACATCCAAGATCCTAATGCAAACTGTTGTAGTATGTATGCTATATAGAAGTCTCTGTCACATCTGTTGTATTGGGGGCTTTGCCATAAAGTCACTGTCAACAAAGAGCATGAATTACATCCTATTACTATCTGTCACAAACATAGAAATGTCACCGTTGAATTGCCATATATTTATTGCTTGTCATTCATCACGGTCAACGTTAAGTAGCATGGTCTTTGTCATGAGTCACTACCATACACGATCACTGCCATTGACTATTAAATAGTTCATTGTCTATTGTCTTACTGTCAACAAAAATCATAGTCATACTATTGACAATTTCACTACAGCAAGAACTAGTATCTTTTCATGTATTATGTCCAATTGTCATAGATATTACAACTATGTAGAACTTTCACAAGACAAGATGAATCATAAGAAATATACAGAGATCATGATGCCAACAAACCATAGCGATTAGTGAAGCCCCATAGAGATATACAATGTCATGCATAGATCACGCTATCACTGTAGAAAGTGATGCCTTAGCAATGCCACAGAGCTACTGTAGAGAGCAAATGAATCATTATAAAACCCAAGCCATATATAGAAGAATGTGAACAATGATGTCAACGACTGTGAGCCATATACGATCCATTGTGATATGAGTCATTTGATAGAATATGAATTACAAATAATTGCAAGCCATATTGTAATATGTGCGGTCATACCATACTATAATGTATGCCACCATACTGTAATGTTGCGTGTCAAACTAAAATGTCTGCGAGCCATTCCATAATATATGTTACCATACTGTAATGTTGCAGGTCAAACTGAAATGTGTGCGAGCCATACCATAATATATGCAACCATACTATAATGTTGCAACTCAAACTGAAATGTTTGTGAGCCATACCATAATATATGTGACCATACTATAATATATATGAGTCATACTATTTTGTGTGTGGCCATACTGTAATGAGGAGCGAGCCACAAAACTAAACCAAAAAATGTGAGTTATAAGCCACAGAAACATTCCATGGAAAGCATACCACAAAACTAATCCATAGAAAGTGTGCCACAGAATCGAGCCAATAAAACCCAAATGTGAATTACCACAGAAAATAGAACATACAAACTGCAGAGCCTTGTGTTCAAATGAGGCACTTGATGGGGAATTTATAGTTGTTTCAATATGTGAAAAGTCACGTCCATTAGGGAGGCCAACATGAAGAAGTCGAGATGAGCATATGAAAACTAATTTGTAGAGGAAAATTCAAATTCAAATATTATTCAAATATAATTGGCAATCCCCTTCGACATTATTAATTGGGGACATGACAGTCCTCCCCTCCCAAATGTTGCTTGTCCTCAAGCAACTACAATGTTGGATGTTGTAAAATCTATTCTCCCTCCCAAGTAGCATCCTCCTTTGGTAATTCTTTCCACCTGACAAGATATTCTCTGATAATCCTGTTCCTGAGCCTTCTCTCCCTCTCCTGCAATATGGCCTCAAGTATCAAAATCAAATGACCCTCATCATCCAAGGGTGGAAACTTTGTTGCAGTTGTAACCTATTGTCCCAAGGCCTTTTTCAGGCAAGATACATGGAACACATTATGCACCTTGCTCCCTGGCGAAAGCTCTAGCTCATAAGCCACCTCCCCAACTCGCCTGATCACCTTATACAGTCCATAAAAATGGGGTTTGAGCTTCTCAGCTCCCTTCTGCTTCAATGTGGATTGTCTGTATGGTTGGAGACACAAGAAAACTAAGTCTCCAACCTCAAAATGCCTCTCCACACGATGCTTGTCTGCATACATCTTGTATTGGTTCTGCGTTGTCTACAAGTTGTCTTTGAGAGCCCTTAAGATCTCCTGGCTCTCTTGTATCCAATCCTTTGCCCCAGGGGCTCAGTTGTCTCCAAAAATCATGTCAGCAAATGATAATGCATCATAACCATAAAGAGCACGAAAAGGTGACATACTGATGGACATATGGTGAGTGGTGTTGTAGCAGTACTCTCCCATGTGAAGCCACTTCACCCATGCGCATTGTTGCCCCGTCACATAATTCCGCAAATATCCCTCCAACCATTTGTTCACAATCTTTGTCTGCCCATCTATTTGGGGGTGGTAGCTAGTACTAGGAGTGAGCTCAGTGCCCACCAATCTAAATAACTCTTGCCAAAATGCCCCCATAAATCTACTGTCTCAATCACTGACTATGGTCTTGGGAAGACCATGCAACCTGAACACCTCTTTGAAAAAGAGCTTGGCTATCTGTGATGCTGAGGATCTGGAAGGAATGGCAAAGAAGTGAGCAAACTTGGTCAGTGTGTCCACAACCACATATATGCAATCACACCCCTGCACAACTGGAAGTCTAGTGATAAAACCATGGATACACTCTCCCACTTCCTCTCCGAAATCGGAAGTGGCTGAAGTAAACCAGTTGGATATGTCTGCTCCCCCTTATTCCTTTGACAAACATCACACTCCTATACATGCCTCAGAACATCCTCCTTGAGGCCTCTCCAAGTAAAACACTCCCTGATGGTCCGGTAGGTTTTGAAAAAACTCATAGGTGAGTTGTGTGCTGCATGCAAAATCTTCTCCCTCAACTGTGAGCCTGGCACCAAATATATCTTGTCCTTATAATATATGACCTCATCCATCACCCGATACCTGTCATCCCCAAAAGTACCATCCAAGATCTCACATGTCTGTCGATCCTTGGAGTACTCTACTAGCAAATGCGCCCTCTAATCTTGGGTGATGTCCATAAGTGAGAGTGTCGCAGGCCTCCTAGATAGTGCATCTGCTACCACATTATGCTTTCCCTTGACGTACTCAATCTCAAAATCAAAGGCCTGTATCTTACTCACCCACTTTTGTTGCCTCTCCTGAAGCTCCTTCTGCTCCAAAAAGAATCGAAGATTGTTGTGATCAATCTTCACCTTGAACCTATTGCCCACCAAATACTGTCGAAACTTGGCCAACGCATGCATTATGGCCAACATCTCCTTATCATAGATAGGATACAATCTCTCATGTGGTTGTAGCTTTCGGCTCTCAAATGCAATCGAGTGGCCTCCCTACGTCAGCACTGCTCCAATACCCTCTCCAGATGCATCGCACTCCAATACAAAGGGTCGTGAAAAATCTAGTAAAGCCAAATCCGAATAGTTGCTCATCATTCTCTTGAGGCGCTCAAAGCGCCTCCTATGCCACATATGTCCACTCAAATGCTCTCTTTTGCGTCAAGGTTGTGAAGGGTGCTACCAAATGTGAAAATCCCTTCACAAACCGCCTATAGTAAATGCATATGCCCAAGAAACCCTACAACTCCATCGCAGTCCTGGGTGTCGGCCAATCCAAAATAGTTTTGATCTTCTCCTGATGGACCTTGACTCCATCCTCTCCAATCACATGTCTTAGATATAACATCTTTGTCAAACCAAACTCACACTTGGACATCTTGGCATAGAATTGTTGCTCCTCCAAGATGCGCAAGACCTCCTCCAAGTGTTGCAAATGCTCCTCCCATGTCCCATTGTAAATCAGAAAATCATCGAAAAATACCAACACATATCTACGCAACTGCTTGTGGAACACATGGTTCATACAAGACTAAAAAGTAGTCGGTGCGTTGGTTAGCCCAAAAGGCATCACCAAGAACACAAAATGTCTGTAATGACATCGGAATGCAGTCTTCGGGATGTCCTACTCCCTCACTCAAATATGATGATATCCTAAGCGCAAATCTATCTTGGAGAAGTATTTATCTCCTCTAAGCTCATCAATGTCTGGAATCGAGTATATGTTCTTCAGTGTCGTTTTATTCAGGGCCCTGTAATCCATGCACATGTGAAGCGTCCCATCCTTCTTCTTCACCAACACAATTGAAGAAGCATAGGGACTAGAATTGGTTCTGATGTGTCCCAAAGCCAGTAACTCCTGTATGGCTCTCTCTATCTCATCCCGATAGGCCTTGGGATGTCTATAGGGTGTAGTAATGATTGCATGCACACCCTCCTCTAGCTCTATAGTATGCTCAAACCCTCTATCTAGTCGAAGTCCTGGGGGAATGTCACAGAACACTGCCTAATGCTTCTCTAGTAGTGCCAAAATGTTTGGATGTGGTTGCTACTTGCTTCCATGTCTCAGAAATGCACAACTCTACTGCCCATGCTATGTCCCCACGTCTCAAGTCGGCCTCCATCCTGTGTGTTGATACTGTCTGTGGTGGATATGAGTGCATGCCCCTCAATAATACTTGTCTCCCATCTGGTCCCATGAACTCCATCTCTAACTCCTTCCAATTAGTGGTGACACGTCCCAGAGAATATAGCGACTGAACACCCAACACCACATTGATGTCCAATACATCAACCACAAAGAAATGATTTGTCATCGAGTAATTTCCCATGGTAAGGGTCAAGTTGGGAACATATCTAGTGCACTACATGGTCTGATCCCCCGGCACAAGCACTGAATACCCCTGAAAAGTCTTTATGTGTATGCCTCTCTGCTCCACCATCTGAGCATCAATAAAATTGTGGGTAGCCCCACTGTCCACTAGCATCGAAGCACATTGTCCTTGCACTGTGCCCCTGATCTGTAGGGTCAAATACTTCACGACTCCCCGAAGTGAAGTAATAACTCCTCCAGTAGGAAAAAGTGGTCCTCCTCCCTGTGGAGGTGGTAGTGGTGGTCCACCTCCCATGGACTGGGGTCCTCCATCCTGTGTCAATCTTCTGCTCGATCTCATCATCGGGCTCGCTATCTGAATGTACCTCAATGTAATGTGCCTTTCCCTTGGCACACTTATGCCCCGGTGCCCACAGCCCCTGACATGTAAAAAACAACTTCCTCCTCCGGAGGTCCCTCCTAGTCTCATCATCCAGTTGCCCTCGCTCAACATCTCTATGCACCTGTCTAGTGTCTCGTCCTCCGTGAGGTGCAGTATGCCTGGAAAGTATAGGGGCCTTGGTTTTAAGCAAGGCATTAATCATATCTCTGGCCCTCGAAATGGCATCCTACAATGTCATATGCCTATAAGCCCTCATCCAACCAAGTAAGGGATCAGCTAGCCCCTCAATGAACAAAATGATCAGCCGAGTCTCTGAAATATCTGTAACCATCATGGCCAATCGTTGGAACTCTGCTATATACGCCTCAAGACTACCAGTCTGTCTCAAATGTGCCAACTCCCTGAAGTGCAACTTTGGATCCTTCCTATCAAACCTCTCAACCAACCTCCTGGTAAAATCAGTATAGGAAGTAATGTGTGTGTCCAAGAGTGATCAAGCCATGGTACCACCACTCTTGTGCATCTCCCTCCAAATGCAAGGTGGAAAATCGAATAGCATCAGTCTCTCACATGGGGTTCAGAAGGAGATAAGTGTCCAACTTTTGAACCCACACTCTAGCTAAGCTCTTGGCCAACCCATCAAAGTACAGAAGTGTGACCTTCCTTACGACCTTCTACACCACATGATTCGATTGTCCTCCTCTATAAGATGTCCCAGCTCTAGTTTTGTGTCTCTCCTTGAGGTGAATAAACTCCCCAAGAGACATGGCACATTGAATCCTAGGGTCTAACCCCTCATACTCATCAATCCCCATCTCCACAGAATGCACCAAATCTGCAACAAGATCTAGTTCCCTCTCTCTCTCTCCTGCTCATCCATGAACTACAGCATAGTGGGACGACTATCCCGGCCACGTGTAGGAGTATGCAGCTACTGGAATGGACGCTCATTTGTGTGACAGCTTCCACCTCCCGCTCGGGAACCTCCATCACCATTGTGCTCATGCTCAGGTTGGTTCTGAACTTGAAGACCCATCATTTGCTGCATCATGTCCATCATTAACTGACCCTGCCTTAGCATCTATTGATTTACCCTCAACAACTCCTCCATAACCTGGTTCTGTCCTCCTTGCCTAGGTTGTTTGTTTCCTCCATTTCCATCTTGACCCTCCATGTGTATTCTAGTGTTGTCAAGCTCTGTATCAGAGAAATGGTCAGGTTCTTCTCCTCTTTTGCATCCTCTTCCTCTACCCTTGCCTCTACCTCTGGTATGGTAGACCATTCCACTAAAAGGTCTAGACATCAATTGCTCTATTGGTCGCAGTTGGCCAAGAACATGCTCTGATACCACTATAATATCCTAAATTAGAATATACGATGAATACCAAAAACATGAACTAAGCTATAGCAAGAAAATACAACCATGCAAGCACAATTTTTACACAAGCAAAAATAGATTAGTAAACCATAGAATAGCAGCAACAAATCTGATTCATTTTATTAAAAATTACTTGGAGCTTAGTACAATAGAGTAGAATGATAGAAACTGTTGATTTTTGTAGCTTGGCAGGTACTCCAAGCCTTGGGGATCGAGGGTTTGGAGGAAGGAGCTCCACAAGTGGCCTTGTGAGCTTGAAACCCAAGCTTGGGGTTTTGCACCCATCGATGTTTGGGCCAAAACCATGACGAGATTACGACATGTGATGGATGAGGATGATAGTAGATGACGAGACGAATCCAACGCATTGAGAATCATCCAATTTTGAGTTGTCGTTGAAGAGAAATGAATTTTTGAAGTTTGCATGTGGGTTTGTGCACCATAATACAAGTCGGCCTTGCATATAACACATGTATAAATATAGGTCATATGTGAGACATTTAGACACATCCTGTTGAGAAATCTAGGGCATAGTAATTATATGATTTCTCTTCTATTAGTAACTGCTTGTGAGTGCTTTTCACTTCTTTAGATTAGAATCTTCTTTTACTTAGGCTATTAGTGTTCTTATTCATCAAACAGCTACCAACACATAGACCATAAAGAGACAAGAGACAAAATATAGGCTATCAACTAGGGCCAAAATCTCTCACTCTTTGAGAGGAAAACCCGAAAAAAAAAAACCTCTTCTTATAGAGATCCCAATTGACAAATACCATGAACAAGACCCTTAACCTATTTTCCTCTCCAATGTCTAAGACACAAAGCTCCTTTTTCAACAATAGTCCACCTTCTGCTCCTTCCTCCTCGACTTCTTCCTCAACCTTGGCTTGATTTAGACTTTCAACCTTCTTCCACTTCAGCTCCTTAGGAGGACTACACCACTGCTGCAACAGACTTTGGCCTTCACTGCTACAATATACTTCTTCTCTTCTCGGCCTTTCCTCCTTCCATAGACTTCAACTTCCTTAGCCTTCACTGCTGCAATATACAGGTCTGCAATTTCATGTGTGCGAAGGTAAGTTGGTCCGAAAAATAGTCCCAAATCAACACAAAATACCTCGTTGATCTTTCTTTCTTCCGCGTTGGTAACTCGGCTCCCTTAATGACCCTCGCACTTCAGATCTTGACCGAACTGTGTCACTGAAATTTTGTCCTCTGAACTTAGGTTGAGATGCCTATTTATAGTGGTTTGACTCTGTAATTAGCTGACATGAGTGTATGTGAGCCGACATGTCCTTTGGAGGGTTTATATTATTTCTTTTTGAAGCCAACTTGAGGAGGAGACTTTGCTTGGTCTTGGAGGGCTAATTATACTTATCTAATGACTCATACAAAATGTAATATGCCCAAGAAGGGTCCTTCATACATGACATTGACTCAATTTGACTTTATGACCAATCCTAAGGACTCACAATGGGAGTCATACTAAAAATAAAATTCCTTGCTCATGAAACCCATGAGACAAGCATTACAATAATAATTTTATTTTTCTTCTTTTCATCAATTACATAAAATCACAATTACACATGTCATTATGAAGACTGAACCTAGTTACATTTTTCAACACTCCCTCTTAACTAGGGAGGTATTCATAATGGTACTTGGTCATTCTCAATCTAAAGAATTTCTCATAAGAAGAGTCGGATTGGTAACCCATCTGTATAGCATCATATCAACTAGCATTGTCACATAGCAAGCCCTTGACTAACAGCTTTATCTCTCCATGAGATCTAAGCACAATGCTGGCGAGACCAATGATGTATAGACACCCTCATCATTGTCTCTCGCGAAACATACCCCACCTGAGTTCTCAGGGGGTGTGTTCCACCAGGACTATTCTTATCTTGGATTCCCAATCCTCAAAGAATGTCAATCCTCAATGAATACTCTTATCTTGGATGCCCTAATACATACTCAAAGAGCATTGGATGCCAGACGTTTGCCCAATCCTCTATTTTGTCTTCCCAAGTGAAGACAACAATGATGTGTCTATCTCTACCTCTTAATTAGGGAGAACATATCTATTCCAATAAAGAAGTGTACTCATTCCTATGGAAGGAATGTACCTAAGCTCCTTCTTGGCCTAGGAATTTCCAAGTTTCTTCCAAGTAACAAACTTGTTTCCAGGCTCCCTCTCAATTAGGGACCTACAGCAACTTCTCAATTGGAGATGATGGGACAACCAGCTGCTTGAAGAACTCCTCACGATGTCATGAACTTATTTTCGTCATTCAAGAGTCCTCATATTTTGGGACTTCTTCTTAGGGCACAAACCATCCATCACTTTCATCCATGAGTCAGTCATGTCATCATCGGAAAGTGATCCATCAGTCCATATTTGGCCTTCCTTCATGCCATGCTGCCTTCTTCATGCCATAGTTCCTTAAGGATCTTTCATCCTACTTCATGTGCATCAGTGGTGGAAGATATCCATAGATCTTCCTCGGCAGCCCTGCATAAACCCATCTAGATATTTGTTCAAAAATAAAGGAATGAACATTAAAATCAACATTACCTTTGTG
Source organism: Pinus tabuliformis (assembly GCA_031772625.1). Classification (NCBI taxonomy): domain Eukaryota; kingdom Viridiplantae; phylum Streptophyta; class Pinopsida; order Pinales; family Pinaceae; genus Pinus; species Pinus tabuliformis. The sequence goes on from CM062805.1 coordinate 488,245,103, forward strand.
ATGGTCTTTCATCATGACATCTTTTAGTTTGCATCATCATCCTGCATACATATCGACACATCTCCCAAAGATATATATTGCCAAGGGTCTCTTTCTTTTTCAGACTCCATCAAAGTCTTCATATCTTCCATGGAGATATCCTAGTCAAATCTTCTTGGTCTTTCAGATGTTGATTGCCTTTACCATGGTTTCATATTTCATGATCTCTTCCTTCCTTTCTTCACACATTTCATTCCCAAGAGCTTCCCATCAAAGTTCCTCAATTGTAGTCAACCACCTCATACTTCATATGAGAACATATTATGTTGATTTCATCTAGTGAATGTATGACGCATGCATTCCTGCATTCCTTCGAGGGAGGAGATCATTTCTTTTGATCATGATCTTAAGATAGAGCATTGGTTCATGATACTTGCAACCATATGACATGACTTCCACAATATCAAATGTAAGCATACATATCTCATTTTTCCTTTGGTTCATCCAGACTTCCTACAGCAACTTCCTTCATTGAAAGAGCTTCAATCCCTTGATCTACTTCACTTTTATGTCATCATACCATCATCCCATGAATTCCAAAAGATTGGAATTCTTGATGAAACACTTGCTTTTCCTCATGATCGGTGAACCTTTTAATGAAGATTCCATCCGAGAATCTTGAGGATCTAAAGTATCCCCATCAGCAGATGTTTCCTTTTGACAGATGTATGTTGAACCTTGTACTAAATGACCTTGCCACTTATGTTCCCAATGAGATTCCCAAGAGCTATATCCTTGACTTCTAAACCCTCTTTTGAGCTTCTCTATGATGATGTCCCGAGCTCTTGCTTTCAATGCTTCTATGATACCTTGATGCATCTCATTTAGTGAATCATGATAGCCATATCTTACAACAAAATACTTAGGAATTTGAAAAGAACTTAGGTGCGGAAGACTATCTCAGTAATAGAGATCGCTTTCTTCCTCTTTCTTCGGCTTCTTCTTTTCAGCTTCCTTTACTTCCTCTTTTATTGTCCTTCTTGACCTTATTACAATCTCTTTTGTAGTGCCCATATTCCTGACACCCATAGCATTGAATCTTAGACATGTCCCTTTTCTTTTTCCAAGAACCAGACTTTCCAAATTTTCCTTTTCTTCTTGTCATTGCAGCATCAACTTGATTTTGCTCACATGCTCCCACATCAGATTTGGCCTTTAGTCTAGATTCTTCAATCTTGCATAGTGACCTTAGATCCTGGAATGGAGTAGCTTCTTTCTTCCAATAAATACTTGAAGTAAAGCTACCCCACTCCTCTGGTAGTGCATTTAATAAAACTGTAGTCATTTCACTATCAGACATGACTTTTCCCAGATCATGTAGTTGACCCCGGATCTAAGATATACTCATAAAGTATGAGGCTATTCCATCTTCCCTTGACATCTTCAGCTTGTATAGTTCTTGCCTTAATGAGATGACTTCTCCAGTAGTGCTTACGGAATATAACTCTACCAGTTTGTCATAGTTTTGTTTTGAAGTTTCAAGTTTAGATACATATGGGATGAGGGGATCCTTGATGGATTCTATGAGAATCCTTTGAGCCCTAACTTCCCCTTTTCATATACTTGGCAAGAGCTTGAGCATCTTCCTCTCTTGGTTTAGTGATAGAACCTTTGACATGTTCCATAACCTCATTTTCAATGAGATTCAGATCTGTCCTTTTCTTCCATGCAAGATAGTTTGAAGCCCCAACCAATTTGTTGCTTTCCTTGCAAAAAGACATTTTGACAGATATACTTACTTGATAGAATGCTCCTTCTTCTTGTTGCTTCCTTGATGTTGATGATGATATAGAGGATAGAAAACTTCCTTTTGATGAAGATAGTTTTCTTCAATAATGATCCTTGATCCCACAGAGAGGGAGATCCCTTGGATCTTTTAATGATGATGATGTCTTCAATGGTAGGGATCTTGCTTGAGAGAGATCGCCTTAGAGTCTTGATGACAACGCCTCTAGCTTCCTTTGGATGAATAGACTTCAAAACATTTCAACTTGATTTGTAAATCCTTTCAACTTGAGTAGATGTAGGGCTTTGGCCTTTTCCTTCTTGATGATGATCCCAATACTTCTTTGTAGACTTCTTTGATCTAGGGTTATGATGCTTCAAGATGATATTCGCTTTGATGCCTTCCTTGAGATTTTATCCTTGAGTGTCCCTTTATAAGATGCCCTTCCTTGACTTAGTCACCTTAGCTCCGATACCATGTTGAGAAATCTAGGGCATAGTAATTATGTGATTTCTCTTCTATTAGTAACTGCTTGTGAGTGCTTTTTACTTCTTTAGATTAGGATCTTCTTTTACTTAGGTTATTGGTGTTCCTGTTCATCAAACAGCTACCAATGGATAGACCATAAAGAGACAAGAGACACAAAATATAGGCTATCAGCTGGGCCAAAACCTCTCACTCTTTGAGAGGAAAACCCGAACAAATTCTTCTTCTTATAGAGATTCCAATTGACGAATACCAAGACCAAGACCCTTGACCTATTTGCCTCTCCAAGACCAAGACAAGAAGCTCGTCAACGATAGTCAACCTTCTGCTCCTTCCTCCTTCTCGACTTCTTCAACCTTGGCTTGCTTTAGACTTCGAGCCTTCTTCCACTCAGCTCCCTAGGAGGACTGCACCACTGTTGCAACAGACTTCGGCCTTCACTGCTACAATAGACTTCTTCTCTTCTCGGCCTTTACTACTTCCATAGACTTCACCTTTCCTCAACCTTCACTGCTGCAATATACAGGTCTGCAATTTCATGTGTGTGGAGGTAAGTTGGCCCACAAAACAGTCCCAAATCAACACGAAATACCTCGTTGCTCTTTCTTTCTTCCTTGTTGGTAACTCGGCTCCCTTGATGACACTCACACTTCAGATCTTGACCGAACTATGTCATTGAAATTCCATCATCTGAACTCAGGCCGAGCCGCCTATTTATAGTGGTTTACCTCTGTCATTAGCTGAGATGAGTGTATGTGAGCCGACATGTCCTTTGGAGGGTCTATATTATTTCTTTTTGAAACCGACTTGAGGAGGATACTTTGGTTGGTCTTGGAGGGCTAATTATATTCATCTAATGACTCATACAAAATGTAATATGCCCAAGAAGGGTACTTATACATGACATTGATTCAATTTGACTTTATGTTAAGATATTCTGACACATAGGAAATAATTAAGTATAACTTGGTTTAGTGTATAGTTAGGTAAATTGTGTTTCTTTAGTTTGTACTTTTTGTAACTCACAATCTGACAGTCACGATATGTTCTAGACATGAAGTGATCTGACAGTTCATTCTCTCCTCGGTATTACCGACACTTGATCTATGGCTTAACACCCGATTGGTCCATCATCTCTATTTAAAAAGCATGGAGGGTCATTTGTTAGGTGACCGTTCATGAGAGAAGCTTATGTAAATTTTCTTTCTTTTACACTAATAAATTGCCTGAAGTGACCGCGTTGGCTCAGGTCATGGACTTTTTCCCTCTTTGAGGGTTTTAACCACATCAAGAATATTGGTGTACTAATCTGTGATCTGTTTGTGAGTGGTGTCCTTTGGTGTTCTATCTAAGGAACTTACCCTGTAAATTCCTACATGGTATCAGAGCTATTTGAGGGTCGCATCCATTGGTGATCCAAATCCGAAGTCGGTACAACTGCATCCGACTGTCATTTCCTAGATCTATTGTTTCTGACCGCTTTCGGGCCAAGAGGACTGCTCTATTGTGTTAGGAGCATCTGTTCCAGTGAGGAACCCCTTTCGTTTCACGCGAAAATGTTTTTGGTAGCCCTAGCTACGTCATTTTTAAGATCTGAAGGATACAGTCTTTTTTTGGGAGTTTTAGTTATTTATCTCTCTATTTATTTGGGTTTATTTATCTCTTTGTTTTTTATTACTGGATCTATACCTTTCATTTATGTGTATACTCTTTGTCTCGCGACTCTGTGTGATCTAGGCAAACTAGAAACAGAGAGAAAAGATTTTTCTCATGCGCATGCTCCTTTTCGCTGCACCATAGTGTGATCTCGGAAAATTAGAAACATTGAGAAAAATATTTAGTTTTTGGTCAAATCTAACTTTAAGCCATAAGGCTTGGATTACTTTTGCTTGTTCGTTTTGGGTTGTGTGGTTTTTTTGTTTTGTAGGCAAAAAAGGGTTTTTTCAAGTAAGCACGCACTCCAAAGCTTCAGTGAGCAAAAAAAAAAAGAAACCCTTTCCTCCTTTCCAAAAATTACTAACATTTTAAATTAATTCACTTGGTCCAAAGTTACTTTATGGGAATAGAGGTCTTGGGTTCAAGTCTTTCTTTTTGTTGAGTTACTTTTTCAAAAAGCACATGTAACTTATGTTTTAAAGTTACTTTATGTAAAAGTGTTCTCACCCATTATAAAAAGTGAGTCACTTATAATTCTAAAGTCTCTTTATCTTTTATTTAAGTTACAATTTAGTGGATAGTTCATAAAGTACCATTGTAAAAGTGACTTTCACTTATTTATAAAAGTGGGTCACATAAAGTAATCTTTTTTTAAAGTGAGCTAATTAGATTAAGTTTGGAAAGGTGAGGGAGTTAAATATAACATTATAATTCACTTCCCAACATTCACGTAGTTCGTCAACATCTTCAACAACTTTTCTTCAAAAAGCCATAGCTTCTTCATCTGAAAACCGTTTTCAGAGCCTTTTTTTTTAATTAGCCTAATTTTTCGAGATCTTTCTATCAGGACACTTAGTTTCAGCATCTACAGCTTCAGTTTATTTTAAAATGGAAAGTCCATGCCTAGTTATTCTTGACAGCACCAACTACTTCCAATGGCTATCCTACATTGTGGATTTACTTTGAAGTAAAGGTCTTTATAGAATAGCCTCAGGCCAAGAGTCTAAACCTAAAGATGAAGATAACCAAGCCAAATGGGAAAATAAGCAAGGTCAAGCACGTGGGTTGATAGGGATGTCTATTTCTCTAGACCTTAGATTCCATATCGCAGAAATTGATACCCCCGATAAAGCAATGAAACAACTCAATAAAGTTTTTGGAATTAAAAATGAAATTAGAGCCCATCAACTTGAAAATGAGTTGCTTACGTTGGACCCCAATAATTTTTCTTCCATTGAAGATTTTTTGTCCAATTTCAAAACCCTTAGACTTCTCTTGGAAAGTGTTAAGGTTAAGAAAGAAGATGGTAGCCTTATCTATTCTATTCTTACTAAGTTCGGACCAGCCTACTCTGTATTTGTTTCAACTTTCCATTCTACTAGAGAAGTCTTTATTTCTCAAGGAAAAGATTACAAGTCCCCCTCTTTTGATGCCTTTTGTGATTCTTTAATAAGAGAACAAGAAAAACTCTTACATCTTGGTCTTCTTAATACTGGAAATTCTTCTATGAGGGCCTGAGCAGCCCAACAACAACCAAATTCAAAGAAGCCTAAGAAGCAGCATCCTAAAAAGAATGGTCATAAACCAAACAAGGGTCCTAAGCAATTTCAGTCTCAAAATGAAAATCAATTCAACAAAATGATAAGGCAAATAAAAACAAAGAGAAGAACACTGATAGACATTGCAACTTTTGTAATTGTGATGGCCACTTAAAATCCAAATGCTTTAAGAAGATGGAAGCCTTGAAAGCAAACATGAAGAAACATAACATCCATTTGGAGCACTCTTCAACTTCAACTTCATCTTCAGGAATAGCACTTTCTGCATGTGGTTGTCAAGCATCTCGATCTGGTTATGCACTAAATGTATCTTCTTCTTCTCATTCTCATGAGTGGCTCATTGATTCTGAAGCTTCTTATCACATGGCTAAAAAGAAAGCCATGTTTTCTTCTTTAAATGATTGTAACACCAAAAATATTTATGTTGGTGATGATAGATCTCTTAGTGTTGTAGGAACTGGAACTATTCATCTAGACAATGGTCAATTTAATGATGTATTATGTGTTCCTACCTTATCCTACAACCTTCTATCTGTATATCAGATAACTCATTCAGGTGAAGATAAAACCATTGAATTTTCACCTCATGATGTTGTAATTAAAGACCTAAGAGATCCTAGACAAATTTTAGCTACTGTCATTGCTGATGATTCTAACTTTTGGTCATCAACTCTTCCCTCCATGTTTGTTGCTCATAATGACGAAGTGAGCAAACTTTGGCATAAGCGATTTGGTCACTTAAACTATTGCTCCCTTTAAAATCTATGTAAAGAAAATATGGTGACAAGTCTTCCTATGGTATCTTGCAGAGATGGTGTTTGTTTTGAATGTGTACTCGGAAAATATCATCGGATAGTTTTGAAAAATGTGCCCCTTGGCATGCCTCAGCCCCTTTACAGCTTGTGCAAAGTCATTTATGTGGTCCACTTCTAATTGTTTCATTCTCTGGCTACAAGTATTTATTAACTTTCATTGATGATTTCTCCAGACGCACTTGGGTATACTTCTTAAAACTCAAGAGTGAAGTCTTTAACGTGTTCTTGGCCTTTAAGGCCTTTGTTGAAAAACAATCAGACATCAAATTCTTAAGCTAAGATCTAATAATGACAAAGAATATGTTAACAACAAATTCATCAACTTTTGCACTGAGCATGGAATTCAATTGCAACATACTATTCCTTATACTCCACAAAAGGTGTAGCTGAAAGGAAGAATCACACCTTAAAGGAAATGGCTAATTGTATGCTTCAATCTAAAGGACTTAGTCTTAATTTTTGGGTGGAAGCAATTAACTGTGCAAATTACATAGTAAATCACACTCCTACTAAGGTTCACTCCAGAAGAAGCATAGAGCTCAATCAAACCAGATGTAAGTCACTTCGTGTTTTTGGAAGTGAAGCATGGGTCCATATTCCTGATGAGAAACATAAAGCCTTAGAACCTAAGAGTGAAAAATGTATTTTTGTTGGATATTCTTAAGATGTCAGAGGATATAGACTTCTTCAACCTAAATCCAAAAATGTTATCATTAGAAGAGATGTAAAGTTTGCTGAAAATATATCGGCCTGCAAGCCTAGTTCGGTGGATGTGCCACCTCTCTCTATCCCATCTACTTCTGAAAATATTCCTTCTTCAGATGATGACAACGAGGATGAAAATCCTCCCCCACCTTCTCAGGATCCTCCTTCAGCTTCTCAACTTCAAAAATGGGTTCGCGCTACTCGAGATGCAGCAGGTGCTCTTGCAAGTGATCCTATAGATCAGCATTGTACACATTCTCAGTTCGATAGAGTCTCTTCTTCACTGGCTCAAGCTTCAGTGAATTATGATCCTAACACCTTTACAGAAGCTTCAGGCCATCCAGATTGGGATGCAGCTATGAATGAAGAATATCGTTGATTATTGGCAAATAATACATGGGACCTTGCTCCTGTTCCAAAGAGACGAAAACTTGTTAGATGCAAATGGGTTTACAGAACCAAGTTTGGATTAGATGGAAAAGTTGATAAACATAAAGCTCATCTTGTTGCTAAAGGTTTTTCATAAGTTGAAGGCATTGACTATACTGAGACGTACATCATAGAGACGCAGTGGATGACGCAGTGAAGGACAGTGCAGCATAGAACCAAGCAGAATGACGCAAGGCTGATGCAGTAGGGAAAGGAAGTCCTCCAGGGTGTCAAAAAGTCTCGGAGAAAAGTCTCAGGTGTTTTCTCCCAGTGTCTATGCAAAAATTTTCTGTAAAAGCGATTGTTGTTGAAGATTAATAAAACCCTCCTCTGCTGCACCAGTTTTCCCGCATTGGGTTTTTCCGAGGACAATTGTCCAAAATAACTGTGTTGATGTGTTTGATTCTTGTGCATGTATTTGTTTCTGTATAATGGTGTGATATCTACAATAGTATTTATTTTAATATTTACTAAAGGGATTTCGTAAATAACTTTTTGGAAAATAAATCAATTGTTGCAGTAATAGAATTTCTGTTTAGAAATTTTCACATGGTATCAGAGCAAGGATTCAGAGACAGGAAGGGAAAATCAATTATGGGTCAAGATCATGATGCAGAGGCATCCACGTCAGGAGACTCATGCAGATTTTCAAAAGATTGCACAAGAGATAGAAATTTCGATTTCTCTATGTTGGCTTCCAGATTGGAAGAAGAAGTTGCTTGCGTAGCAAGCTCTGCATCATCAGGGGTATGGTATATAGACAGTGGAGCCTCCTGGCATATGACAGGAATCCGGGAATGTTTCTCAGATTATCAGGAGGAAAGAATGAATTTTCAGATCACCATGGGGAATAAGGCAAAGTGTACTCCAATAGGGAAGGGTACTATAGTTTTTCAAACAGAAACAGGAGAGCAGTTTTGAGCTACCAATGTGTTGCATGTGCTAGGACTGGGGATGAACTTACTTTCCGTATCTCAAATTCAAAGCAAGGGCTATGACATTTTCTTCATTAAAAATAAAGTATACATCAAATGCCCGAGTCGGGAAAAGAAGGTACAGATCGAAATCAGAAGTAACAGGTTGCAGCTAGAATCACCAATGGCACTGATAGGTAGTAATGGAGACAAGGATTTGAATGAACTATGGCACAAAAGGATGGGACATTTGCACCATGGGGCTCTGAGAATTCTCAGGAAAACTATAACAGGAGTTTCAGATCTTAGTACAGAACAAGATGATGTATGCAGAGGGTGTGCTCTGGGCAAGTATGCCAAAGCAACGTTTCCTAGAAGTAAAAATAGGGCCAAGAGTGTACTAGGATTGATACACTCAGATATCTGCGGACCGATGTCCACAAAAGCTCTTAGTGGTGCTGAATACTTCATCACCTTCATCGATAACCATTCCAGGAAGACTTTGATCTATTTTCTGAAAACCAAGGATGAGGTTTTCTGTCGATTCAAAGAGTTCAAGGCTCTAGTGGAGAATCTGACAGGAAAGAAAATAAAAGTGTTGCGCTCAGACAATGGTGGAGAGTATTTCGATAAGGACTTCACCGATTTTTGCGCTAGGGAGGGCATTAGAAGAGAGTGGACAGCTCCCTACAATCCGGAGCAGAATGGAGTAGCAAAAAGGAAGAATAGGACTATTGTGGAAGCAGCTAGGGCTATGATGTATGATCAGGATATGCCAAAATTCTTGTGGGCAAAAGCATGCAACATAGCAGTCTATGTCCAAAATAGAACTCCTCATAGGGCATTGGGCAAGATTACTCCAGAGCAGGTCTTCACCGGGAAGACACCTGAAGTTAGTCATTTCAGGATATTTGGGAGTTTAGCATATTGTCGTATACCCAAGGAGAAGAGGAAGAAGTTAGATCAAACTGCAGAGAAAGGATATCTTGTGGGATATAGCGAGAATGCTAAGGCATATAGAATCTATCTTCTAGGGAGCAGGAAGGTAGTAGTTCGGCGAGATGTGAAGTTCATGGAAGATAGGGCCTTCAGAAAATCTCGAGAAATGCCTTCTGAGGAGCAGTCAAAAGATGAGCCGTTGGTCAAACCACTTCAACCAGCGAAAGCCAGTACCAGAAATTCTCCTTCAGAACAAGAGGAATCACAGGAAGAGGAAGAGCTAACAGATGCACCTACTACCAGAGGAAGAACGAGCCAGGAACTCCGACAGATTCTACGGGATGCAGAAGATTTCATTGGTGCACCCAGGAATAGTAAAAGGGAGCGAAGACAACCAAATAGATATCAGGCCTTAGTAGCTTAGGCTGGGGTACCATTCAATTTTCCAGAGGCCGCTCAACATCAAGTTTGGATGGATGCGATGGTGGAGGAATACAGCTCTATAATGGTGAATGATGTCTGGAAGTAGTGCCTAGGCCTCAAGACAGATCAGTGGTAGGTTCGAGATGGATCTACAAGATCAAATACGCTGCAGATGGCAGTGTGGAAAAATACAAAGCCAGGTTTGTGGCTAAGGGGTATGCTCAGAAGGAAGGAATAACTTACGAAGAGACCTTTACCCTAGTAGCCAGGGATACATCTATTAGAACCATGATATCTCTTTCAGCACAGATGGGGTGGGAGATTCATCAGATGGATGTCAAAACGGCATTCTTGAACGAGGTGATGTCATCTTTTCATTTGAGCCGGCAACGACAAGATTTTTTGGCACCGTTGCCGGGGATATTTTATTCTAGGCGTTTCAACGACATTCATCTTCTCATTTGTCATCTTTTCATTTGAGCCGGCAACGACAACATTTTTTGGCGCCGTTGCCGGGGATAGAGTTTTTTCTGTCCTTGGTTTATTCGGCATTCATCATTCATCTTTCATCTTTCTCATCTCTCATTCGAGCTGGCAAAGTCAACATTTTTGGCACATCTCATATTTTCCGCCATTCATTAGCCTGTCAAGCGGCCAGCCTTTCCTGGTGTCTTTTGATATTTTCATCGCCCTATCTTTCATCATCTCATTAATCCCTTGAACTTCTCGGTTCGTTTCATGTTTGGGTGGCAACTCCACTTCTTCCATTTATTATTTCCCAGACAAGAAGCCCTCCCTTATATCCAGTTGTTTGTTGCCTTTTGGATCCTAGAGTTAGATTCATGTTCAAGTGGCGACTCCACTTCTTTCATCTCTTGATTTTCTTGAGCAAAGGTCTCTCTCTATCATCCATTTGGTCCCTCATTATTCATCATGGATTATTCGTTTACCCCATGTCATTTTACTGATGTTCTCCATGATATTCCGGAAGTGCCCATTTCTAAATTGTCTTTGTTCTCGGGTGGTGATTTAGTCATTGTTAGAAAGCATCTATGCAGGTTTTCTCGTATAATGCTCATATATTGTAGTTCTCCTCAGTATGATCATGAAGTTGTCAAAATGCCTCTATTTGCCTTTTCTTTAGAGGATGATGCTTTGAATTGGTTTAATAATTGTCCTAAAGATTCTTTCACTTCTTTACAAGACATCGTTCATGCTTTTAAAGATAGATATGGTTATCAAGACAGCTCCCCTTGTGCCCCTAAAATTATGCAACAGAATGAAAGTGATATGGTGAAGGATCCAGCTGTCGATGAAAGATTTCAAGACAATTCTCCATATCAGAATGTGCCATCCACTTGCACTGTTACAGATCAAATTCATAACAATGGGAAGATAGGGACAAGTTGTCAAATCAATGTCGATAATGAAAGTGAAAATCAAAGGCAAATCATAGAATAACTAATGCGACTAGTAAAAAATATGGAGAATGATCAAGAAAAGTTTGTAACTCATTACGTCAATGATATGAGAACTTTATACACCCACCTGGAAAAGCGAGATAAGGAGATGGAAACCATGAAAGCTAATCATGATAGGGAAATTAATTCTATGCAAAACAAGTTATTAACTATGGATGAAGAAATGACCATCATGACATTCGATTATAATAATCAGTTGGCTACCATGCAAGCAAATCATAAGAAAGAGATAAACTCTATGCAACATTGCTTGATGACCATAAAGGCAAAGAATGACAAAGTAATAAAAGATATGGAAGCTAGTCAGATATGTCTTCAGAATAAGTTATTGACCATGGAGGAAGACCATGCCAAGGAAGTCAGTGCTATGAAGCTTGAACACTCTAGCCAGATGGATGCCATTACAATACAGGTACAACAGTGGTCAGAGGATGAAAGAAACAAGGAGACGTCAATAGATCAGAAGCCTTCTTATCTGCTGCAACAAGCTCCATCTTATTACGAGGAGGTCATTGGTTCCATTGAAAAACAGTTAATTGAAGGTGACCCAGATAAAACAGAAAACGATAAAGATTAGATGCAAAATGAAGAAAGACATGTCACGCATATCTTACATACTTCATCTGAGAGTTTTCAAGCAGAATGTTCCACAAAGAAAAAACGCAAGAGAAAGAGAATGAAAAGGCGATTTGATGCATCAGATGGCTGCGAACAGCTTGATTTTCGGATAGGAAAAAGTCCTACCACATCCGAGAAGCAACCTACAGATTTGCCTGAAAGCAGGCAAATGCTCAGTATACACTATATTGAACGCATCTGATGCCATGTGACATCCTCTGTATTTCTAACCCTACTCCTTGTCTTTTCAGCGTTTCATTTCTGTCTTAGGATTAGATTTACTTTTCATGTTACTAGATAGTTAATAAATGAAGAGCTTATATCTTTCTTGTGCTTAATGTTATATGATGATTTTTGGATGGACGCTTCTTATGTTTTGTTGTGTGTTGCATGGATGCAGATTCTAGATTCTCACATTCTTACAGTGCAGCGATGTGTCCCCAAGTAGAGCCAAATGTTGACCACTACGTGTCAACGACCCATAGCAGTACACCCCCTTTTTTCCCAAAAGGGATAACGCTTGATCAATGTGTTCGTGTTGTCCGACTATCATCATCAGCCTAATCATGTTATTTTGTAAACCCAGTCTGCATGTGTAAATTGTAATTAATCTTAGCAAATCCGTGTCATGCATGTAATTGCCTAGGTAAACCTAATTTTCTAGTGATGATCTACATTCTGGAAGGTTTTTTGTCTCACCGATCCATGATCAACAAAGTTTTCCTTCAGCCTTACCCCAAAGCCGGAATGGATTTTGTCATTAGAATCTTAGGGGAGTCCTAGTGTGTTAGATCGAGTCTATGTAAAAGTGATTTGGGAATAATCCTAACTATTTGATTAGGTTATTTTATTACAAATTGCTTGATCTGCTAGATTATGTTTGTATCGCAGAACTGGGTGGTCTATGAGGGTCTATGTCAAATGGGTTTTCCCCCTTCAGATGTAAAAATGTAAAAAATCATGATGTAAAATGTCTTGAGGGTTAGAAAAATAATTTATCCCCTCATAAGTCCTAAGTCCTAGATAATTTTAAATTTTCCAAAGGCTAAATTCGAGGGTCGTTTAAAAAATTAATTTTTAAGAGGTCCAGAGACTAAGGTTAAATGACTATTTTGCTAAATTTTATGCCCTTGGTCCCTAGGGTTAAGTCAAATTTAAAATTTTGAGGAAATTAATTCAAAAATTAAAATTTTGAATTAATTAAAATACATTTAAATGATAATTTCGAATTTCCTCATTATTTTAATTTCGACGGATGAGATTAAAAGATTTTTTGATCCTCATCAACAGTCGAGATCACTTTGACAAGGATCACTCGAACTAGCTGTTGGGAAATTTTTCTTTAAATAGGAGGTCAGTGGTCAGTTGAGATGATTCAATCTTTTGATCGTGTGCTAAGGAAAGCTCTCTTGTAATCTTTTTATTTCTTTTATGTGCAATAAGGAAAGACTTTGGGGTTAATCTCTGCTGGTGTTACTCTTCGGAAAAATGTTGTAAGATGTTTTATTTTCTTGCATAGATTTACTTTCAACCATTGATGTTAGCTTATTGAAGAGTGATTTAAACACGAATATCTTGTTTGATCATTAGGGTTTGAATGATAGTTTAATTTATGAATATAATGGCAGGTATCTCCATTAAATATGAATTTCATTGTCGTTCTCTCTCTCTATGTTAATGGTTGAATTAAGTTGTGCACGAAATCCTTGATTTTGAAATCATCGGGCGTTCGGGGAAGTCTTCAGTTGGACCAGCCAACTCTCGGATATCATTTTCTGAAGAGCCCAGTTAGTTTTGATCCCTGGCTTATCATTAGATTTCCTGTTGTGGATGCAGGAAGGGTTTTCTGAAACACCTCATCTTAAATTTAAAATCTTAAAAAATATATGCGGCATAATGACAAATCTGGCTGCTTGGAGCCTTTAACCTGTGAATATTGTAATTTTTTTAGTTTTGGGGGTTTTCAGCTTCATCCTTGCATATTTTGTTTTTGGGAATTTTATTTTTTTTATCATTGCAGGTTGCAGATTTGAAGGTGAGGTTCAATCTTGAAACCAGACCTAGACCCTGGAGGGTAAGATCTGGGCTCAAAACCACTTTTTTGCAGGTATACGTTTCTGTTGTTCAAGGGTTTGAAAATCCGGAAAATTTTTATAAGGGTTCAATTAACAAATCTGAAGCAGCACGATTTAAAATTTTTATTAAAATTTTCGGAAAATTTCTTGAAGTGTTTCTGGGACACCGGTTTGCTACTTGCGTTTTCAGTTTCTTCTGTTGCTGCTTAAGGTTTTATTTTTATTGCAGGAAAAGATTCGAATTTCTCTGTGGGCAATCCGGTTTTCCCTGCGACACCCACACGCTGTCCCTAACCAGCATCCTTCATTCTCACTCATCGCTCCATCTCTGCTCTCGGCTATCCCTGGTCTACGTAGCTATCATCAACACCTCAACCTCATCGCATTTCCTTCCTTGCAGTCAGCTCCATACATGACTGCCATAACCTGTTGCAAACCTATGCCTTCTGCTACCCCTTTTTCTTTCATTTCTTTTCTATTTCCTCCTTTCCCTTCCACGTAGTTTGCCAACTTCTCTTCGTTATCCCTTCTACACTGCAGCGTTCTCCATATTTCTCCTCTCAAACGCTGCAACCTCAAACCTCCTCTTCTCCGCACATCTGTTGCTCCATCCACTGGAGCTCCACGCTGCCTGTATGCTGCCTCTCACGCAGTCATTGTTGCTTCCCTTCAACCTGCACACGCAAGCACCATCGAGCTCAAAACCTGCGTATTCACCTCTCCACGCAGCCCCTTCTTCCCTCGTTCCAGTTCCGTTGCGTTCAACTATTCAACCCTGCGTCCTCTCCTCTATGCAGCCATTGCTATCTACAACGATCTCTCACGCAGTCTCTTAGCCTCCTCACGTCTCCCTTCCTTGCCGACGACCAAACCTACAATACCACAAAACAATAAAAAGAAAAAACACTTCGATTTTTTCTTTTATGAATGTGTTATTAAGTTAGGGTTAGGTTGAGTTCTAGTTAGGCTACGTTTTTACTTTGTTTAGATTAATTTTTATTTAGTTTTGTTTTGGAATTTCATTTTTTCTTTATGATTTTGATTTTTATAAAAAATAAAAAATCATAAAAACATAAAAAGGTTTAGTCCTTAGCTTTTTATTTATTTATTTTTATCTAGTCTTGTTTTATTTTAGAATTTAGTTTTTCTTTATGACTTTGATTTATATTTTAATCATCTAGAAAAAAAATAAAAAATAAAAAATAAACATTTAACAAATCCTAAAAAGTTCCAAATCATTAAAAAAATATTAAAAAAAAAAAAAATAATAATAATAATAATAAAAGACTAATTAAAAATTGGAAATTCCTTTTGATGTCTTTTTTTTGTTGTGGTATCAGTGTTCATCATTTTACTATAGTTAAATGTGCTTAAATTTTTATCTGGAGTTTAACTATTGGAAAGTGATAAATTTCCTAGATTTGGAATTTCAAGCATAACCATTTTAAATTCTCGCTAGTTAGCATTTAAATTTTATGGTTATTTAAAGCACTGTTGATAATATCGGCGATATTCGAAAATATCGCGATATTTTCGGCAAAACGATATATCGCCGAGAAAATATCGCGATATTTTCTGTTTTGATAATATCGCGATATTTTCAAAATATCGGCAAATATCGGAAAATATCGGCAAAATATCGGCTATATTTAAAAATTTGAAAAAAATATTTTTTATGCTTGCCGATATTTGCCGATATTTTCGCCGATATTGCCGATAAGATATTTTCTGGACCCTCGCCGATATTTTGCCGATACTGATATTTTCAACACTGATTTAAAGCATTTGCATCTCTTGAAATTTAATTGCTAAGACATTGTTTATCTATAAAAAATCTGTCGTCCTTGCTTGGATTATTTAATGATCATTACATGTAAGATATTTTGCAAATATTTTCAAGCAATCGTTAATTATTTCATCAGCAACAGCAGATAAGCAATTACTTGGATCATTGACTCCATAAGGCACTAGTATTGATCACTTTTAATCAAATTATAAATCTTGTTGAGCCTTAATCAAGTATTCGATTGCCTTGTTGTGTCTCCCGAACTGGCTGATTCCCAATTGTTTCTCCTTCGTCCCATAGGGTCTACTCCCCTTAGCTTGTTGTAGGGAGATAGCTTAAACGGAGAGATCGAGGATTAGGGTGACAGCCCCCTGTCTGAGCGTTGTCGCGGTGCCTAAACGCTCTGCGCTACAACACCTCCTTCCTTCTCCTATTATGTCATCTTTGTACATCCTTCAATCTTATCCCAAGTTGTTCTTAAGGGGGGATGTTAGGATATTCCGACACATAGAAAATAATTAAGTATAACTTGGTCTAGTGTATAGTTAGGTAAAGTGTGTTTCTTTATTATGTGCTTTTTGTAACTTACAATCCGACGGTCACGATAATACAATCTGGCGGTTCATTCTCTCCTCGGTATTACTGACACTTGATCCGTGGCTTAACACCCGATTGGTCCATGATCTCTATTTAAAGAGCGTGGAGAGTCATTTGTTAGATGACTGTTCATGAGAGAAGCTTATGTAAATTTTCTTTCTTTTACATTAATAAATTGCCTGAAGTGGCCGCGTTGGCTCAGGCCGTGGACTATAACCACGTCAAGAATACTGGTGTACTGATTTGTGATCTATTTGTGAGCGGTGTCCGTTGGTGTTCTATCTAAGGAACTTACCCTGTAGATTCCTACAATGACCAATGCTGAGGACTCACAATGGGAGTCATACTAAAAATAAAATTCCTTGCTCATGAAACCCATGAGACAAGCATTACAATAATAATTTTATTTTTCTTCTTTTCATCAATTACATAAAATCAATGTTGCAAAAATCGCAATCAGGATTAAATCGGCAAGGAGAAAAAATATGAAAAATCAGGAAAAAAATCGGAAAAAAAAAAAAAAAAATTTTAAAAAAAAATCATTTTTTTTCAATTTTTTTAATATCTAAAGCATCTACAACATAAAATAAATACATTGACACATAAATATGATAAAAGAACTAATATATAAGATGTGTAATATCATTTCTAGTGCTACATCACACATAACAGTGAATCATGTCCTGAATAGTAAGTCTTGACTCCTGAGTCCCAACTCATCCTCAAAATGTCAACAAAAAATACAATAATGTATCTCATATCATGAATCATAATGCCATATACAATGAAATGAATCAAATAACTAATACTACTGATTTCCTCTGCCCGTCTTGCGAGAAAATGCAATAGCTTTCCCTTTCCCTCTAGATGTAGATGTCGGTGGAGTTGGTAGTGGACTCTGTTGTGCTCTAGAAGCTGTAGAACTACGAGCTACAGGAGGTAGACCGCATCCTCTACTAGTGGCAGGGGTAGCCTGGGTAGGTGGTGTCACCTCCTCCTCCTATTGCTCCTCCTCCTCCTCCTCCTCCTCCGCCCCCTCTATGCCTTCCACTACCTCCTGCTGTTGCTTGAGATGCTAAAATCTTTCGTTTTTCTCCTCCTCTACCCTAGTATTCGCCTTCCTCTCCTCCTCAGCTCTCAAACAAGTTCGATGTCTGCTAAAAATGACAAATAAAAACCATGAATTCGCTTTTAAAACGCGCTGTCTCGAAGTCGCATGATTTTTTCTTGTCGAATCGTGATTTTTTTGAAAACATCGTGATTAAATTGCGATTTTTTGAAAACATCGCGATTAAATCAAGATGTTCGCAACACTGCATAAAATCACAATTACACGTCATTATGAAGACCGAACCTAGTTACATTTTTCAACACATCCCAAGTGCACTAATCCATCAAGATAGCTCTAAAAAAGGCAGCAGATCTAAGGTAGGAAAAAAAGAAGACCAGGAGCACGAGTTTGAGAGGGTTTTCTCTGTGATTGGGTATGAGGTTCTTGGCAACTAGTCCGCAGGTCTGAGGCAACCTTCTAGATGAGCAGAGGATGTGTCTTGGACAGATTTGTGGGCCGATTTGAGGCATCTTCCTTGCCAGATCAGGTCGCAGTTCATAGGTAAGGTTCGATATGTTTCTGTGAATGTTTTGATAAGTATTTTGTCTTTGTTTAGGGCCACGGAGAAGTGTTGCAGGTACAGCACTATTGGAGGACTTGTAGCAGGGCTGAGAGGGCTAGTCAAGCCCCTCTCTCCTAGCCGCAGTCATCAAGGATAGGTCGCAGCTGCAAACAGAGGTATTTTCCTATCTAAGTAGGCTGAGACCCTTGCTGTAGCTACTTGTGGAATTGCAGAAGTTCTGAGGAGGAGCCTCGAGGCCAGCAACGGTGTATGGAGAAGGGTAGAAGGCAGCAAAGAAGGGCAACCTATTGGGACAAGGAAATATAGTGACTTGGATCATAATTAGGGTTGTTGTGATGCCCTAACTAGAGCTTAGAAGTTTGCACAGAACCCCAAGCAAGAGAGCAGTAGCAGGGAGTTGTAGATGGTCTCTTGGTGATGATTGGATGCTAGGTGGATGCGTGTTCTAGAAGAGGACAATTTGGTGAAGTCTCTTGGCAGCCAAGATGGGGGGTTTCCTAGATAGTTGGATGCCCTAACTAGGAGTAGATGCTACAGCACGATTGGTCACTTTTGGACTGTTGGAGGGCAACATGAGAGTGGACCAAGTGTGGACAATGATTTGGCATTTATGGTCTGTTGGAGGATAGCGTGATAGTGCCCAAGTTGGAGCTCGAGGTGCACCATCTTCATGGACCTAGGTGGTTGCTAGAGTGGTAGAAGTTGAGCTCAAGGTTTGATCAGCCAGAGGAGAAGTTGTGCAGCCCTAGAATTTTGTGTGGAGAAGGATTTCTACAGTAGATGATGGGCAGTCATCCGAGCCCATGTTCATTGTGAGAGAAGGACATCTCGCAATGATAGGTGGCAGCCCTCCGTGCCCTATGTTGGTCTTCATTGGAGCAGCACAGGAAGACCATAATGGGCTGAAGTCCCTGAGTAGCTGGGGTGCAACAATGTGCAGATTGAGGGTTGTTCACAAACAGAGTTGTGAACAACTCGACAGAAATCTCGATGTGTTGTGCCCTTGATGGACTAAGGCACAACTAATGAGCAAATTGGCAGCTAAGGTTCAGTGGCCAAATGGACTTGGATCGTTGATAGAGGCAGTGCTATAGATCGGGAGCCGAAGGACTGGGAAGGTACGGTGCACAACCAAGGGGAGCTATGAAGTCGACTACATCAGCCAGATGGTCAGAGTATCTTGTTGAGGGTAGATTGGTTGTCGATGGACTGACACCAAGCCCCAGTTTGTATCTTGTATCAGTGGATGTATGAGGGCCATTATCCCTAGTACGGGAGCCCTAAACTATTGTATTATTCAGTTTGATTAATATAACAAAGTTGGGTTGAAAATTGTAAAAAGTTGTCTATATTTTGTGCACTAGTAGATTTACTATTGTTTATATTCCACTGTGCAAAGTAGTTTCATTGTGATTCTTGGTTTGGTAGCGTTAATGATTTAAGATTCTATCCCAAACACCAAGATCATGGAAATACAACATGGTATCAGAGCATATCTGAGCTACTTTGAGGGAGAGTGAATCAGAGTGTGCACAACAAAGAAACTCAGAGGGAGTTGTGAGTGTCTAGATCATGGAGCCGAGGGTTCAGCTAAAGACATGGAGATGTGGTCTTACCTAGCTTGGCAGCAAGATTGGCTATGAATTCTGGTGGATTGGTGGAGAGCCTGGTGAACAACAGTTTGTTGTAGGGCAGATTACGAATCATGGACTTTTGTTGATTTGCCAAGGATGGTTGGGACAGCTCGAGGACTTCTTTGGCATCGACGAGATCAACATGATCGAGATTGCTTTAAGTGATGGACTACAGATTAGCAGGTTAGAGTCTTCATTGGATCGTGATGTTGCATATCTGATATTGGAGAGATTTGCACGTGTGGTATTTGATCCAGGAGGATGACTGCTTGCAGGACTGAGCTAGTGGAGATCGTGTAGGCTTAGAGGGAGTCTAGCCTCAGAGGGAGCAGGCCTATGGAGGTTTGGGATCTTCAAGTTCAGATGTGATAAGGCAAAGGCACTACCGAGGTTATCAAGTTCATTTTATATAGTATGTTGTAGTGATGGACGCCAGATGGGCTATTGTTACCGGATGATGATGGTTACTTCCTAGTCTTGGAAGTACCTCCTTCGCTAAGAGGGAGTGTTTATTTTTGTAGCTTGGGAGGTACTCCAAGCCTTGAGGATCGAGGGTTTAGAGGAAGGAGCTCCACAAATGGCCTTGTGGGCTTTGTTACCCACCATTTTGCGGGTGATATCCCTAGGACAAAAAAAATCTCCAAGATGGTCCTCAGTCGACAGCCAGTAGCCCCTTGCAGCCACCAGCTAGCTCATTGTGCCATTTCTCCACCACTTGAGCCAGCCAAGTGGTCCCTCGCCCATCTATCATGATCGTATGTTTGAAGGTGGGCCTCTCGAACCTAAAGGTATGCCTTGTCATTTGATAATTGAGTATTGTAGTTTGATTATCATCGACACTTTTAGGCATGGATTAATGGGGGAAATTCGGTGGAAAGAATGTGTTAGGTCAGTGCCTTTGTCCCCTAGACCCATTTTGGATATTAACCTTGCATTCCAGTCTCGTGGGATCTCTTTTACTAACCATTTGGCTTTAGGGATGGTATTTCATGGGAAACCTCAATTTTGGTTGTGTGGTCCCACTCCCTTATCCGATTATATTACCCTCTTTCCACTCATTACTACCCCATTCCTCCACTGGGTCCACATAGGGTTAGCTTTCCCCTTCCCTTTGCCCACACCTTGCATCAAGCCTGGAATGATGCCCGAAGGTTGATGCAGCTAAAAACAAAGATAAAAGCATATTTGGCCACATTCAACAAGCAAATGTACCACAAAATGCAAAAAAATGGTCGAGAGAAACACATTTAGCACGTGGGCAAAAGCCAATACATAAGCTCTACCCCATCATCCTGGCCATCACCCTAGTTCCTACAGGTTCTATGAGCCTCTTTCATTACATAGGAACCCAAGATTGTCCCAACCCTTGGTGGGCAATCAACTGCCCTACTTTTAAAAGGGGGTATCCACTGCTATATCTTATGCATCATGCTCTTACCCCTTGAGCTGTGAGCAGTTAATTAAAGAAAATCATAAAAAGCAAAAGGCATATAAAGAAGGGTGGAAAAAATCAAGGTCGGGGCACCTCATGTACCACGATTGCTCCCTCCTATACATTATAAACCCAAGTGTGGGCTTCCCTTTTATTAGCTACCCTTGTACCCCAGAATGTGGCCCAAGGCTACCCCTTCTCATATCGTACTTCATTCATCTATCTGTCACATGCCACCACCTTTTGAAGGATGTACCTGAATTATTATCCCCTTTAGAAGCAGAAACCACCTAATAGGATACTAGGTTAACCCCATTTGAAGTTTAGGAGACATTGGCACATCCCAAAGCCCATTATGGAAGGGTAGGCCATTATGAAGTCCCCATCTGTGGTCCATGGTTGGTAAGCTCATTTACTCGATTTCCCTAATGACTTGTTGTTCTGGAAGGCTAGTGGACGCATTGATCTTATGTAGGATTGTAGATGGTTTCCATCTTGGGTTTGGTCTCCCTAAACGGGGTCCTAATCCTCAATAAGGCTACATCGACACATGACGCCATTTGAAGTTTAGGAGACATTGGCACATCCCAAAGCCCATTATGGAAGGGTAGGCCATTATGAAGTCCCCATCTGTGGTCCATGGTTTGTAAGCTCATTTACTCGATTTCCCTAATAACTTCTTGTGTTGGATGCATTGGATCTTATGCAAGATTATAGATGGTTTCCATCTTGGGTTTGGTCTCCCTATACGAGGTCCTAATCCTTAATAAGGCTACATCGACACATGACCCCATTCGAAGTTTAGGAGACATTGGCACATCCCAAAGCCCATTATGGAAGGGTAGGCCATTATGAAGTCCCCATCTGTGGTCCATGGTTGGTAAGCTCACTTACTCGATTTCCCTAATGACTTCTTGTGTTGGAAGGCTAGTGGACGCATTGGATCTTATGCAGGATTGTAGATGGTTTCCATCTTGGGTTTGGTCTCCCTATACGGGGTCCTAATCCTCAATAAGGCTACATTGACACATGACCCCATTTGAAGTTTAGGAGATATTGGCACATCCCAAAGCCCATTATGGAAGGGTAGGCCATCATGAAGTCCCCATTTGTGGTCCATTGTTGGTAAGCTCATTTACTCAATTTCCCTAATGACTTGTTGTGCTGGAAGGCTAGTGGACACATTGGATCTTATGCAGGATTGTAAATGGTTTCCATCTTGGGTTTGGTCTCCCTATGCGGGGTCCTCATCCTCAATAAGGCTACATCGACACATGTAGGGTGCGTGTTGAGAGTCATGGGCCTCCACAGCAGTAGAAAGCACTCTCTGGATCCCCGAGGATGATCAAAGATGCTCAAGATACTCCCATTGGACGATGATGATGCACCTGGTTCACCTTTGCTTAGTCAGCCCCAGAGATGTACGATGCACTTGGCAGCTGACCCTGGTCTTATAGGATGATGTGGCATCCCTTACACCATCATCAGAGCCCTTGCAGAATATCTAAAGGCATCCTCGACTCATTTGTGTTAGTTTTTGGTAGCATTGTAAGTGTTGTAGCCTTGAAAATTGGTGGAGAGGCTAAGGCACATGAGTTTTAAAGAACCTAGAAACTGTTTGGTGAAATTCCACCTGGATTGTATATTAAAATAATTAATATTTTTAATAGAGTTCCTAAGTCTAAACTTAGGGAAATTAAAATATTAATGGCTATTAATCAAAATATGGGTGAGAATGATCTAGGAGGTGGATCAAGTCATGTTTTAATCTTAGTCGTTGATCAGAGACTTAATCTCAGTCAATGAAGACCTCAGCAGGAAAAGTATAAAATGGAGGCTTGGGGTTCATTTGGAAATACACAGAGAGATTGAGGAAATCGATTTTCTGAGGTGAGAAGTTCTCAGGACCAAAATTGATTGGGGAGATCTTGCAGCTAAAGAGTAGAGAGAATTCGAGAGGACTTTCTGGAAAATACAGAACAGAGGCAGAGAGAGCTGACGCTGGGCCAGTCTAGGCCCACGCAGTCCTGACGCAGAGCCAGAAGGGCCAGCACAGAGCAAAAAAGTTGCCTGTCACGCAGAATCCAAAATTGCCGAAACAACCGGAACTATCGGAACTGTCGGGAACTGCTAGAATAGTCAAGAGGGCAAACGCAGAGGGTAGAGAAGGTGATGTAGGGTTGACGCAGAGCCAGCGTAGAAATAGTCAGGATTAGCCAATCTTGTGTCAGATCAGCCGAAATTCTACCGAGTGAAGTGAGGTAAAACTCGCTCAGATTTCCCGCCAGTGTTTTCTCCGTAAAGGATTGCTAGATGAGCATCCTAGATTATATTCAGATATTTACTGCCAAGAATAAGAATCCTCATATTTGTTGCACTGGTTTTCCCACATTAGGTTTTTTTCGAGGACGATTGTCCAAAAACAAGTGTGTCAATGTGATTTTTCATATGCTGATGTTTTTCTTGCCGTTTAATTTTCTGTTCTAGTTTGTGAAGTCTGCAACTGAATTTATTTTGGTATTTACTGAAGTATTGGTAAATAACTTATCATAAATAAGTAGGAGAAATAAATGAAATATTGCAGCAAATTTTCACAATTTGGAGACCAATGAGGTTATTATTGTACCCTCACACCCAGTGTTACTTGGGAGCGGGAGCGGGAGCGGGGAGCGGGAGCGGAAGCGGGAGCGGGAGCGACCATTTTCAGAAGCTCCCGGTTTGGGAGCGAATCCCGGAGCGATTTTTTAAAAATATATATATTTTTTATATTTTTTAATTTTTGATACATATATGTCAACAAAAACATGTAGAATGATGAAATAGACATAAAAAACATAAAAAAACATAAATTGATCATTGAACCATATCACATCAATCATCTAGAAATTATAATCGTCATCAACCTTAGTAAAATAATAAATTAAAATAACATTCAATTCAATAACATTTATCATCATTGATCACCAAAGTAACAAGTTGTACTTGTAAGCCAAGTTTAACCATTACAAGAAGTAATATCGAAGATATTTCTAAGTCCTAACTTCTAACTGTTAACATGATATGAAATGTTAAAAATTTATAAAATGAAACATGAATAATGAGATGAAATGAAACAACTTTAGTCTTTCACAAAGCATCATATTCATAATTCACAATCATTACCAATGAGTTATAATTGCCAAGGCCCAACTTCAAACTTCAAATTTTCATTGTCACAGTGATATAATGTTTACAAAAAATATCATAATGTCATAATGATATGAAAGAGTCAAGAGTCAAGAGTCAAGGACTCAAAACTCAACACTGAACAGTTATGAAAACTAAAGTGACAAGTCTAATAGAAACTAAAAAAGACAAGTAAACTGTAAATCTACAAGTGGCCCTTGCCACGAGAGTCTCCAGGAGTATAAGTAGGTCTTGGCGGTCTTCTAGGAGTCTCCCTCCCAGACCGACGACCAGAACTAGAGCCTCCACGCGAGGGTGTCAATGGAGGTGGCGACAGCAATGGAACAAGACTCGGGCCCCGAGAACTGCTACTGGATGGTGGAGGTGGAGGTGGCATGGCTGCTGCAGCTGCTTCAGCTGCATCCCGTACAAGCTCATCTTCTAGTTCTTCCATATGTACAATGCCATCCTCTAAATTGTCGTCCTCAGGGTGACTGTCCCAAATTTTATATGTGGGATCTTCATTGGCCCGATCACAGTAATGGCTCAACAACCTCAAATTGTAGTGCACATAAACCAAGCTTTCTGCTCGGTTTTCGTTGAGCCTGTTTCTTTTCACATTATGTATATAACTGTAGGTGCTCCAACACCTCTTTGCAGAAGAAGAATTTACAACCTGTGCAAGAACTTTCAATGCCAATTTTCGCAAAAGTCCGTCGCCGCCATATGTTTCCCACCATGTGAGAGAATCAAATTTATCTTTGTCGTCCATTGCATGGAAGTTACCATACAAACCACTGCCAGTGAAGTATCTGCCTATTTCAAGGCGCACAGCTGCACATTCCTCCCTGTCAGGCACCAACTTTTCTAATGCATCCAGATATCCTTTAGTTACCTCTCGATCTAAATGGGGTTTGGTCCTAACACCACCCCCTGCTGCAGGTTTGCCCAACCAAGAATCTGAGTAGTATTTTGGCGTAAGGATATACGCCAAGCAATGTAGTGGAAGGTTAAGCTTTTTCCACCGTTCACACACACAATCGTGAATCAGATTGTACAAGTCGGGATCTCTGTTATTAACAATGTCTTTTATTTCCCCCAACATGGTATCCATTTGCTCATACACCTCGCCAATCACCGGTTTGTCTGTATCTGCAAACCGAATCATGTTATAAATTGGCTTGGTGAAATCCAATACCTGTCTCACAGCTGTCCAAAACTGCCCATCAAGAGCGGCCTCCTCCACCGTATCAAAACCTGCAATGTCAGCTACATTTGTAGCCCTTTCCTTTAACACCTGCCAATTTGGACTTGATACCATGCTAGCTAAACCCTCTCTTACCTTCAAAAGGCGCCTGAAGGTGAGGTAATAGCTACCAAATCTAGTCCTCGCAATCTTCAGCAACTCCAATCTCGAGTGACTGCGGAAAAGGCCATGGGTATTGCTATGATTTGTAATAAATTTTATCATTTTTTTTCCTCTCTTGTACAAATCCCCAATCCATTGGTATTGTTCATTTTTGTTTTTGACAATATCATGCAACAGAAGGTTCAATGTGTGAACCAAACATCCAGACCAAAATATGTTCGGGTATCTATCCTCAATAATTGCTCCCGCTGCCTTACAATTAGGAGCATTATCAGTGATGACTTGGATGACATTGTATGGGCCAATACGCTCAATTGTTTCAAGCAATGCTTCTGCAATGTTGATAGCGGTCTTGAACTTGTCTGAGTAATCATGTGCAGCTAGAAAAATGGGACCACTTCGGGACACAACAAGAACACTTATCAATGGCTTGCCTTTTACATTTGTCCATCCATCAGATACAATGGACACCCCATTGTCAGTCCAAGAACTTGTCATTTTATTCAAAGAATGTGATATTTTTGCTTTTTCATGATCAAGGCCAACTGTTCTTGCCTTGTCATACCCAGGGCTCTTGTATCCTTTAGGGGCATCATTTATGGCAGAAACCATTTCGTGCCAATAAGGTGAGCGTAGAACATTGAATGGTATCCCATTTGCATAGAGGAACCTGTAAATTTTTGAATCCACATCATTCCTACACCCCTCATCAAGGAAATCTGATATGCTTCTACGGCGTAAAGATGATGACCCTGAGCCTCCATGTCCATATCCACTGCCTTGGGAGGATGCTGAAGGAGTTCTTTGTGAGCTTGGTTCAAAGAAACCCCTTGATCTTTTTGCTTTGTATTGGGCGTCCTCCTCTTCCTTTATGTATTTGGCTCTATCAACTGTTGACACCCCGTTGCAAGTTCTGATTCCTATTTGTTTCTCTCCATCCCATGCCCTTTTCCCGCAAAGGTGTCTTCTCAAACGGGTGTATGAGCCTGTGAAATCAGTGTTGCAATGGGGGCAATGAAATTTAGTGGTTCCACCCCCTCTCCCTGTTTCAGGCCTCTGAACATATTTCCACAATGGAGTTTGGTCTTGTTTAGTTTTTTCACCCTCATGTTCACCCTCCACATCCTCCTCACTGGGGTTTTCACCTATTTGACTTCCTCCGGCTTCTTCATCCACCTCTTCAGGGTCAGGCCCCCTCCGTTTCCTACTCTCCACCACCATAATAACCAGAAAGGGGACCAGGAAGAGGAAAATGCCAATAAAAATGCTCAGGTCCATCGTGTTTGATGTTTGTAGGGTTTGAGTCTTGAATCTGCAAATTAATTTAGTTTATTGGGATTAATTCATTTAATTTATTAATTTAATTTAAATTAATGATCTTTAAACTCAAACAGGTAAATGAAACTAACCAAATTAACTACCTAACCAGCTAAACTAACTAAATGATTAAGTTACATACCTCTGCAAGCTTGCTCCTCGCTCCTTGGCACTTGCTCCTCGCTCCTCAGCTCTGGCTCCTTGCTCCTCAGCTCTTGCTCCAGCTCTCAATCTCTTGCTCAAGCTCTCAATCACTTGCTCAACAAAGTTGTAATGACAAGTTTTTGGCCCATTGGGCTTATAAAACAAAAAAAATTAGCTAAATTTTTTTAATTTTTCGGGTCCGGCGGAATTTTTTTCCGCCGAACCGCTCCCGGAGCGTTTTTTAATGCCCGGGAGCGATTAGGGAGCGATCGGGGAGCGATCGCTCCCGGGCATTAAAAAACGCTCCGGGAGCTCGGGAGCGATCGCTCCCTGAAACGCTCCCTATCAGAGCAGGGAGCGTAAATTTTTTTAAGGGAGCGCGCTCCCGAAAATCGCTCCCGTCCAGGAGCGATTTTGGGAGCGCGCTCCCGACCCGCTCCCGAGCCGCTCCCGCCCGGAGCGCGCTTCGGGAGCGGGTTCGAAGGGGGGGGGGCGCTCCCCCGCAACACTGCTCACACCCATTGGGAGCACCACAAGTTTATTGTTTGGAGAACAAAGGGCCAACCGCTTGTCCATCACTTTTGAGGGTCCTACTCTTCATTATGGCACCCATGAACCTCATTAGGCCTCTTAGAGAGCCCTACGACATGCATAGATTATTATTCGACCTCTTGAGAGGCTTATTCTTTCGTTTGTGAGCTAGTTTAGTGAGCTTGTCACCAAAAGTTAGATTGTTAGAACATTATTTTATTTTTGGGGCTTATGTAGGCCAAGGAGGCTAATTCGAACTCCTCATTTGTGTATAAATACAAGTGAAATGAGTTCATTTGCTCATCATCACTTTGGATTGGGTCTCTTCTCTCTCTTGAGAAATTCGCACTTTTTCTTGGAGAATGAATTGGAGCATTATGGAAGAATCTTGATGTGTGCATTTGGTTTATCTTGTCTTGGAGCTTCTCTATTGTCAAATTGTGGATGGTTGGATGTATTCTATTACATGTAAGTACATGCTTTTAATGTTATTCTTGTTTTACTTTGTCATATACATTGGACTGGGATTTTCGCTTTTTTTAGGGCTAATTGTTGCATGCATTTACTGCTTAAATTGTGAAATTTTGTCTCTACATAGCATCTCTCAATGTATGGGCCATGTAATTCGAATAAAATCTCCTAGGGATAATTCTATCAACGAATTCATATTGATAAGCCATCACCTTTTGCACATCGAAGTGTAAAAGCAGCTCTTTGACCTAGAAGGCTAGCGAAGTAGTCTTGAGGCATCCTTGACTAAGAACCTGTTGACCACTACGTGTCAACTACCCATAGCAGTACACCCCCTTTTTTCGTAAAGGGGATAGCGCTTGATCGACGTGTCCGTGCCATTCAACTATCATCATCAGCCCGATCATGTTATGTTGTAAACCCAATCTGCATGTGTAAATTGTAAATAATCTTAGCAGATCTGAGTCATGTATGGAAATTTCCTAGGCAGACCTAATTTTCTAGTGATAATCTACATTCCAAAAGGTTTTTTGTTTCACCGATCCATGATCAGCAGAGTTTTCCTTCAGCCTAACTCCAAATCCGGAATGGATTTTGTCATTAGAATCTTAGGGGAATCCTAGTGTGCTAGGTCGAGTTTATGTAAAAATAATTTGGAGATAATTCTAACTATTTGGTTAGGTTATTACAAATTGCTTGATCTGCTAGATTATGTTTGTGTTGCAGAACTGGGTAGTTTATGAGGGTCTATGTCAAATGGGTTTTCCCCATTGAGATGTAAAATTGTAAAAGTCATGATGTAATGTGTCTTGAGGGTTAGAAAATGTTTTATTCCATCATAAGTCCTAGGTCCTAAGTGTTTTTTCCAAAGGCTAAGTTCAAGGGTCCAGTAAAAATAATAAAAAATTAAAAAATTAAAAAATTAAAAATAAGTTAAAATAAAATTTAAAAATAAATTAAAAAAGATAAATAAAAATTTGAAAAATAAAATAAAATAATAATAAGTCAAAGTTTTGAGCAATGTGGAAAAAGTCGAAGTCGGGATTAATTCGGCAAGGGTCCAAAAGTTGAAAAACTCGTCAAAGTCGGGAGTTTTTTGAAAAAGTCGGCAAAATTAAAAAAAAAAAAAAAAAAAAAAAAAAAACACACACACACACACAAAATTATTCATTTTTTAAATTTTTTTTAACATCTAGAGTATCCACAACATCAAATAAATGCATTTCCACACAAACATGTAAAGAAAGCTAATATATAATATGTATATGAAGTCTAATGCTACATCACATATCAAAATAGTGAATCAACTCGTGAATTTTGAGTCTTGTCCGAGTCTCAACTCTCAAGAGTCAAAATATCAACAAAAAATATAATAAATGTATATCATGAGTCATCTAAAAGTCATCAAGTAATCAGTCACTGAGATCCTCTTCCCCTTTTAATTTTTGTTTCCGCTAATTGTATTAAGAAATAAGTCATGCATTTATTCAGTAGATTGTAATCTGCTTGGGTAATAAGGTGTCAGGTGGTAGGTCCAATGAAAATTAACAGTGAGTATCATAGTAGATGTGAAAATTAACGCTTGGTGAATCCAAGCTGCTTATTTTCTGAGAAAACAGTAGATGTCATATTATTAACCTAGCCTTGGCATCTATTATTCAAAAACTCTTGGAGGTAAAATCCACTTCTAATACATAACCTTTCCCCACATTTACAGGGAATTCACCACTAAAGAAGATTCCCTTTCAAAATGTGCTCTCATTGCAGGAAGGATCTTTGTTGTCACAAGATTTCACAGGTACTTTGTTCCTATCTGAAAAATGGGTTCTTTTTTGAGGCACTGGTTTTGTTTTTTTTGGACAGGTTGTTGCTATTTGATCTTCATGACCTCCTCTTTGTTGTTTCTCCTGGAAGCATTCAACAACTGTAACAATGTTTTTGATGGTGTGGGGTTCTTTCTACGGAAGACTGTTGTATGCCTGTCCTTTTGGTACTTTTGTAATCTTTTGAAGGGGCAGTGGCTATTAGAGTCTGGATCACTGAAACCCTGGAGGCTTAGCCAATGCATACTTTGCTTTCTAACTAGAAATATGAAGTATAAAGATTTGTTTTTCCTTGGAAAACAAAAACATTTCTTAACCTCAAAACTAACAGATTACAAATGAGACTGCTATGCTCGCAAGAAGTATGACAAACAATACAATGCAATAACTTGAAAATGCATGGATGGAAGCTTCAATTTATAGTTTTTTCACCTTTGCGGCCTCTTTATTCGCGGCCTGGGAAGGGAGGAAGACTTTTTGGGTCGACTCCCAATTAAATCGGGAGTATAAGGAAAAAATCGCGATTTTTTCCTTTGTGAAAAAGTCGCCAAAAAGTCAGGGGATTAAATCGTTTAGTTCAAAAAATCGCGTTTTTAGGATTAAATCGAGATTTTCTGCAGACTTTTTCCACACCGGTTTTGAGGAAATAAATGCAAGCTTTTAATTTTTTAATATATTAAAATGCATTTAAAATTTTGACGGACGAGATTAAAAGAGATTTTGATTCTCATCGACGGTCGAGATCATTTTGACATGGATTATTCGAACTAGCCTTTGGGAAATTTTCCTTTAAATAGGGTGTCAGGGGTCATTTGAGATCATTCGATCTGGGAGTTGTCTGCTAAAGAAAGCTCTCTTGTAGTCATTTTTTGTGCAATAAAGAAAGACTTTGGGGTTGAAATCTTGCTGGTGTTACTGTTCTGGAAATGTTGTAAGGTATTTTATTTTTTTGCATAAATTTATTTTCAGCCATTAATGATAGCTTGATGAAGAGTGATTTTAAACACAGGTATCTTGTTTAGTCACTAGGGTTTGAATGGTAGTTAAATTTCTAAATATGATGGCAGGTATCTCCATTAAATTTGGATTTTAGTATCGTTTTCTCCTTCTTCATTAATGTTTGAAGATCAACGGGCATTTGGAGAAGTTCTCGGCTGAACCATCCAACTCCCAAGAAGGCATTTTCTAAAGGGCCCAGCGAGTTTTGATCCCGGGCCTATCATTAGAATTTCTGTTGCAGATGCATGAAGGGTTTTCTGAAGCACCTCATCTTAAATTCAAAATCTTAAAAAATATTTATGTGGCATACTGACAAATCTGGCTATTTAGAGCCTTTAAACTATGAATAGTGTAATTAGTTAGCAGGTTTTAAAGTTTTTTTTTTTTTAGTTTTGTTTCTTGCGCATGTTATTTCTGGGTATTCTGTTTTGCCATTGCAGGTTACAGGTCTGAGGAGAAATTTTTGTCTGAACCCAGATCTAGGTCTTGGAGGGTAAGATCTGGCCTGAGGATCAGTTCTTGCCGGGTTTTTCTGGAGAAATTTGAGGCTCTCCAAGCTATCTGTCTGTTGGGGTTTCATTTCCGCAAGAAAATTTTTCGAAATTTTTTTTTAGCAGGCTTGCTGCCCAAACCTTCACGCAGCTCCAACTCCTTTCTCACGCTGCCCCTTCATTTCACGTCCAAGCTTCAAAGGCTGCTAATCGCAGCAACACGTAGCAGGTTGTTCCAGCCCCCTCACGCAGTATCCATACCTTCATCTCCACGCTGTCTTTTGATCTATCATTCAAACGCTGCACAACAACTTGCATTTCCCTCCACACAGCCTGAGCCTCATCACGCCCAAGCAATTTCTCTCTTTTCCTTCACGCAGCTCCCCGGCTGCTGCTAAGGATTTCCTCATCATCCTCTGCTACCCTTCCTCCGCACACAAGCTTTCACGCTGCCATACACCTATTGCCATCACGCAATCACCTTTTCTCTGCGTCCAACCTGCGTATCCTTCGCCTGATCCCCGCGTCCTCACTTTGTGCTGCCTCTTACAACGTTGCCTTCACACTGTCAAATGCAGCTCAACCCGCGGCTCTATCTCCTCTGCTCCTTACGCAATCCCCGCACCTGCAAACAACGTTTAAAGCCCTCGATTGCTCAGCAACCTGCCACGCTCACGCGGCTCCATTCGCATTTCTCTCCCCCGTCCATCATTCCTTTATCTCACTGCATCCAAGCATCCATCAAGCTCCCCTCCGTCAAGTCGCTCTTCCCTCCGCCTTTCAAACCTGCGTTCACCTGCACAGCGAAACAGCAAACGCACATTTTTATTTTTTTATCAGGTTAGGCTTTAATTTTCGTATGTATATGGTTAGGATTAGTAGCATGGGTTTTTCTTAGGTTAATATTTGAGCTAAGTATTAGTTTAAAGTTTCTTTCTCTTTTAGTCTAGGATTTAGATAAGCTTCAGATTTTCATTTTTATTATTATAATGTATATACATTAGTTCATTTTAGTTTAGATTATTTTGATTTTAGGTTAGGTTAGATTTTTTTATTTTGATTTAGATTTAGAGTTTTATATAGTTAGGTTTAGTTAAATAAATCAAAAAATCATAAAAAATATATAATAAATAAAAAATTAAAAGAATAAAAAAGTTTTGATTTGTTTTATTTCATTTAAATTTTAGAAAATTTCCTTTTAAATTTCATCTCATCTGTATATATTTAGTGTTTGGTCTAAATTTCATTTTCTTTTAGCTTACTTTTTAATCTTTAAATTTTAGTTTATTTTAGTTTCATATAAATATAAAAAATAAAAAAAATAAAGTCCCTTTTAGGTTTTAGATTAGACTTTAGTTTAAATTTAAATTTTATTTACTTAGATTTTAGTTTTGTTTTATTTTTAGAATTTTATAAAAATATAAAAATTAAAAAAATTTTGAAAAAAGACTAATTGAAAATTGGAAATTCCTTTTAAAGTCTTTTCCCGTTATGGTATAGTTAAATGTGCTTAAATGTTTATATCTGGAGATTAACTATTCGAAACTGGTTAGCATTTAAATTTCGTGGTTATTTGAAGCATTTGATCTTCTGAAGTTTAATTGCTAAAGCTTTGTGCATCTTTTGAATATCTTGCATCTGGTGAAATTAATCATTGCTTGGATTATATAATGCTCATTACATGTTGGATATTTTGTAAATATTTTCAAGCAATCATTAAATTACTTCATAAGCAGCAACAGCTAATTAATTACTTAGTTTTCATTAACTCCATAAGGCACTGGTCTTAAGCATTTAAAAATCTAATCAAATTCTAACATCGATCAAGTGCTTGTTTCCCCCCTGCTATGTCTCCCAAGCCAGCTGGTTCCCAGTTGGTTTTCCTTTTTCCCATAGGGTCTACCCCCCTTAGCCTGCTCCAGGGAGAAGGCTTAAACGGAGGGATCGGGGATCAGGGTGACAACCCCCGATCTGAGTGTTGTCGCGCTGCCTAGACAATCTGTGCAACAACAGAACCAAAGGTCCTCATTCATATTTATCATAGAATCCATTCTCCCAAGACTAAGGCACTGATCTACCAAGAGGTGATCACCTAAAATCAACTATTTTCACCTTTTACTAGATCTAGCCAAGTTGGGTCACCTAGAGCATCATTTTCCCGACAAAATAGCCCTCCAAAAAGTTCAATCTCCTAGCCTCTCCTATGCTTATGTATCCTCAAAGCCTCCTCCAATTTTGAAGTCATTCCGACGATGGAGTTATGAGAAAATCCAAGCCCTAGCTCTGAGATCAAACTTTTCCCTAGTATTCCCAAGGCTAGTGCCTCATACAATCAAATCAACACCTTTAAGAGAAAATTCTTTCTTTGATCCTTCCCCCCTCCTTGTATGGGTTAAGAACATCATTGGTTGCTAAGCCCGTACCTCCTAACCTAGGCTAGGTCCACTTGGTCCCGTGTGGTCTCGTTCCTTTGAAAAGACAATTCTTCAAGAACCATCCGGGATACCAATTTCAATAAGGATTTTAGGGATTGGGAAACTCTTTCACAAGTCATATTCCCTAAACCTAACCCTCAAATCCTCCCATCCTTCTCCTAGAATACATTGTACATTGCTTAGAAAGCAAGCAAGCTCTATCCTTCAACCTCTTCTAGAAAGGGATCACTTGGGTCACTCCACATCAACTCATTGATTTATTACTTATTGGTGACTCCATAATATACCAGGTCTCCTCCCATCAGTGAAATTCCGTAAATAGTAGGGAGCCTTAGATAAGGTGACAGTGGGCTAAGTCTCCATTTGTTGTCCTTGGTCTAACATTGCCCTTTAGGGATCCCCTTTAGGTCACCTGCTAGTTTGAGCAGTAACATTTTTGGCGTTGTTGCCAGGGACATGAAACGTGTGTTTTATTCCCCATACGACATATTGACATCATTATTGGCGACTCCATTGGAAGAACGAAGCCCTAGTTCTTCAATGAACTTTAAGGTCGATGCTTGTAGGGCAAAGCAAGCATTTTTCTAGGCATCTTTAACTTCACCCTGGCGATTCCTACATATTTTTCATGCATACCTCAAATAGGTTGTCATTCTTTGATAAATTTCTCGCTTTGGACATTGCTAGCATCCCTAGGCATCCTAATCATGTCACGGGAAGGATGGTACATGGGGTGCCCGAGTTTGATGGTGATCCACTAACGCAATTGACCATGTAGAAAGATTTAATGCACATACTTCAAGAGAGAAGGTTGTCCACCAACATGTCCTTATGTTATTATTCATGGGAACTCTCGGTGGTCATAACTCATCGCTGCATCATCATGAACCTAGGAGCATCTCTGTTGATTTCTGGTAGCATCGAATGTGCTCTAAGTCTTGAAATTTGCAAGGAGGCTTAAACACATGCATTCTCCAATACCCAGAAATCGTTTTGAGAAATTCCACCCGAACACAGTTTTATTAAAATAGTTAATTATTTTTAGTGGGTCTCCAATACCCAGAAATCGTTTTGAGAAATTCCACCCGAACACAGTTTATTAAAATAGTTAATTATTTTTAGTGGGACCTATTGACCATTATGTGTCAACGATCCATAGCAATACACCCCCTTTTTTAACAAAATGAATAGCGCCTAATCGATGTGCTCGTGTTGTACAACTATCATCATCAATTTCACTTCCAATATATTATGTAAACCCTTTTTTGCATGTGTATAATGTAAATAATCTCAGCAAATCTGTGTTGTGTGTGTAATTGCCTAGGTAAACTGACTTTTCTGGTGACGATCTACATTCCGGGAGGTTTTTTGTCTCACCAATCCATTCTCGAATGGTTGGCAAAGTTTTCCTTCAATCTCACCCCAAAGCCGAAATGGATTTTGTCACTGGGATCTTACGCGAGTTCTAGTGTTCTAGATCAAGTCTATGTAAAAGTGATTTCGGAATAATCCTAACTATTTGGTTAGGTTATTTTATTACAAATTGTTTGGTTCGTTGAATTATATTTGTGTCGCAGAAATGGGTAGTCTGTGAGGGTCTTTTACAAATGGGTTTTCCCCCTTGAGACGTAAAAACTATGAAAATCATGATGTAATGTCTCTTGAAGATTGGAAAAATAATTTATCCCCTCATAGGTTTATTAATTAAATTTTCTAGCCAAAAATTAATTAAAATCATAAGCCAGAAATTTAATTAATTCTAGGTCCTAGGTAAATTTAAATTCTCCAAAAGCAAAATTTGTCGGTCCTTAAAAATTAAATTTTAAGAAGTCCAAGGACTAAGGTAAATTAATTATTTTGATAAATTTAAGCTTTTGATCCCTGGGGTTAAGTCAAAGTCAAAATTTTGAGGAAATTAATTCAAAATTTTAATTTTTGAATTAATTAAAATGCATTTAATTGAAAAATTCGAATTTCCTCAAGAATTTAAAATTTCGATGGATTAGATTAAAAGAAAGTTTGATCTTCATCAACAGTCGAGATTGTTTTGACGAGGATCACTCGAACTAGCCATTGGAGGATTTATCTTTAAATAGGAAGTCACTTGTCAGTCGAATCATCCGACCTTTGAATTGTGTGCTAAGCGAAAAGCTCTCATGTAATATTTTTTGAATAATAAAGAAAGACTTTGAGGTTAATCTTCTTCGGTGTTACTCTTCATGGAAATATTGTAAGATGTGTCGTTTTTCATGTGTAAATTTTTTTAGCCATTGATAATAGCTTCTAAAGAGTGACTTGAGCACAGGTATCTTACTCAATCGCTAGAGTTTAAGTGATAATTTAAATTTTGAATGTAATAGTAGGTATCTCTATTTATCTTAATTTTATTATCATTCTCCCGCTCTATTTTGATGGCTGGATTGAGTTTTGCAGGAAAATCTTGATTTTTTAGATCATCGGGCGTTCGGGGAAGTTTTCAGTTGGACCAGCCAACTCTCGATCCATGTTTTCTAAAGAGCCCATCTAAATTTAATCTCTGGCTTATCATAAGAATTTTACTGGTGATGCATGAAGGGCTTCAAGCTAAAAACCTCCTTTAAAATTTAAAAATTTAATTTTTTATGTGCGAAATTGATGAATCTGGCTGTTGAGAGCCTTAGACTATCAGATCTGGGAGCGGAGTTGGACTCACACTCTTCAGATTTGATAGATCTGCCATTCCTGTGCATAGATCTGTAATTATTTTTGGTTTTTCTGACTTGGGTTTTTATGGGTTTTAGTTTTATCATTGTATATATCGTTTGGGTGTTTTTTGTTGCCTCGCAACTACAGATCTGAGGAAAAAATCTGTATAGAGTCCAGATCTAAGCCCTGGAGGGTAAGATCTGGATCTCTAGAGTTCATCAACATCATTTTGCAGGGGCATTATTTTTGCAGTCCAAGGGTTTGAAATTTTTTTAAATCTGGAGAATTTTTTATAAGAGTTTCACGGATAAATCTTAAGAAGAAGCATAACATTTTGATCTGGAGTTTTTCTTCGATTCTTTGGCTACCTTCCTGCTGCCTGGGTTTTCAATTTCTCTGTTGCAAAAAAATTTCGATTTTTTTAAGGCCCACAGCCTTTTGTTGTTGCCTGCATTCTGTTGTCCCTACCCTTGTTGCCCTCCTGCCGCCATCAAACCCTCGACTATTCCATTCCTTCGCTCATCGCTGCATTCATTCCCTCACTGACCCTCGCCCTCAATTCTGCCCCCAAATCCTTTCCTTCCCACAGTCCCTTCTTTTGTTACCAAACCCGTCGTCATATCTCCTCAGATCCTTCTATAGCACAGCCCGCAACCCTTCAGCTCCATCCATCTGTCTGTCAACGCTCCAAAATCTCGGATCCCTCTCCCTTTCTGCCCTCACCTCCATCGACCTGCATACGCCACAAACAATCAAGTCCGTCAACCCTCATTCTCTCACTGCTCGAAACCTTCAAACCTGCATCTAACTTCGTCTACATATTGCCTTCTCCCTTCCACGCATACTCGCGGCCTCTGCTCGTCGCGTCCCTCTTCCATCTTCCCATGAGGTTATTGATGTGCCCCAACACCCAATGAGAGCACCACAGGTTTATTGTTTGAAGAACAAGGGACCAACCCCTTGTCCATCACTTTTGAGGGTCCCACTCTTCATTATGGGACCCATAGACCTCATTAGGCTTCTTAGAGGGCCCTACGACATGCATAGATTATTATTTGACCCATTGAGAGGCTTATTCTTTCATTTGTGAGCTAGTTTGGTGGCCTTGTCACCAAAAGTTAGATTATTAGAACATTATTTTATTTTTGGTGCTTATGTAGGCCAAGAAGGCTAATTCGAACTCCTCATTAGTGTATAAATACAAGTGAGATGAGTTCATTTTCTCATCATCACTTTGGATTGGGTCTCTTCTCTCTTGTGAGAATTCTGCACTTTTTCTTGGAGGATGAATTGGAGCATTATGGATGAATTTTGATGTGTGGATTTGGTTTATCTTGTCTTGGAGCTTCTCTATTGTCAAATTGTGGATGGTTGGATATGTTCTATTACATATAAGTACATGCTTTTAATGTTATTCTTGTTCTACTTTGTTATGTACATTGGACTAGCATTTTCGCTATTTTTAGGACTAATTGTTGCATGCATTTACTGCTTAAATTGTGGAATTTTGTATCTATATAACATCTCTCAACGTATGGGCCATGTAATTTGAATAAAATCTCCTAGGGATAATTCTATCAACGAATTCATCTTGATAAGCCATCACCTTTTGTACATCGAAGTATAAAAGCAACAAGATTGCTTCTCTTTGACCTAGAAGGCTAGCGAAGTAGTCTTGAGGCCTCCTTGACTAAAAACCAAAGGTCCTCATTCATATTTATCGTAGGCTCCCTTCTCCCAAGACTAAGGCACTGATCTACCAAAAGGTGGTCACCTAAAATCAACTCTTTTCACCTTTTCCTAGGTCTATCCAAGTTGGGTCACCTAGGGCATCATATACCCGACAAAATAGCCCTCCAAAGAGTTCAACCTCCTAGCCTCTCTTGCGTTGGTGTCTCCTCAAGGTCTCATCCAATTTTGAAGCCATTTCGATAGTGTAGTTGTGAGAAAAGCCAAGCCCTAGCTCCGAGGTCAAACTTTGCCCTAGTATCCCCAAGGCTAGTGGTGCCTCATAGGATCAATTCAACACCTTTAAGTGAAAATTCTTTCTTTGACCCTTCCCCCCTCCTTGTCTGGGTTAAGAACATTGGTTGCTAAACATGTAACTCCTAACCTGGGGTGGGTCCACTTGGTCCCATGTGATCCTGTTCCTTTGAAAAGACAATTCTTCAAGAACCATCTGGGATACCAATTTCAATAAGGATTTTAGGGATTCAGAAAACTCTTTCACAAGTCATATT
This sequence comes from Pinus tabuliformis, assembly GCA_031772625.1. NCBI lineage: Eukaryota > Viridiplantae > Streptophyta > Pinopsida > Pinales > Pinaceae > Pinus > Pinus tabuliformis. The sequence goes on from CM062805.1 coordinate 488,283,721, forward strand.
CCCTAAACCTAACCCTCAAATTGTCCCATCCTTCTCCTAGAAGACATTGTGCCTTGCTTAGAAAGCAACCAAGCTCTATCCTTCAACATCTTCTGGAAAGGGATCATTTTGGTCACTCCACATCCACTCATTGATTTATCATTTATTGGTGGCTCCATAATATACCAGGTCTCCTCACATCGATGAAATTTCGTAAATAATAGGGAGCCTTAGCTGAGGTGATAGTGGGCTAAGTCTCCATTTGTTGCCCTTGGTCTAGCATTTGCCCTTTAGGGGTCCCTTGCTAAAACCCAAGCTTGAGGTTTTGCACCCATCAATGTTTGGGCCAAAATCGTGATGAAATTGTGACATGTGATGGATGAAGATGATAGTAGATGATGAGGTGAATCCAATGCATCGAGAATCGTCCAATTCCGAGTTGTCCATGAAGAGAAATGAATTTTTGAAGTTTGCTTGTGGGTTTGTGCACCATAACACAAGTCGGCTTTGTTGTTGGAGAGCCCAAGAGTGGGCTAGACATTGCACATAACACATGTATAAATATAGGTCATATATGAGGCATTTAGACACATCCCAAGTGCACTAATCCATCAATATAACTCTAAAAAAGGCAGCAGATCTGAGGCAGGAAGAAAGGAAGGCCAGGAGCACGAGTTTGAGAGGGTTTTCTCTGTGATTGGGTGAGGGGTTCTTGACAGCTAGGCCGCAAGTTTGAGGAACCCTTCTAGATGAGCAGAGGACGTGTCTTGGACAGATTTGTGGGCATATTTGAGGCATCTTCCTTGCTAGATCAAGCCACAGTTCAGAGGTAAGGCTGGGTATGTTTTTATGCATGTTTTGATGAGTATTTTGTCTCTATTTAGGGCCGCAGAGAAGTTTTGTAGATACAACATTGTTGGAGGACTTGTAGAAGGGCCGACAAGGCTAGTTAAGCCCCTCTCCTAGCCGCAATCATCAATGATAAGTTGCAGCCCCAAAAAGAGGTATTTTCCTGTCTAAGTAGGTCGAGACCCTTGTTGTAGCTACCTGTGGAGTCGCGGGAGTTCTGAGAAGGAGCCTTGAGGCCTGCAACAATGTATGGAGAAGGGTAGAAGGTAGCAAAGAAGGGAAACCTATTGGGACAGGGAAGTACAGTGACTTGGAGCAGAATTAGGGTTGTTGTGATGCCCTAACCAGAGCTAAGAAGTTTGCACAGAACCCTAGGCAAGAGAGCAACAGCAGGGAGTTGCAGATGGTCTCTTGGTGATGATTGGATGTTAGGTGGATGGGTGTCCTAGGAGAGGAAAATTTGGTTTAGTCTGTTGGCAGCCAAGAGGAGGGGTTAGATAGTTGGATGCCCTAACTACGAGCAGATGCTACAGTAGGATTGGTCACTCGTGGACTATTGGAGGGTAGCATGAGAGTGGACCAAGTGTGGACAAAGATTGGGCATTTATGGTTTGTTGGAGAACAGTGTGATAGTGCCCAAGTTGGAGCTCGGTGTGCACCATCTTCATGGACCTAGGTGGTTGCTAGAGCAGCAAAAGTTGAGCTAAAGGTTTGATCAGCCAGAGGAGCAGTTGAGCAGCCCTAGATTTGTGTGTGGAGAAGGACTTCTATAGCAGATGATTGGCAGTCCTCCGAGCCTGTGTTCATTGTGAGAGATGGACATCTTGCAGTGATAGGTGGCAGCTCTCCGTGCCCTATGTTGGTCTTCATTGGAGCAACGCAGGAAGACCATAGTGGGCTGAAGTCCCTAAGTAGCTGAGGAGCAGCAGTGGGCAGATTGAGAGTTGTGAACAACTCAACAGGAGTCTCGATGTGTTGTGCCCTTGATGGACTAAGGCAAAACTAGTGAGCAGGTTGACAACCGAGATTTAGTGGCCAGATGGACTTGGTTCATTGATAGAGGCAATGCTACAGATCGGGAGCCGAAGGACTGGGAAGGTACAAGGTACGACCAAGGGGAGCTGTGAAGTTGACTACATTAGTCAGATGGGCAGAGTATCTTGTTGAGGGTAGATTGGTTGTCGATGGACTAACACCAAGCCCCAGTTTGTATTCTTGTATCAGTGGATGTATGAGGGCCATTATCCCTAGTATGGGAGCCCTAGACTGTTGAATTATTCATTTTGATTAATATAATGAAGTTGGCTTGAAAATTGTAAAAAATTGTCTATATTTTGTGCACTAGCAGATTTACTATTGTTCATATTTTGCTATGCAAAGTAGTTTCATTGTGATTTTTTATTTGGTAGCATCAGTGATTTAAGATTCTATCCCAGACACCAAGATCATGTAAATACAACTGCTCTTGTGCCCACAGCTAGCCAAGAACATGTTCTGATACCACTTTAATATCCCAAACTAGGAAATACAATGAATACCAAAAACATGCACTAAGCTATAGCAAGAAAATACAACCATGCAAGCACAATTTTTACACAAACAAAAATAGATTAGTAAACCATAGAATAGCAACAACAAATCTGAGCCGTTTTATTAAAAAAATCTTGGAGCTTAGTATAGTAGAGTAGAATGATAGAACCTGGGCTTGTTACTGCATGCATGCAATGCCCAGGTGAATATCTAAGCAATACTTCAACAGTGATGACGCACAGATTGTCACGACAACGCTCAAACTGGGGGCTGTCACCTTGATCCCCGATCCCTCCGTTTAAGCAGTCTCCCGAGGCTAAGGGGGGTAGACCCTATGGGATGAATGAAAACCAACTGTGGACCAGTTGGGTTGGGAGGCACAGCAAGGCAATTTAGCACCTGATTGACTTAGAAATTAATGTACCAGTGCCTTATGGAGTTAATGATTAAATGATTATTTATTAAATGTTGCAGAAGTATAAACCATGTAAAACAATCATTTATCATCAAATAACCCAAGCGATGTAAGATATTCAACAAACGCACAACGCCTTAATAATAATCCAACAATTAAATTTCTAAAGAATGAATGCTTTAAACAACCACAAAATTTAAATGCTGACCAGATTTCAAATAGTTAATATCCAGATATAAACATTTTAAGCACATTTAACTTCACCACAACAGAGAAAAGACTTTAAAAATGAATTTCCAATTTTTAATTAGCCTTTCTCAAAAAAATTTAAATTTTAAAATTATTTTTTTTTCGAGATTTTTTTATAATTTTTTATTTTTTAAATTCTAAAAATAAAATAAAACTAAAGCCTAAATAAATAAAATTTAGATCTAAACTATAAAACAAAATAAAAAGCCTAAAGATTACTTTTTATGTTTTTGGAAATTTTCTATTTATTATTTTTATTTTTTATTTTTTTTATCAAAATTTAAACAAAATTAAACTAAACTTTAAATAAATCTAAAAAATAAAATAAAAAATGAAACCAAAAAAATTAAAGGCTATAACTTAAACCTTTTATGATACTCTGAATTAAATGAAACTTAAAATAAAAATAAATATATACAATAATGCAATTTAAAATCTAATTCTAAAAACTAAACTAACACAATGCATATATCACAATGGTTTTAAGTCAAAACTAAAATCTAATTTAACTAAAAATCAAAATCTAATCTAAATACGCTAACATAACATATTTTTTTTTGTGATTTTTGATTTATTAAGAAATGAAACAAAACTAAAACTAAAAGGATCTTTAAAAAAAAAAAATTCTAAAGTTCTAAACTAGAACAAAACTAAAATCAATTCTAATAAGGGAAATTTATTTCTAAAACTAAAAACTTAATTATAAAAAAAATCGAAATTTTTTACTTTTTTTTTTATTTTATATATACTAAAACATACCTCATAAAAAATTTAAAAAAAAAAAAAAAAAAAAAAAAAAAAAAATTTAGAAATTTTGAGAAAGGCTAATTAAAAATTGGAAATTCGTTTTTAAAGTCTTTTCTCTGTTGTGGTGAAGTTAAATGTGCTTAAAATGTTTATATCTGGATATTAACTATTTGAAATCTGGTCAGCATTTAAATTTCGTGGTTGTTTAAAGCATTCATTCTTTAGAAATTTAATTGTTGGATTATTATTAAGGCATTGTGCGTTTGTTGAATATCTTACATTGCTTGGGTTATTTGATGATAAATGATTGTTTTACATGGTTTATACTTGTGCAACATTTAATAAATAATCATTTAATCATTAACTCCATAAGGCACTGATACATTAATTTCTAAGTCAATCAAGTGCTAAATTGCCTTGCTATGTCTCCCAACCCAACTGGTCTACAGTTGGTTTTCATTCATCCCATAGGGTCTACCCCTCTTAGCCTCGGGATCAAGGTGACAGCCCCCGGTTTGAGCGTTGTCGTGACAATCTGTGCAACAACGTTTTTTGGCGCCGTTGCCGGGGACATTTTATTCTCGGCGTTTCAACGACAATCATCCTTCTCATTTCTTATCTTTTCATCTAGCCCGGCAACGCCAACATTTTTTGGCACCGTTGCCGGGGACAAAGTTTTTCTAGCCCTGGAATTTCAATGACATTCATCTTCTCATTTCTCATCATTCTTTCATCTTTCTCATCTCTCATTTGAGCTGGCAGATTCAACATTTTTTTGGCATCAGTTGGATCTTTTCATTGCCTTATCTTTCGTCATATCAGCAACTACTCTTCAGTTCGTTTCTTGTTTGGGTGGCAACTCCATTTCTTTTCATTTATTTTTTCCCAAACAAGAAGCCTCTCTCATATCAGCTTGTTTGTTGCTTTTTGGATCCTAGAATTAGATTCATTGTTCAAGTGGCGACTCCACTTCTTTCATCTATTGATTTTCTTGAGCAGAGATCTCGTTCTATCATCCATTTGGTCCCTCGTTATTCATCATGGATTATTCGTTTAAACCATGTCATTTTACTGATGATCTCCATGATTTTCTGGAAGAGGCCATTTCTAAATTACTTTTGTTCTCAGATGGTGATTCAGTCGTTGTTAGAAAGCATTTAAACAGGTTTACTTGTGTAATGATCATATATTGTAGACTTCCTCAATATAATCATGAAGATGTCAAAATGTGTCTATTTGTCCGTTCTTTAAAGGGTGGTGCCTTGAACTGGTTTAATAATTGTCCTGAAGATTCTTTCACTTCATTACAAGACATTGTCGATGCTTTTAAAGATAGAATTGGTCATCCAAATAGCTCGCCTTGTGCCCCTAAAATTGTGCAACATAATGAAAGTAATCTTATAAAAGGTCCAGTTGTCAATGAAAGATTTCAAGACAATTCTTCATATCAGAATGTGCCATCCACTTGTACCATTGCAGATCAAATCCATGATACTGGAAAAGCAGGGACAAATTGTAAAAACAGTGTTGACAATGAAAAGGAAGATCATAAGCAAATTATACAAGAACTAATGCGGCTGGTAAAAAATATGGAGATCAATCAAACTAATTACGCCAATGATGTGAAAACTTTATGCACCCACCTGGAAAAACATAATAAGGAGATGGAGATCATGAAAATTAAACACTCTGATTACATAATTGACATGCAAAATCGACATGCTAAGGAAATTGAGGCCATGAAAACTAATCATGACACAGAGATTAGTTTTATGCAAAACAACTTATCAGGCTTAGAGGAAAATATGATGACCATGCAAGCAAATCATAAGAAAGAGATAAACTCTATGCAGCATTGCTTGATGACCATAAAGGAAAAGGATGATAAAGTAATAAAAGATATGGAAGCTAATCAAATATTTCTTCAAAATAAGTTACCGACCATGGAAGAAGACCATGCTAGGGAAATCAGTGCTATAAAGGTTGAGCACTCTAGTCAGATGGATGCCATTAAAATACAGTTTCAGAAATTTCAACAGCAGTCCGAAGATGAAAGAAACCAGGGAACGTCAATAGATCAGGAGCCTCCTTATCTGTTACAGCAAGCTCCATCTTGTTATGAGGTCCTTTGTTCCATTGAAAATGACCTGGATAAAAGGGAAATTAATAATCAGGTTGATGCTCACACGGTTAATCCACCAGTCATAGAAGGTCAAGTTATAACTCATGGCACTTGTGAGATTGATCCATCATCCTTGATAGGGCAGATGCAGAATGAAGAAAGACATGTCACGCATATCTTACATACTTCATCTGAGAGCTTTGAAGCAGAAAGTCCCACGTCAGCAGTGATACAGCCTGCCACAAAGAAAAGGCACAAGAGAAAGAAAACGAGAAGAAGATTTGATGCATCAGACGGCCGCGAGCAGCTTGATTTTCGGATAGGAAAAAGTCCTACCATATGCAGAATTGGACATGGCACATCTGACAAGCAGCCGACAGATTTGCCTGAAAGCAGGCAAATGCTCAGTATTCACTATATTGAACACATCTGATGCCATGGGGCATCCTTTGTATTGTATTTCTAACCCTACTCCTTGTTTTTTCAGCATTTTCATTTCTGTTTTAGGATTAGATTTACTTTTCATGTTACTAGATAGTTAATAAATGAAGAGCTTATATCTTTCCTGTGCTTAATATTATATGATGATTTTTGGATAGACGCTACTTATGTTGTGTGTTGTGTGGATGCAGATTCTGGATTCTCACATTCCTACAATGCAGCAACGTGTCCCCAAGTAGAGCCAGATGTTGACCACTACGTGTCAACTACCCATAGCAGTACACTCCCTTTTTCGCAAAAGGGGCAGCGCTTAATCGACATGTCCATGCCATTCAACAGTCATCATCGACCTGATCATGTTATGCTATAAACCCAGTCTGCATGTGTAAATTGTAAATAGTCTTAGCAGATTTGAGTCTTGTATGTAAATTGCTTAGGTGGACCTATTTTTCTAGTGATAATCTACGTTCCGGAAGGTTTTTTGTCTCACCGATCCATGATCGGCAGAGATTTCCTTCAGCCTAACCCAAAGCCAGAATGAATTTTGTCATCAGAATCTTAGGGGAATCCTAGCGTGTTGATCTACTAGATTGTATTTGTGTCGCAAGACTGGGTAGTCTATGAGGGTCTATGTCAAATGGGTTTTCCCCCTTGAGATGTAAAATTGTAAAAGACATGATGTAAAGTGTCTTGAGGGTTAGAAAATGTTTTAATCCCCTCATAAGTCCTAAGTCCTAGGTCCTAGGTGATTTTCCCAAAGGGCTAAGTTCGAGGATCCAAAAATAAAAAATTAAAAAAAATATATAAAAATAATAAAAGATATAAATAATAAAAAATTAAAATAAAATAAAATAAAATTGAAAAAATAAAATAAAATAATAATAAGTCAAAAGTTTTGAGAAAATAAATGCAAAATTTAAATTTTTAATATATTAAAATGCATTTAAAATTTCGACAGATGAGATTAAAAGGAATTTTGATCCTCATCGACGGTCGCGATTAGTTTGACATGGATCACTTGAACTAGCCATTGGGAATTTTTCCTTTAAATAGGGTGTTAGGGGTCATTTGAAATCAAATTAGATCTTAGAGTCTAGTGCTAAAGAAAGCTCTCTTGTAGTCATTTTTTTTTGTGCAATAAAGAAAGACTTTGGGGTTAAAAATCTCGCTGGTGTTACTCTTCTGGAAGTGCTGTAAGATGATTTTTTTTTTGCATAATTTTTTCAACCATTGATTATAGCTTGATGAAGATTGATTTAGGCACAAGTATCTTGTCTGATCTCTGGGGTTTGAATGATAGTTTAGATTCTAAAATATAATGGCAGGTATCTCCATTTGATCTGGATTTCACTATTGTTTTCTCCCTCTATGTTAATGGTTGATTTTAAGCTATGCAGGAAATCTTAGTTTTGAATTTACCGGGCATTAGGGGAAGTTCTCGGCTGAACCAGCCAACTCTCGGATTGCATTTTCTAAAAGAGCCCAACTAGTCTTAATTCCAGGCTTATCATCTGAATTTATTTTTTTTTATGAATGCATGTAGGGTTTTCTGAAGTATCTCACATTGAATTTAAATTCTAAAAATATTATTGTGGATTATTGATAAATCTGGCTACTTAAGAGTCGAAATTCTGTAAATATTGTAAATTTTTTAGCTGGTTTTAGGGTTTTCAGTTTTGTTTTTATTGGCACATTTTACTTTTGGGTTTTCTGTTTTTGCCATTGCAGGTTGCAGGTATAGATTTTAAAATTTTGTGTGGTTTTCAACAAACAATCTAAAGCAGCTGGTTCAAAATTTTAAGAGCCCTAGTAAATCTTAAGAGAGTTTTCCGATCCATTTATCTATTGTCTGGGGTTTCATTATTCGCAGGAAGTTTGTTCGAAATTTTTTATGTGCTGCCTTGGGCCTGCAACAGGCTCCCCATCAATTTCCCGTGTAGCCTCTATGCTGCCAGCTGCCTATACGCTGCCATAGCTGCAAAAAGCCTGCACGTGCGTCCGTCCATCATTCAACCCAATCAAATATTCGAGTTTCCTGTTGCCTGTCCAAACCCTTTCATCGCCTCTCCTCTACGTTGTCCAAACCTCCAGATTTGCTTCCTTCTCGCTGCCATACTTCCTTACAACAGCATTCTCCTTCAATTGTTGTCATATTCCCTTCAAAACTGCACCCACACCTCTCCTGTCGTTGGGTTCATCTCCTCTCCCACGCAGTTTCCTCTCCACGAAATTGCATCCCCTGCGTGCTACTTCCATTTTGCAATCCTCGGATCTGCAAGCACCCTTCTGCTCCACGCTGCCCACGTCCCTCAACCCTCACGCAGTAGATTCGTTCCTCCTCCACGCAAATGACCTGCATTTCCTTCCTACGCAGCTGAACTTTCAGAATCCATTACGGCTCCAGCTCCTCGTCCCTCACCGCTTTGCTCTTTCCCGCAACTTCTTCACGCTGGTCGGCTCCCTGCGTCCAACCTGCAAACAAATTCATCCTTTCCGTCATGCATCCTCACGCTTCCCTTACCTTGGTCATTGACTGCACCTGCACATACGCAACAGTTTTATAAAAAAAAAAAAAAAAATTACGCTTAGTCTATTTCTCCTATACATTTTAGGAATTGGCATTTTGATTTTTATTTTAAGGAGTTATGGTTAGTACATGCGTAAATTTTAGGATTTCATTTTTATTTTTTGTATGTGTTTCGTATGGCAAGGATTAGTATAGTTTATATTTCTTATTTTTATTTTTGTGTATATGCGTTGTTTTAGTTTTATTTAGGATGTATATAAGTTGTTAATCTTTAACTTACGATTTCAATAAAATAAAATAAATAAATAAATTTCCATTTTGAGTTTCTTTTCATGTTTATTTGATTGGTATATAGTTGGGTTAGCCTAGGTTTTAGTTCTTTGCTTTAGGTATTTTTTAAGTTTAGTTTTGTTTTGGTTTTGATTTTAAAATAAATTTTAAAAAAAATCTATAAAAGATAAAAAAAAATAAAAAATAAAAAATAAAAAAAATCATAAAAGATAAAAAGTTCCTTTTTTATTTTTTTTGACTTTTAGGCTAGGATAGATCTTTATTTTAATATGAGTTTCATTTAGTTTAGATTTCAGAATTAATTTTTTTGTTTTTTTTTAAGTTTTGGATTTAAATTTTAATTAGATTTCATTTTACTTTTACTATTGTTTAGAATTTAATTATTTTTGTTAGTATTCCAATTTCAAAAAAAAAAAAAAAAAAAAATTGAAAAGCCTAATTAAAAATTGAAAATTCATTTTCATGTCCTTTTTTTGTTATGGGATTAATATTTATCATTTTCATATAGTTAAATGTGCTTAAATATTTATCTAAAGTTAGCTATATGAAAGTGCTAACTGATTAGCATTTAAATTTTATGATCATTTAAAGCATTTGATTTTTCTTAAAATTTAATTGTTGGATCCTAATTAAGGCATTGTGCGTCTGTTGAACATCTTGCATCGCTTGGGATATTTCGATGATAAATGATTGTTTTACATGGTTTATACTTTCTGCAGCATTTAATAAATAATCATCATTAACTCCATAAGGCACTGGTACATTAATTTCTAAATCAATCAAGTGCTAAATCGCCTTGTTCTGTCTCCCAACCCAACTGGTCCACAGTTGGTCTTCATTCATCCCATAGGGTCTACCCCCCTTAGCCGCGGGAGACGGCTTAAACAGAGAGATCGGGGATCAGGGTGACAGCCCCCGGTCTGAGCGTTGTCGTGACAATTTGTACGACAACAAACTGAAAAAGGCTCAATTTGTCCAAATGCACTACCCATAAAATTATTGTTGTTGTTGTTGCTACTGCTAGAGGCAAACTCTGAAATGATTGCTCAATAATGCTCCAAAAATTCTGAAAAAATAGGAGAAGGCTCCTCACACCCAATCCAACAAAACCCAGAAAAATCTCAAGCTGAATCCACCAGTGACTGAAGCCCCACCAGTCAGTCTGCGAGTGAGCTACAGGGATCGAACTGTTGTAAAAATGCACAATTTCCCCAAAGGGAAACTCCTCCAAAACCCAGCAAAATTCCTTCCTCAAACTCCTGGCCAAAATCAACTCCAATATCCAGCACAACACTGCTGCTCAACCCCTGCACAGAGAACAACTAGTAAACCCCAGCGCAGGCCCAAAGAAGAGAATTTTCGGCCCACAAATCTCCAGCACTTTCAGCCCGGAAATTTCCCACAAACAACTCGTCCTCCTCAAAAGGAAAATTTCCCAAAATAGCCAGCCCGAAAGACAACAAATGCTAGCTCCTCAAACACCAACGAAATCCTCCACTATGTCCTCCAGAAACTCGCACAGGCTGAAGAAACACTGCAAAATCCCACACAAGATACCAAAATTGCCCACAATCTCTCTCCTAGAGTGGCACTCGAAGTCCCCTGAAGAAGAGCTGGAATTTCCGCTTGGAAATTCCTTGTGCTAAACAACACTGGTTGACTTGGCTAAGCAGCTCAAGCAAACTCTCCAATTCTGAAATGAAATGCCAAGAAGATGCAAAAATGAGGCTCTTCCCTTCCTTTTATAATTGTTGCTCAACCTTCCTTGTGGGCTCCACCAATTCGACCCCCTTGCTCATTCCCTCTTCCATGTGGTTCGATTTCTCCTAGGGAGTTTGATTTTCCCTTCTTAAGTGACCCCCACAACTTATCATCACTTTAATTTTCCCCTTTTCTCCTAAGTTTAACCTTTATTTCTTATCAAAATTTAATTTGAGCCTCCACAACTTATTTCTCCTAAGTTTTATTTATCAAATAGTATATTAATTGCCAAAATTGCAAAATTGAGAATTTCCTTAGCAAAATTATTAATTGGGAACATTACAGTTCATGAGTCCAAGCTGTTCCAAATGCTTCAACAGTCCCTGCAATCTGAAATCCAAGTCTGTATGGGGTTGTCCATAATATGCAGTGCTTCCATGCTTCCACCACCCAGTTCCATCACAAAAATCCCTGTCCACTCTACCTGTTGTCCATGCTGGACATTTTCTGCACCTGAAGCTGCTGTGGTGGGGTTCAGGGCTAAGCCAGAAGTGACAGACAGCAGAACAAAGAAGTTAGAAGCAAGAGGGTTAGGACCATATGAGAGGGCAGGGAGTCAAGACAAGGAAGGGAGAGTGAGGGAGGGTTCAGTGGAACACGTGAGAATGGGCAGGCTTTCATTTTGTTTCATTCAGACAGAATATGGTGCAACACATGATCCACAAAGTTGCTGAGAGGATTACCCAGAATCTAGAATGGGATCCAGATCTGAGCAAATCAGAGCCTTTCCTCAGTTCAAGACTGGTACCTAGAACATATCCTTCAGATATTACGTGGAATGGAGGCTCCCTATGATGGCGGCTGGAAGTTTACTATTATACTACAAGCAGTCTACAATCTCTTACCATGATCAGGAGATCATGAAATTCAGAAAAGAATCTACTAGAGGAATAGTTCACAAGTGCAACATCTGGAACGACTTTACTTTTGCTGCATTTGCACTGTTATCCAGTATCTTGATATATTTCCATAACTTAAACTGACCAAAAATGCTGAAGAAAAATATTAGAGGGATTGTTCTTGGTTCCTGCTAAAGCTCATTTGTCATACATGAATGCTGTTGCTGAAATCAACCACGTCTAAGCAATGTAATCTATCATCCCCAAATATTCTCGCTTTTTGCTTTATCCTGATATCACTGATTGCATGAGAACAAAGTAGCTACTGCTACAACCTCCCATACTGTAACTGCCCCTTAATTGTCTTTTCCCAAACTTCTGAAAAGTTTGACTGAATCCAAATAACTTCATGGTAGGAAAAAATGCTTGAATTCTTTTTTGACAAATGGTATTCCTTGTGATTTTCGCCGAAGAATTTTTCTCTAACTTAATATGGATCACAGAAGCCTGAACTCTATTCTTTTTTACATGACTAAAGGCAATGAATTCCCCTACAAGCCATAGCAAAATACACAGCTCTTGAGTCCCTTGAGGTTTTAGTCTCCTGTCAAATCAAATCTCCCTAGAAATAACAAAATTTACTGGTGACCCATTACCAGCTTTCCCCTCTGGAAAATGTATTTGCAGATTTGGCCTGAGTTGATCTCAGGTTCTGGAGTAAAATCACTTCTTATATCCAAAAGGCTGAATGATAGGAGTCCCATTCTTTTTCCTATGCAAAAATGGAATGCCTGAGCTGGAAGTTCCCATTTTGCAAAAGTCATGGAAAAGAATCATGCATTCAAGAAAGCACATTTGGCAGATGCTTCATCTGTATTAGCCTCTATATTTTTAACGTACACATACATGTAAACTTTTATAAACCTTACAATGACAAACAAAAACTATAAGAAACATATTACAGTGCAAATGAGCAATTCCTTAGATGCAAAATATTGTAGAAAATACCAATTAAACATTTAATAACTGAAACTATAATATTGGTTTCATTTGTTACAGTAATAACTCTTGGTCCTTATATTATGGGGTTAAGTCAATTCATACTTATTTAGAAGCAAGCCCGCTGCAACAGGTGCAATTACGATTTGCATAATACTCGACATCATTCCTTGTACATCAACTGGCAATCGTTTGCCTAACAGAAGAAGTGTAAGCATCGGTGTAACTACGACTGCTGAAGCAGTTGATAAAGCAGTCATCACGATGCTCAAAGGAGCCATCGCAGGGTCTGTCAAATATGTTGCATAATTTGAAAGTTGTGCCCCACTGACACATGATGTTAATATTATTCCAGAACCTGTAAACACATTCATATTCAACTATAAGGTAAACTGGTCTAGAGCAAGAAACTCAACATAACATCTGTCAAAATTCATACCAATAGCATCCGGGAGGCCAAGAAGTGCCACCGCAATACTTCCAAAAGCAAGGCCTAGTAAGGGCTTTATCACATATTGACCAATGTAGCCTAAGGCTATAACATCTGGTTGCTTAATTGCAAGGATGAAGTCTTTTGCGCTTGAATTGATCCCAACAGAAAACATTAAAAAGCCAAGTGCAGGAGCATAGTACCTAAAACACAATGCCAAAAGGTAATATTCAGTAGATTTCCACACCAAATGTTTGGACCCATTTTAAAAGTCCACCATAAAGAAACTGTTTATACAAGAAATGAGATGAACTACTATTCTCCAGCAGATATAATTATAATACTAACTGGATTATAAATGGGCTAAATATCAACTCTGTGCCCAAGTTATGCATGTTTGTGAACTGTACACCCTCCTTCTACAGAATCATGTTGAACTTTAAAATTATAAAATTGCACCACGTGTTGTAGTCTAATTATATTCCACGTTATGCCTCACATTATGCATATGAAGGACTAGTTAATCCAGACTCTAAATAATACGCTTCATCAGATAAAAGTACACATTATTTATCATAATATACCATGGTTTCATCAGCACATGAGAAATATATTAGAAATGACCTTGACTGTCTGCGCTCTGAACATTTCTAGCTGGCATGAGATACATCAAAGTTGATTTTCGACGAGGCAGAAATTCTCATGTTCTCTCAATTTGCAAGAGGCGCAAGGAAATCTACCTGAACTTGTGAAATTTCTGCTTTATGTGTCAATCACCTGACCATCACATTAAGGACTACACTCTAAAGAAAGTAGAGGAGCTTTATATCTAATGCTGCAAGTTGCAACTGATATCTGAGTTTAAGCAAGTAAATCAGAATTGGGATAACAATTTAGCTGATGCAGTGATGCATAGGGTTGGATCACAAAAACAGGAAAAGGAAAAAACAAACAAATAAATCAGATTGAAAAGAATGTGAAATGCTAGCAGACAGAATATAATGGCCTTGTAGCAGAACGAAAACACTTGGGTCCCAAACTAGAGCAACAATGAGGAAATCAATAAGAATGCTTCTAGTTCTAACTCCTGTAAGATAGACAAGTTGGAAAAAGGGATCCAGGGTCTCTGATTTGGAGAAAAGCATATTGATCCCTAGTTCCAAAGAATAGTTTTTACAAACAGTGGTGAGACAGGATTACAAACCAGAAATGCAATCCAATCCTCAGGTAAGGACTTGAGGGGATCCATGCAGATCATCCTTATGTTTTGTAATGTCAGGAGCACCTGGCATGTGGAGAGATAATCCATCAGGAACACAATCTGAGCTCATTGGGCAAGTGGTTCTTTTCATCAACAGGTAAAACTTACAGCTTTCAGACCCTGTTCTCTTGCAAATGGAATATGGCAGGGGGGTATTAGTCAACTAGTCACAAGGGTGGGCAGGGAGGTGAAGTTTATAGCATAGTCTATAGGTTATCTCACCTAGATCTAGACAAAGAATGGAGGACCTATTTGCCAAGCTTGTTGGATAATTATACTTTTGGGCCTCAGCTTGTAAAAGTAGGGAATTTTGTCAAAGCCATGATCCTAATGATGCAATAGGAAGAACTTAGTTTGTGAATGGATGTCTCAATCTTTGATGTTAGCAGAGTGGACCCTTGGTGACTAGATCAACATCAACCAATCTACTACTAACACCAACCCAGTGTTGTGAACATAGGTAAAAAATTGCGATGTCCGGAGTTTTTACCCTATCCAAAAAAATTGCAGGTTAAAATCGGTGATTTTTTTCTAATGAAAAATTGCAATAAAATTGTGCAACGACCAAAAAAAATGTCAGGCCGGGGATGGGGCTGCTTTAAGTGGATTTTTAAACTTTTTTCACTCATTTTGCAACCAGGATGAAGGGTTAGGAGAGAAAAGGAGGAGACCAGTTTTGCTTGAGCCAAGGAGGAGAACACCATTTTCTTTTCCATCACCATGGTTTTCCGTGTGAAAATTCCAATATGGAATCCTATTGCAGCAACTGGTATTATTTCTCCTAATTGTTAATTAATTTAACAATTTATCTGTTACGGCAAATACTGAAATAAACACACTACAACCTGCACAAATAAAATACTGTGGAAAAATAATGCGCTTGAAACTGAGAAATGCTAGCACACACCATAAAATATGAGAATTATTTTTGGACAAATGTCCCCGGAAAAACCCAACTTGGGAAAACCGGTGCAGCGGTGAGGGTTTTTATTATTATGCGACAATGAAAATTTGAGTACAATCTGGATGCCTAAAACTGGCAATCCACAACAAGAAATCTGGGAAAAATTATTGAAGGGAATTTACCCTTCCTCCACACGCAATCCCGGCACCACTTGCCTATAGAAAACTCAGCCTCCTGAAGCTTTTGCGTCACAGTGTGCGCTGGACTGCGCAGTCACTATGACATCTAGCCTCTAACTGGTCTCTGAAGAAGTCGTTCTACCTTCTGCTACTGAGAAATTCGTCTCTTGGCCCTCTGGAACCTCTCCCTGGGCTCTGAATCTGAAAAAAATTCTCTCCAGCAAATCGAACTGCCCTCTCTTAAGCTATTACGCAGAGCTCTGCGCTGCCTCACTGGGATAACTCGGCCCTCTTACTGCTGCCTCTTCAGATCTGGAAAACTTCCTCTGGATCACTATCCCTGCCCCTCACTCATTGCTTCGATCTCTGGCTCTCTCCAGCGACTGATTGTTGTTACTCTGGAAATCAATCTGCCAAGAAATCGAATTGCTCAAGTATTTTCTCTATCACCACATCGACCTCCTCCTATAATCCATTGTTGGAGCACCAACGGCAAAGATTAAAACATAATCAATGGTTAAGATCATCTTTGGATCGATCCATGTGAGTTTCTAGACTATTCTCGCCTTATCTCAATTAATATTGATTAATTAACCATATTCCCTAAGTTTAGACTTAGAAAATATTTGAAAAAGATTTAATAATCTAATTGAGACACTTCTAGGTGGAATTTCCAGAAACGATTTTTGGGTCTTGGAGATCTCATGTATTCTGGCCTCTCCACCAAATTTCATGGCTAGAACACATCCGATGCAACAAAACCTAACATTCTGGAGTGGGAATTGATTTCCCTCAACTGACGACACATTCCCAGATATCAGCATCAATTCCTACCACTGTTTTTTTAATCAGAATTTTCATGGGGTTTTATTTCACCTTGCTAGGGAGAGAGTGTGTTTTGTTTTGCCATCATCAATTTATTGTGGGAAGTGGAGGGTTTCCCAAATTCCCACAATGGGTGGTGGTGCATTTGTAGTAATGTCCACCTCTTCTTCCTCTTTTTTAGGCTTTTATAAATTTTTTCTAGGTTTGGCATGCCTATCAATTTTCCCTCCTTTGTTTTAAACTTTTATTGGACTGTAAGAGATCTATCGTTTATCTAAATTTTAGATTTGTATTTTTTATGCAAATTTTTGTATTTTGATGCTAAAAATGTTGATTTAATTTTTTTCCAATTTTTTTGTGCCCTAGGTTTAAACATTACATTGAAGACTAAAATTGTCGAGAAATTTGGACCCTATGTGGAAATATTGTGAACCCAAGGGGTGGTTCATTAGACAAACTTTTAATTGCAAGTTGTATGGGAAGCATATGATGGGGGGAATTTCTAGATTGAAACTCCACCTTGCACAAATTCTTGGACATGGTGTAGAACTTTGCTTAGAAAGAAGTCCAAAAGTCATCCATATTGCCACCAAAGCATTGCAAGATAAGGATGCATCCAAGGAGAACAAGAAAACTATGGAAAGTCAAGTTGCAAGGGGAGGTGTGGGGGAAAGAAGTGAGAGTGGTTCTTCAACATCACCTTCACAATGGTCGACCCCTCATTTAACTCATCATTTTTTGTTCCTAGAACCACACTTGGTGCACAACCTTATTCAACATCACCTTCCACAATGGTCGTCCCCTCATCTACCTCATCATTTTTAGTTCTCAAAAGCACACCTAGTGCACAACCTTTTCAGAATCACCTTCCACAGTGACTAGCCCCTCATCTTCCTCATCATTTTTTGTTCCTAGAACCACACCTGGTGCACAACCTTCTATTAGATCAGTGGTTAAAAGAAAGGAGAAGGAAGAAGTTGACACATGGGTGGGTAGGTGTTTTCTATGGAGTAATGTTCCTTTCAACATTGCTAAGAACAATCCATTCTACCAGCTTATATTTGATATTATTGCTATTGTTGCCCTGGGATACAAAGCCCCTTACTATGATTAGTTGAGAGGGCCCATTCTTCAAAATGAAAAGACTGATTGCGCTGCTAGATTGAAGAAGTTTAAGGTATCATGGGAAAACACTAGATGCACTGTGATGCCAAATGGTTGGACTGATCAAAAGCATAGGGCTCTTCTTAACTTCTTGGTTAATTGTCGCAATGAGACATTATTTATTAAATCTATTGATGCATCTACACATACTAAAGATACAATTATTATCTGAGATGTTGGACCTGCTCATTCAAGATGTAGGTCCAAAAAATTTGTTACAAAATGTTGTTGCAAAATGTTGTCCAAGCTGAAATGGATGTTTCCGCCTCGCTCACACACTTAAGTTAATGTGGGAAAACTCCTCAACACCACTAGGTGTGGCCTTGGTGGCAAAGTTCAGAGAAGGGGCTATCACCTGATCCCAATTTTCTCTGTCTAGGCTCTCTCCTATCTAAAGCCAAGGGGGGTGGACCCGAACGATGGATTCTAAATAAAGCCTTGTCAAAGTTCTAGGAGATAGTGGAGACTCCACTTTCTTCATCTTCTACAAGCGTGTGTACTAGAAGACATCCAAGTAGCTTGGTTAATCCTACTCTTGATCCTGAAAAGGCTCTCAGAGTACAATTACACAAGCTCTCTTCTCGTACACCTCCTATTAATCTCGGACAAGAAGCTCTCTCTGATATCCATTTTCTTTTTCCTAACCCGTCTTCGCATGACATCATGGACGTGTTCACCCCTTGTAACTTTGCTAACATTCAAGGTTATCCTAATGATCTTCCAAAGAAGGGGATTGATAAATTGCCTTCTTTTCAGGGCAATAATGCAATTAGTGTTGATGATCATCTGAAATCTTTTGGTTCTTGGGTAGGTAAGTATGCGAGAGTTGCGGATTATAATCATGAAGATGTAAAAATGAGCCTCTTTATTCTTACCTTGGAGGAAGATGCTTTGGATTGGTTTACGGAAAAGCCTGGTAATTCATTTGACTCTTTGCAATCGATTATTAGTGCCTTTAAGGAAAAGTATGGAGATAAGAGGGAAGGGAGGCATCCCGTTAAGGATATCAATGTCATAAAGAAGAGGGAAAATGAAACCGTAGAAGAATTTAATAAGAGATTTAATGGTATTATTAAAGAATTACCTCAAGATTATAAGCCTCCTGATAAATCTCTTTTGTATTTTTACATTGATGCTTTTAATCCTGATACTTCTTATGAATTAAGACGAGCTAAGAATCATGATTATAAAGTTGCTCAGACTTTAGCTGAAGAGCTTGAAAAAGATAAGAAGGCATCTGGGAAGTCTGAAATCCCAGGTTTTGATAGGGCTTCAACCAAATTGAAAGAACCTAAAGGAAAAGAGGTTAAAGAATCTGATGATGACCCTATGCAAAAATTACTGCAAAAACTTGAAAGCATGGAGCTTAACCAAGCGAAATTAATCTCTAACCATGCTAAGGAAATAAGTACTTTGCAGTCTAGGTTGGTCCAAATGGAAAGAGCTCAAGCACAAAATTTCTAGCCTAGGAATCATAATAATAATCGAAGTAATAATACTTGGCAGAAAAAAGGCCAATCTAGTGAGCAGAGACCACCTAATCCGCTTGAATCTACTAATTTGGTCGATGAAGTTCCGCCTTATTGTAGGGCTTGTGATGCTCTTCATGAGGAGGCTACTTGCCCCACTGTTAAAAGAATTATGGATAGTGGAATGTTTGGGGCGAGTAATCAAATAAATGTTGTTGGTAAAGAATTTTCTTTGTCTATGGAAGATTGGATGGAGGTTAAGGAAAATAGTCAAGATGTTAGGCCTTTCACATCTTCCCATAGTATTAATAATTTTGGGCATGAAAAAGATTTAATGGCTGAATTTTTTGGTGAAAAGCCTTTTCTAGATTAAGTATTGGAAATTGCGAAAGATAAGGGGTTAACTTATCAAAGAAGGGATAAGGATCAATGTAATAATCAAATGCCCTCTCGAAGTTTTAACCTTGGTCCAAATTCTGGATTGAATATTGATTTGGGAAGATGGTTGAATAATTCTAAGATCTTGGTGCCTGTCACTGAGATATTGAAGATTCTCTCCCAAAAGGCTAAGTTATTAAATGCCATCGAAGCTCCACGCGTTAATATTTCTCAAGATAAGGCTCCTGAAGTTGTCTATCAGGATGCCCCTATATATTTGCAAAGTTTGGATTCAAATAACAAGGATCATCAGCAATTCTTTATTACTTTTATGGTTAATGGATATAAATTGAATAATTGTATGTTGGATTCTGGTGCCTCGGCGTGTTTCATGACCAAGAGGGTCATGGAACAACTCAATTTAAGAGTTTCTAGGCCTTACTACAATATATGTGCAATGGATTCTAAGAAGATTGAAGTTCATGGGTTAATTAAGGATTTACAAGTTCATTTATCAGTTGACCCTGACATTATGATTGGTATGGACATTGTTGTTGTTGATGTGTCTGATGTTTGGGGTATGCCATTATCTAGAAAATGGGCCTTTGATCGATGAATTGATCATATGCTACAATTCCTTCTCCTAGAGGTGATGGGTTTGTAAGACTTAACAGAGAGCCTGAAAGAAGATTCCATGTTGAAGATCCTAAGAGACCCCATAATGAGATAATTAAAGAACAAGCTGACATTGGGAATTATGCTATTCTGTCTAACTCCATTGTTCCTTTCGATGATAAGGTTGATGAGAAGTTTGGGGGTCTGGAGGATAAAGTATGGTGCATGTATTTTGACGGTGCATCATCTAGGCATGGTAAAGGTGCTGGAATAGTATTAAAGTCTCCCCTTAGTCATATTTTCAAATTTGCCTATAGATTGGAATTCGAAGCAACCAACAATGTTGCCGAGTAGGAAGCTTTGTTGTTGCATCTAAAATTGGCAAAGGCTTTAAGAGTTAAGCTACTTAGTATCAAGGGAGACTCTGACTTAGTTATCATGCAGATTAAAAATAAATTTACATGTAAAAATCAAAGGTTAAGGAATTATCAAAATGTTGTATGGGATACTATGGAATACTTCAATGCCCTTGACCTTGAAGCTATCCCAAGAGAGCAAAATAGTTTGGCGGATGAGCTTGTCGTAGCTGCTTCTACTTTATAGTTATCTGATAAGTTGATCAAGGATAAGATAAAAATGGAAATTATTTTAAGACCTTCAGTTCCAGATAATTTAGAGCAATGATAAGTTTTTGATGATGAAAAACAAGTGGTTCGCTTTCTTGATAATTTGGATAAGTTTGAAAATTTTCAGATAAATTCTAGGGAGGATGGATCTGATGATCATGAAGATACTATAAATCCTACTCCCAGGAATGTTGTTGCTTTAGAGCAACACTTTGATCGGCATGATGCCACAAGGACGTAAGATAAAAATAAAATGGATCCATGTGAATTCGTAGAAGTAAACATTGGTACCTCTAGTGATCCCAAAATTTTCAAAATTGGTAAGGGTACTAATGATGAAGAAAGGAAAAAGTTGACCAATTTACTTCGTGAATATCAGGATGTTTTAGCATTTTCTTATGATGAATTAAAAGGCTATAGGGAAGATGTCATGGAGCACACTATCCCTTCGAAAGATGGAAATGCTAAACTCTTTCGTCAAAAGCTTAGGCAAATAAATCCTAAGTTAGTCCCTTTAGTTCAAAAGGAGCTTTCAAAGATGCTTGCAGCAGGAATTATTGCTCAAACTAGGCATTCAACATGGTGTTCCAACCTGGTGATTGTTAGGAAAAAGAATGGTACAATTAGACTTTGTGTCGATTTTAGAAACCTTAATCTAGCATGTAAAAAAGATAATTACCCTTTGCCAAACATGGAGACTATGTTGCAAAGAGTAACGGGCTCTGGAATGATGTCATTGCTAGATGGTTTTTCTGGATATAATCAAGTATGGGTTAAGAAAGAGGATTGTCACAAAACTACATTCACCACAGTATGGGGTACTTTCGAATATATTAGAATGTCGTTTGGATTAACCAATGTCGGGGCTACTTTTCAAAGGGCTATGGATTATGCCTTTAAGGGTTTAATCGGGAAAATTATTGAAATTTATCAGGATGATCTTACAATTTTTTCTAAGGATGGTATTAGTCATATAGGTCATCTTAGGCAAGTTTTTGACAAATGTAGAGAGTTTGGGATTTCCTTGAATCCGGCTAAGTCTGTTTTTGGAGTAACTGAAGGGAAATTACTTGGTCACATCATTTCCAAAGATGGGATCAAGATTGATCTTGAAAGAGTTGAGGCAATCCAAAAGATTCCTCTCCCTCATAATCTTAAATCCCTTCAGTCTTTTCTTGGAAAAACAAATTTTCTTAGAAGATTTATTCTGAATTACGCAGAAGTAGCTAAGCCTATTCAAAGTCTTCTGAAGAAGGATGTAAAATTTTTATGGAAAGAAGATGGCAAAAAGGCTTTTCAGGAAATCAAGGGTGCTATTGCCAAAGCTCCTGTTTTAGTTAGTCCTGATTATTCAAAGGATTTCATGATTTTCTCTTTCGCTTCTGAAGATACCATTGCTAGTGTCTTATTACAAAAAAATAAGGAAGGTCATGAACAATCTATTGCTTTCATGAGTAGAGCGCTTCAAAATTCTGAATTAAATTACACTACCATGAAAAAGCAAGTGTATGCCATGGTTAAGTCTCTTAAGAATTTTAGGACTTATTTGGGTTATTCCAAAATCATTGCTTTTGTCCCACATTCTGTAGTTAAAGATATATTAACTCAAACTAATTGTTTAGGGACTTGTGCTAGGTGGGTTACTAAAATCCAACAATATGACTTAGAGATTAGACCCACCAAGTCAGTCAAAGGTCAAGGCTTGGCTGAAATTTTGACCAAAGGTAATGAGAAAGCCCTTGGTTTGATTTGTCTTAAATATACATCTATGCTTGAGTTGCAAAGATTAGGAGAGCATGAATTGTACAAGGATATTATTTATTACTTGTTAAATTGTTAATTTTAGGCAACAATGGTATGGTCTATGCTTTAGAGTAATTTTACTTCAATTTCTTTATTAGCCCAATATCAATATCCAATTTAGCAATCACATCAACATGATAATAAAATGCAGATAGAACATAAACATAAACAGTAGAAGACAAGCCAAGACAAGAGGACACAAGATGTGGCACCAGCCAGGGACAAACCCCAATGTGGGGAAACCCTTGATCAATTCTTCTTATAGTCTTCAATAGTTCAGCAGAGAGAGATAGTACAATTTACAAATCTAATAATTTATAACAGCAGCAAAAGAGCCCTAACCAGAAAAGTCAACGTTGGTCAACAGGGTAGATTTGACCCTCAACAATTCGGTCAACTTCAGTCAACTTCAGCCTCCAAACCGCATTATGAATCAGCCCTCAAAATAGTCAAATTCAGTCCAATCAAAGTTTGGTCAAACAGTCAATGGATTGCCTCGATTTCTGTGCCCAAAAATGTGGCCTGCCCAAACAGAGATTCCTCACACAAAACTGCAGTCAAAGATGGTCAACGCATGGTCAACACAGCCCAAAACAACCTTTTGGAAATTCGGTCAAACCTGGTCAACATCCAAAACAGAAATTTGTCCTTCCTTTCCTTCGCACGTGTAGAGAGAGTTGTTGCCCAGAAATCCATACCCAACCAATAAGAGAGAGAGAAAGATGAATATGAGTGATGTCCAAATGAGGATGAGGCATCATGTATTTATAGGCTAACGTGGAGGATGAATATACGTGACTATTGGGTTTCTGAGCCTACATAAGTTTGCTGGCCAACCTTGACAATTTGTCCATAATCAAAATAAATTCATAACTTCATTTGTACATGTCAGAATCAGATGATCTCTAGATCAATCCTACACCTCTTGGAGAGAGGAATCCAAGAAAAATATCAGTTGTCATAAATAAGATGACCCATGTGGAGTTTGGCCCTAGTTGCCAATTTTAACACTCCCTCTCAACTAGGGAGAACTCCATCTGCTAATCCATCTGCCAATTTGTACTATCTCTGCCATCAATGCACTGCTCTGTTGAACTATGAAGAAGAAGTGATCGAGAATGTATCATACCATTCTCTACTGACTCGAAGTTAGTCCCAATCAAAAGAGAGTGTCTCATACCACTCTTATTGACCCAAAGTCAGTTCCAATCAAAAGAGAGTGTCTCATACCACTCTTACTGACCCGAAGTCAGTTCCAATTGATCCCAGATCAATATCGGTCATCCTAGCATAGAGAGTACAGTAGTACACGATGCGTCCATCGGTAGTACTATGGTCCCTATCCTCATTTCCCTACTGATTGGCCAGATGAGAGGTACTTACCATGAGTCCTAGACTGCATGGGTAGGATGTCTCAGCAGGAGAAGGATGAACCACTCGTCCTGCCTACATGTCACCAAGGGGTATCACAAGGGAAGGATGAACCACTCACCCTGTACACAGCAAACCACTAGGGGAAGGTTAAACCACTCACCCTATGGTTTCTCACTACTCCAAGGAGTACCCCAAGTTCCCCCGGAGCTCCCAGAGCTCAATGTCCATCTCATACAGGACCCTCAAGAGGGTCTCTCTATGACTCCAAGTCATTCTCGGAAGGCCAAGAATTTGCCCTTTCCCAGGGGCTTTGTCAAAATATTAGCGACCTGCTCATCAATCCCAATGTGATGGAGCCTTATTGCTCCTCATTGTACCATATCCTGGATAAAGTGGTACCTGATATCTATATGCTTGGAGCGATCATGAAACACGGCACTCTTTGATAATCGGATCCCACACTAATTGTCGCAAAGGATCACGGTGGTGTCCAACACATGCCCAAACAGCGCACTAAATAGCTTCCTCAACCAGATAGCTTCACAAGAGGTCATACTAGCAGCTATGTATTCAGCCTCGGAGGTGCTCAAGGCAACCGATTTCTTCTTCCTACTCATCCAGGATATCGAAGCAGAACCCAAAGAAAAACAGCATCCAGAAGTGCTCTTGCGATCCACCACGCTACCAACCCAGTCAACATCAAAATAACAATTCAGCCTCACATTTCCGGCAGTGTATCTCAGTCCATGAGTGATCGTGCCCCAAAAATATCTCAGAAGATTCTTGGCGGCAATCCAATGTATATGATGAGGCTCAACCATGTATTGGCTCAATGTGTTAACTGCAAAACATATGTCCAGACGGGAGTTCACCAAGAACATTAGTGCTGCTATGAGTTGACGATACTCGAAAGCATTTTCCAATTCAATTCCAGCAGCACTACCACATAACTTCTTAAATTTAAGTTCCATCGGAGTAGTCACAGGCTTGCAGTCCACCATCTCAAATCTTTCCAATATCTTCACAACATATTTTCCTTGAGAGAGGAAAATTTCACCTGGATTTTGTGAGACTTCCAACCCTAGGAAATAGTGCATTGGTCCTAGGTCCTTCATCTCAAATTCAGAAGCCAACTCCCTCTTACATTTGTGAATGAGAGGGTCTGCAACTGTTAGAAAGAGGTCGTCCACATAAAGTACCAGAATGAGAGGTTTATCATTTTCAACCTTAAAGTAAAGGTTGGTATCGGCTTCACTTCTAATGAATCCTAACTTCATCAGATAGCTATCGATCCTCTCATACCAAGCCCGGGGTGCTTGCTTCAATCCATAGAGAGCTTTCTTCAACCTGCACACATGAGATTCCCGATCATGAACCTCAAATCCCTCAGGTTGTTCCACATAGACTTCCTCTTTGATTGAACCATGCAAGAAGGTGGTCTTGACATCCATCTGATGTAGCTTCCATCCTTGCGAAGTAGCAAGGGCTATGATTGAGTGGATGGTGGTGTATCAGGCAACAGGTGCAAATATCTCATCGTAATCTACACCTTCCTTTTGAGAGAAGCCTCGAGCAACAAAGCAAGCCTTGAACTTTTCTACACTTCCATCAGCTCCATGCTTGATTTTGTAGAGCCACTTAGAGGTGAAAACCGATTTGTCCTGAGGTCTAGGGACCACATCCTAGACATCATTCTTCATAATTGACTCATATTCTTCATTCATAGCATCCTTCCATACTTATTGCTTCACAGCTTCTTCGAATGATAAAGGCTCATTTTGAATGATAGTGCTCATGGCGATCAAATATCCTTGATAACTGTTCAGCTTCTTGCTTTCACGAAAAGTCCCCCTTGGTGCAATGTGTCTCTTGGCATCTTCGAGAGTCTCCCTAAGCCATGAGGGTCTCCTCTTGGAGGAGAAAGGCTCATGAGGAGGAGGATTTGTCCTCTTTTTCACCCTGATTTCTTGTGTCAGCTTCTTTGTCCTTTCTTAGGATAGGAAGGTTATTGATCTTCCTGAGGGCCATATCTTCATCGAAGGTGACATCATGACTTATCTCAACTTCCTTTTGACCAGCCACATAAATTCTATATCCCTTAGAACTTTCACTATATCCCACAAAGATTCCTTTCTTCCTAAATGCACCCAATTTGCTTCTTTTCTCTTTCGGCACATGAAAATGGGGCTTCCAAAAATTCTAAAATGAGAGACATCGGGTTTTCTTACCAGTGAACATTTCTTCGGGAGTCTTGGATTCCACTGCTTGATGAGGGCATCGGTTTTGAACATACACGACAGTATTTGCAGCTTCAGCCCATAGAAACTTCGGAAGGCCTTGATCTTGAAGCATGGTACAGACAACTTCTACAATAGAGCGATTCTTCCTTTCAGCCACACCATTCTGCTCGGGAGTGTATGAAGTGTAGTCTCCCTCTTAATGCCAGTTTCTCTGCAATAATCTTGGAATTTATTGGATTCATACTCGATCCCATCATCAGTCTTCAATATCTTGATTTTCTTCTCAAATATTATCAAAACCCTCATATTTTATTCTCAAATATTATCTTAATTTTACTACTGCATAATAATAAAACCCTCAGATCTATTGCACCTGTGTTCCCAAATTGGGTTTTTCCGGGGACATTTGTCCAAAAATAACAGTGTTATTGTGTTGTACTTTCTTTCTTGCTCAGTCTCTTGTTTCCACATATAAATTAATTAAGTCAAGGCTGCAGTGTATGTATTTCAATATTGTGGTAGGAAACTGCAAATAACCTGTTCATGTAAATCTTACAAGTAGGAGAAATATCATCAGTTGTTGAAGTAGGGATTCTGGTTTACGGAATTTTCACATGGTATCAGAGTTGCAGGTAGAACAAGAAGAGCAATGCCAGAGAACCCAACGCTGAGCAGAGGAGGGAGATCGAAAACGTTGCAAGAGGCAGCTGTTTGAAACCCCAGAGGATTTGCGTAGTCCTATCCTGAGGGTTGATTTTCGAGGGAGTCTCTCTTTGAGTGAGTCGACAAAGAGGAAGGACTCCCAGTTCGAAAGTTTGTCAGGAAAGAGGGAGCAGCGTTGAAGCCTAAGCGTGAGGAGAAGCTGGTGGTACACAGATTTTTCTGCAGGCAGTTTGCTAGGCAGAAAATCGTCAGAAGAGAGGAGAAGCACGGTTGAGGGAATATCTTCCTCAGAAAATTCCTAGCTAAGGAATTCGAATTCTCACGAGTTGAGCAGTAGCAAGGGGCAGCAGTGCTACTAACTCCAGTAGGGAGTGCGTAGGCTAGCCCAGCAGCAGCACAGAGGAGAGAGGAGGTCATTCGACTTTCTAGTGGAAAAAATGGCAACCAGTGGATTGAGGGATCAGGATAGGTTGGACAGAGCATCCAATTATGTCATGTGGAAGGCTAGAATGTCATTCTTTCTAGATGAGCATGCCCTCAAGACATATGTTAACAGCGTGGTGGTTGTGCCTGCAGATGCAGATCCATTGAAGAAATACAAGGCTGAGATGGCGAAGGCAAAAAGAATGATCCTCGACGGAGTGAAGGATCATGTTGTTTGTCACATTGCTAGCAGAGGGACTGCTAACGAGATGTGAGATGCATTGTCTACGTTGTATCAGGGATCTTTCGAGCAACGGAAGATGTACCTTGAGCAGAAACTGAGATCTGCTCAGATGCAGAAGGGGGAGCGTGTGGATCCATTCCTCACGAACTAAGTTGCACGAAACGCCGAAACGTTTCGAAGTTTCCAAAACGGGTACGTTTAGAAACGTCACCTCCCAAAAATGGAAACGTGGGCCGAAACGTCAGCGGAAACGTCATATATGTATATCTAAAAATATATATATAAAGAAATAAGTGAATAACACATTATCTTGCCAGAAAAAAGGGAATAAGACCCATATATGACAATTTAAAAGGAAAAAGAAGTCTATATTAACTCTAATATATGATTACATGATGGTCGAGTTTCTGCCGAGTTTCCGCCAAGTTTCGGAGTTTCGGGTACGGGTACGACCCGAAACGCCGGGTTCTTTGAAGTTTCGTGCAACATAGCTCACGAAGCTTCAGGAGACCCGTGATGAGTTATCTGTTGTGGGGTCTACACCTCAAGACTCAGAGTTGGTTAGACTACCCCTCAATCTTGTCTCAGATGAGTGGCAAGTCTTTGTCCAGAGTATCCTGGGCAGGGCGATTTTGCCGAATTGGAATAAGATGTGGGCAGCGCTTAAGCAAGAGGAGCTGAGGAGAGACTTGGTCAAGTGCAAGCTTGACGAAGGCAACAGTAGTAGGTCGAAGCCCAAGAAGGAGGATAATGCAGCCCTTGCATCTAAGGGGCAGCAGGAGCAGCAAAGAAGTAAGAAGGACGTCTCGAAGATAAAGTGCTTCAGGTGTGGTGAGGTGGGTCACTATGCAACTCAGTGTCCTCTCAGAAAGAAGGACAAAGATAACAAGCACAATCTGAAGGCTACGTCCGCGAAGATCGAGGAGGAGTTCGCCATGACAGTCGAGATACCTCCAGGAGGGAGGTGGGCTGATTTGGAGTTGTAGTTCGAAAGAGCTACAGATGGGCAGGATAATTGAGGAGCCCACCTCTAGGATCATTTCCTTGCTACGGGAGCCCAAATCAGAGGTAGTAAGATGGACTAGTGTCGGATGGTGCCGAGGAGTGTCGGAGAGAGAGTTGCAATGGCTAGGAGCATCAAAGACTGAACAGCGCAAAGCAGAGTTGGCAGCAGTGTAAATGGCATAGAGCAGAGGTCAGCAACAGCGTAGTAGGTTCAGAGGGTCAGCGCAAAGACTAGCAGCAGTCAAGCTTCAGCATTCACGTGGTATCATACTAAATACAGTTAGTTCAGTAATTTGGGATGTTTTTCGATTACTGATGCAGTAGTAGCAACAGTTTGCAATGCAGTGGCAGTTGGCAGTGGCAGTAAGCAGTGGCAGTTGGTAGTTGCAGTGCTAGTAGTAGCACAGATGCAGCACTTGAGAGGGAGTTGTAGTAAAGATGCAGTGTTGACAGTGTCAATGTCAGCAGCAATACAGTTGCAGCAGCAGCGTAGTAGTTGGAGGACAGCATATCAGGCATCAGCAGTGCAAAGGATGATGTTATGATGCTTCAGTGGGAAGCATTGCTAGAGCACATTCCTCGCTAAGAGGGAGTGTTGATTTCTGGTAGCATCAGATGTGCTCCGTCTCAAATTTTGCAGGGAGGCTTAAACACATGCATTCTCCAATACCCAGAAATCGTTTTGGGAAATTCCACCCGGAGACAGTTTTATTAAAGTAAGTAATTATTTTTAATGGGACCCTAAGTCTAAACTTAGGAAATTAAAATAATTAATGGATATTAATCTTAACTGTGGGTGAAACTTCTAGAAGAAGGCGAAGATCAAGTCAATATGATCATAGCCATTGATTAGAAACTAATCTGGGTCGTTGATTGATCAACGAGAGGATTATAAGAGAAGGCTTGATGGGCACTTGGAGAACACACCGAGAGAGTTCAGAAGATCGAATTTCTGAAGCAAAGCAACTGCCGAAGAGAGATTCGAAGTGAGATTTTGCAGTGAGGGGCAAGGATAGTATCCGAAGGGAAATCTTTCCTAGTCGGAGGATACTCAGCAGAGAAGGCAGAGGGAGATCCAGCAGTGGCATCGTTGAGCTAGAGGGGTTGACGCAGAGGCAGTGCTGAGCCAAAGGGGCTGATGCAGAGGCAGCGCAGAAGCCAAGAGGGAGTCTAAAATTTGCAGAGGGAATTCGAGTTTCAGAAGCCGAGAGCAGGGGTGTGAGACAAGGAGGCAGAAATAGAATCACTTGGGCAGCAAATCAACCAGCCAGAAGGTTGACGTTGTCCCTAGAGAGCTTGACATTGGGCTGACACAGATACTGCGTAGAGGCAGTTGGGGCAATCTTTCTAAGTGCTAGATTAGCCAGGATTTCCAATGATAGTGTGAGGTAATCTCACAAATCTCTCTGTTAGGTTTATTCTCTGTAACTGGAATGTCGGGAAGGCTTCCAAAGATGTATTCAGATTTTACTACTAAATAATAATAACACCCTCAAATATGTTGCACCGGTTTTCCCACATTAGGTTTTTCCGGGGACATTTGTCCAAAAATAACAATGTTATTGTGTTGTACTTTCTTTCTTGCTCAGTCTCTTGTTTCTACATATAAATTAATTAAGTGAAGGTTGCAGTGTATGTATTTCAATATTTGTCGTAGGAAATTGCAAATAACTTATTCATGTAAATCTAACAAGTAGGAGAAATATCATCAGTTGTTGCAGTAGGGATTCCGGTTTATGGAATTTTCACAGTGGCACTCCATACAAATTCGCTCTATTGAAGCAGTTGATAATCAGGTCATCGTTGGAGATTGAGCATAACTTTTTCTTGAAGAATCCAATCTCAGTTTGACTTATGGGGTTGGAAAGAAGACTTAGATGGATACAACAGGACGAAATTTTAGATATTGGAGATCCGAAATTACGAATATACAACAGTTTCAAAATCGAGCTCCTAAAAAACAAGAAAAAGGTGTGTAATTTTTTTTTAATTTTGCATAACTTTGTTTGAAAAAACAGTTTGAAGCGATTCAAAAGGCATAGAGAAGCATAGATATCATTGTTTGATTCCAAAATGGCTCGAAACAAAAAGAAAGGACACACCTAGTAAGCAATCAGAAAGCTCTTCTATGACGCATGAAGAAGAGGAAGAAATGTAGCATGATATATCAAAATTACAAGACCAAGTGCAACAAATTTCACTCTCACAAAGAGTAACGAAAAAATGAATTGGAAGCTATGATGAATGTTAAAAAGGATGGTTTAGAATCATAAACAAAAATGGACATGCAAGGAAGCCTTGAAGGATGGTTTAGAAACAAAAATGGAAGAATTGAAGGATGGTTTAAAAGCAGAAATGGAAAGTTTTAAGGAAGGGTTGACAAAGTTGCTACAAGAATGCTTCCTAATCGCGACAAGGTATTCCTTGAAACTCATGATGAGAACAAAAGGAATAATAATCATGATTTTAGAGACTCTAACTTTGGGTTGAAAACCTACCATATTCCAAAGATTGATATGAGGAAGTTCGATAACAAGGATCCGGTAACATGGATACTATATATGGAACAATATTTTGATCTGCATGATGTATAACCCTCACAAAAGGTACGTATTTCATTTTTATATTTAGAACCCAATCAGTTTGTATGGTATAAACGACTTTGTTCTCGTAAACCACTTTTCACGTGGTCAATTTTTGAGGAAATGATAGCACGTTATGGAGATACAAAGAGCAACACCTTCTTTAGCCAATTAATAAATCTCAAACAAAAGGGTTCAATGATGGATCACATTGAAGACTTCCAAAAATTAAATATTAGGGTAACTGAAATTCCAGAGGAGCATAGGATTGATGTCTTCATAGGGACTTTAAAGGATAACATCCAACATGAAGTTCACCTTTGGGAACCTGATTGTTAAAATTGGCAAATAGGGCCAAACTCCATGCAAGTCATCTTATTTATGGCAATTGATATTTTTCTTGGATTCCACTCATCGAGAGGTGTAGGATTGATCTAAAGATCATTCGATTCCGATAAGTATTCATGGAGATATGAATTTATTTGTGTTATGAGACAATTCGTCAAGGTCGGCCAGCAACCAAATAACCCCCACTTGTGCTCAACGTTTTAGTATAAAAGGAGGTGGCTTGATAGTCATTTAGACACACACTTCACTCTTGATTTCTCCCCACTTGTTTTGGGTTTTAATGGCAAGAGAAATCTAAGAGGATGAAGCCCTAGATGCAGGAGGAAAGGAGATGTTTTGGCCGTAGTCAAGAAGGGGTATCTACGTTGCCCTAATGTAAAGAAGCTCTACGCTAAAGGAAATACCCTAATGGTGTCATGGTAAAGAAGGCCTAAAATGTAGCTATGGAGAAGAAAGCCTAAACGCAGCTATGATGAGGATGCCCTAGCTAAACGCAGTCTTGATGCCCTAATCCTATACGTTGTTATGGAAGGGTTTAGGACAGCCCTTAGACGCAGCAAAGAGGCAAAGACAGCGTGGCAGTTTGGGAACTTTGTTAGTGCTCATTGAAGGATATACGAGTTGTTGTTAGATGGCCGAAGAGCTGGCTTGAGGGCCGAGTTTCAACAGAGGATAACGCAGGTTTGTGGGGCAATTTTAAGGTAGGTTACCTATGTGTTTGTGTGGGTCGTAGGTACAGGAGGAGAGTTGTAGTTGGAATCCTAAACGTTGTTGTTTTGGACATGTTAAGTTGTTGTTGGGCTAGGCCGCAGGTCATAGCACCACAGCTGGGCATGCATAGGGCAGCTAAGAACTGTCATATGTCCAAAGGTATCAACGTAGCAAAGGAGGGGCTATCCTAAAGTATGCCACAGTCTTTCAAGGGTTGTTTGGGAGTCTGCTAAGAAGTCTAAGGCTATAGCTATATGCCCTAACCAGACAGTCACAAACAGTCAACAGCATACAAGGTTGAAGCAGCAAGGATCAGTTTGATGTTGCTGCCTATGTATGAGGGTTGGTGGAACTGTCTTGATGGCCTAAACATTCCATGATGAAGGTTGTCCCATCTACCATCCAATGCAGCAAATAGAGACCCTAAACAATGAACTAATGCAGTCCATGATAAGATGTGACAGCAAGGTGCAGCATGATGTTGAATGCTACTACATAATGATGGGCATCATGATGAAGTGTAGTGTAGCATGTTGTGTGCAGCACTTGGTAACAAAGTGCAGCACAATGATAATAAATGCTACAATGAGATGCAGCATGATGGGCATAGTGAGGTACAGTATGAGGCAACACTGGTGGGTGCAGCATGATGATAAGGTACAGCTTAATGATGCAGCACAGGGAGGTGCAACAGTATGATGTGTGTAGCATGGTAATGAGGTCCAGCATGATGATTGAGTGCAGCACAATGAGGAGCAGCATGGTGATGGAGTCACCTTGGATCAGTGGAAGCAGTATGCCTTCTACTCAGCTCAGATCAACTACCTCATATGCTATCTTCTTAGAGAAGATCTCTGCTCTTATTTAGATAAGTCAAAAGGTTGACCTCTGATGTATATGTACTATCTCTCTCTCTGCTAAACTATTGAAGAACATATAAGAAGAATTGATCAAAGGTTTCCTCACATTGGGGTTTATCCCTGGCTAGCGCCACATCTTGTGTCCTCTTGTCTTGGCTTGTCTTCTGCGATTTACGTTTTCTATCTGCATTTTACTATCATGCTAAATGTGATTGCTATTCTGGAAATGATATTGAGCTAATATGGAAATTTGAAGTAAATTTGCTATCAACATAGAAAATACCTAAAATTAACACTGATTCATTGGAGAAGGCATTCAGGGTGGCAAGAAAAGTCAAAAGAAAAATTATGGAAACAAGGGAGTCTACAACTCACAACTATAAAGATGGAAGTGTTGTTGTTCCTAGCCTTCCACAACCTACAAGGTTGACACCACAACAATTGGAGGATAAAAGAGCAAAAGGGCCTTGTTACAGTTGTAATAGCAAATACACTAAAGGTCATAAGTGTGCTAAGAAGAAATTATTCCACATAGATTGTGAAGAGGAAGAAAAGGAATAAGAAACATCAAAAGAGGAGGATATACACCAGGAAGCAACCCTAGAGAAAGAAGAAACGAATCTGACCATATCTTGTAATGCATTGGCAAGAATTACCACTCCTCAAACTCTCAATATAGAAGGATATATCAAGAAGAAAAAGGTAATAGTTCTAATTGATTTGGGTAGTACCCATAATTTTATTCATTGTAAGATAGCTAAGGAATTGAATTGCTTCATATATCAAGCACCATAGTGTCAAGTGATGGTTGCAAATGGAGGAACTATAAATTGTTCTAGAAAGTGTCATAATATCAAGCAAACCATGGGGGAATATTTATTGAATAGTCCAATGCTTTCCATTCCAATGGGTGGTATTGATGTTGTACTAGGAGTCCAATGGTTACAATCTTTGGGGACAATGGCATTTAATTTTCAAGAACTTTTCTTGAAATTTTTTTGGGAAGGAAAGTTGAATTAAGGGGTATCACAGGGAAATCATGAAAGATAATAAGCTATAATGGCATAACAAAGCTTCTAAAGAAAGAACAACAAGGCGTAATTGCACAATTATGCTCACTAGAGGTTCAAATATCGAAATCATCTATTTCTCCAGATCTCCAAAACTCTTGGACAATCATTCCAAGGTATTTGAGACTCCCAAAGGCCTCCCACCTATTTGTGATCATGATCATGCTATTCATTTGATTCCAGGAAGTGTTCCTCCAAACATCAGACCTTACAGATATCCCCATGCCCAAAAAAGTGAAATTGAACATATGGTTGCAGAAATGCTAGAGGTGGGTATAATTCAACCGAGTCAAAGTTCTTTCTCTACTCCAGTAGCATTGGTGCACAAGAAGGATGGATCATGGCGTATGTGTCAAGATTATAGGGAGCTGAACAAGCTCACTATTAAACTTCTCATTCCTGTCATTGATGAATTGTTGGATAAATTACATTGACCAATTTTTTTCACCAAGTTGGATCTTAGTTCAAGATATCGTCAAATTAGAATGAAGACTGAAGGCATTCAGAAAACAGCATTCAAAACTTATGAGGGTCATTATGAATTTTTGGTCATGCCTTTTGGCCTTACCAATGCACCTTCCACATTTCAAAGTTTGATGAATTCCATTTTCAAACCCTTCCTTAGAAAATTTGTGTTAGTATTTTTTGATGATATATTAATCTATAGCAAGTCTTGGAAGGATCATGTTCAACATGTTGACAAGTGGAGGAGAAATAATGATATGCAAAAACCTCCAAATGTTTCTTTGGAGTACAGGAGGTGGAATATTTGGGTCATATTGTATCTCATGAGGGTGTGAAGGTAGACCCTAACAAAATTAAATCCATTAAGGAATGGAAAATCCCCACAACCATAAAGCATCTTCAAGGATTTCTTGGGTTGACATGGTATTATCACAAGATTGTTATGAACTATGGGAGAATAGCAGCACCTCTAATAACATTATTGCAGAAAGATGCATTTTCTTGTACTCCAGAAGCAACTAAGGCCTTTGAACATCTTAAAGAGGCAATGTGCCAAGCACCAATCTTAGCTACACCAGACTTCACAAAAACCTTTATTGTGGAATATGATGCCTCGAGAAATGGAATTGGTGTTGTTTTAATGCAAGAAGGAAGACCCATTGCTTTTGAAAGTCATCGAATCAAAAGAAAGTATTCACACAAACCTATTTATGAGAAGGAAATGTTGGCAATACTACATGCACTAAAGCAATGGCGACCTACCTAATGGGAAGACACTTCAAGGTAAAAACAAATCATGATAGTCTTAATACTTTTTGGAACAAATATTATATTCAAAAGAGCAGCAAAAATGGGTCACAATGATGTTGGGTTATGACTTTGAAATCATCTACAAAAAAAGGAAGCAAAATGTTGTTGCAGATGCACTCTCAAGAAAGGATGTGGATGTGGGAGCATTGTTTTGTGCCATTTCTATTATCCAACCTGATTGGATAACTGAAGCAAGGAATGAATGGAAGAATGATGAAGAGGTGTGGACACTCATTTAAAAGTTGCAGCAAGATCCTAGTACATCTAATGCATTTAGCTGGAAAAATCATTCATTATGGTGCAAAGATTGCTTATATCTTTGTAGAATTCTCAACTCAAGCAAACGATTCTTTTGGAATTGCACACCTCCCCCTTAGGAGGACACTCAGGATTTTTAAAAACTTACCACAAGGTTAAGAAGGAATTTTTTTGGGATGGCCTTAAATCTGATATTCAGAAGTTTGTGGTAGAATGTTTGGTTTGCCAATAAAATTAAGTTGAGACAATTAAGATCCCAGGTCTGTTACAACCTTTAGCCATTCCAAATCAGCGTTGGGAGGAGGTCTCAATGGATTTTATCACAGGTTTACCCAAGTCTAAAGGAAAGCATGGTGGTAGTTGATAGACTTACCAAGTATGCACACTTTTGTGCATTATCTCATCCTTTTAAAGCCAGTACAGTTGCTACTGCATTTATGGAAACAATTCAAAAGATACATGGAAACCCAAAGATTATTTTAAGTGGCAAAGATTCCATTTTCACTAGAAATTTTTGGATGGAATTATTTTCTTGTCTTCGTACTCAATTAGCTCATAGCTCATCTTATCATCTTCAATTTGACGGGCAAACTGAGATAGTGAACAAATGTTTGGAAGGATATCTCTGTTTCTTTGTATCTGATAAACAAATAGAATAGGTCAAGTGGTTACCTCTAGCTGAATGGTGGTACAACACTTTCGTCCATACTACAGCAAAAATAACCCCATTTATCACACTTTATGGATATCATCCACCATCCATCACATCATCTTTAGGAGAAAATTCTACGGGTCAAGAAGTAGAAGATCACATCGAGAATCAACATCTACAGATCATAAGCTGAAAGAAAACAAACACACAAGTGACACCATTATTTTTGGACAAATGTCCCCGAAAAAACCCAATGCGGGAAAACCGGTGCAGCTATTGTGAGGGTTTAGTAGTATGCAGTATTTCCTTGAGTACAGTTGGGTGCCTAACCGGCTCACCCGACAGAGAAAAAAAACACAGCAACAATACCTCTACATTCGGAAACAAGTATTCAGAAAACCCGTCCGACGAAACCCTCTCTGGCGACTATGAAGCTCAGCATTGACCCTTTTGGCCTCTGCGTCAACCCTCTGAGGCACTGCGTAGCCTCTGGGACCCTTTGTGTCACTCTAGCAGCCTCTGCGTGGATGACGCAGTCCGTCTGGCCTTTGCGTTGTCTCTGTTAGGCTCTGCGTGGCCTGAACTAGCTGCTGCTCTCGCTCTCTCTACTTCTGCGCTGGTCTCTCAGTACTGTCTCTGCCTCTCTGTCCAGTACTCACTGATTCGCCTTTGCTTAGCAACCTCGCTCTAGCAAAATGAATGACTGATCACTCCGGTGTATTTTGCAACTGACTCTCAAGCCTCTTCTTAAACTTTTCTCGTCCGTCCTTCAACGTCGAGATCAACGGCTAAGATTAGATTTGGCTTGATCCATGACTTTTGGAACCTTCTAACCCAGTTTTATATTACTACCCATTAATATTCTATTTTTCCTAAGTTTAGACTTAGGAACTCCATTAAAAATATTAATTATTTTAATATCTCCCAAACCGGGTACAATCTGTCCAAACCATTTCTGGGCCTTGGAGATCTCATGTGCTTTAGACTCTCCGCTAATTTTCATGGCTAGAGCACATCCAATGCTACCCAAAATCAACACACCCTCTTAGCTTCTAGTAATGCTCCTCACTGAGCATCACACTGATTATCCAGCACCGGTACCTGTGTTGATGCTAGGACTCCCTGCCCAACATCCTCTGCACTGTTGCATCCTGTACTGTTGCCCATGGCCTTGCCACTGCTGCATCCGTGTTGCTGCTAGTCCATCCTCCCAATACTGCATCTGCACTGCATCCCCCTCTCATCATGCTGCATCGTGCTACTGCATACTACTATTGCACTGCAACTCGGTTACTGAGAAGTAAGTAACTGATCTACCCAACTTCTAACATCCCTGTCAGGCTAGAAACACTCTCGATGTTGAAGCTCACTCTGCCGCTAACAAGTGCTCCCTCTACTGACCCCTACGTTGTTGCAACAACTCCCTGCATCTCGCACAGTTGCACACCTCTTTGTGCCATCCTGCACCGTTGCAACACTCCCGTGCCTCTCGCATTGTTGCAGCCTGCTAGCCTCGCACTGCCCGGGGACTCCTGCACTGTAGCACTCTCTGTCGCTTCATCCGCATCCGTCTCTACCTACATCCTCCAGTCCTGCTACTCCTCTTCGGGGCTCCCGTAGCAAGGTGTAATCCAAGAGGCTGGGTACTGCAAGGATCCTTCCCCTCATCGCCTATAGTCCTCCTGACTAGAGCTCGATGTCTCCCCACTTCTTCTCAAGTGGCACATGAGCACTCATGGCACAATCGTCATCCTCCTCGACTTCTTTCTCCACCTTTGTTGGCGCTGCCTTAGACTCAGAAGCCTCTCCCTTGTTCTTCTTCATCGGACATTGGTTCGCATAGTGACCCAGTTCCCCACAATGGAAGCACTTGACCTTGGACAGGTCCTCCTTCTTCCTCTTCTCCTGCTTTCCCCTAGATGCCAGAGCCGCATCCTCTTCCTCTTCCTTCTTGATCCCGACCCCTTTGCTGCTACTTCTCGTCTCCGTCAGTGGTCTGATCTCTTCTTGACGAAGAGTCGCCCACAATTCTTCCCAATCTGGATGACTCGCCCTGCTTGGTATGCTCTAGACAAATGTCTCCCACTCCTCGAAGACTGCGTTAAGTGCGGTCCTCACCATCAACTCCTGATCCAGCGTGGCCCCTATGGAAGTCAGTTGGTCACGGATCTCCTTCAACTGACCGAGGAAGACATCTATCTGCTCTCCCTTTTGCATCTGGTATGACCTTAGATGATTCTCCAAGAGCATCTTCCTCTGCACGGAAGTATGCTAGTACAATGTCTTCAAAGTGTCCCATATCTCCTTTGTCGTTTCCTTCTCGGCAATACGTTGGACCACATGATCCTTGACCCCATCAAGGATGATGCACTTTGCCTTAACCATTGCCTCCTCGTACCTTTCATTAGCTACCGGGTCAACTGGGATAGCCATTACTCTCAAGGCAAAGCCCTTGATATGATGTTTGTCTAGAATGGACAAGATCTTGGCCTTCCAGATCACAAAGTTGGACGCTCCGTCCAGCCTGTCCTAATCTCTCAGCCCATTCACGGCCATCTCTCTGCTCTTCTCTATCGACTCCTCTGAGTCTCTCTACTTCCCACCTAGAAGTTCTCGGTTCGACTCTTGCAGAGTCTCTCTACTTCTTGTCTAGGAGTTCTCGGTTCGACTCCTCCGAGTCTCTCTACTTCCCGTCTGGAAGTTCTCTTCTAGACTCCCTCTGAGTCCCTATTTCCCTCCTGGAAATCCTTCTACCAATCGTCAAGTCGCCCCTCTCCAATCGTCTGTGCAACTACAACACTGATCTGGATTCCTTGGCTAGAAATCCGCCACAGCAGCAACTC
Organism: Pinus tabuliformis; assembly: GCA_031772625.1. Lineage (NCBI taxonomy): Eukaryota > Viridiplantae > Streptophyta > Pinopsida > Pinales > Pinaceae > Pinus > Pinus tabuliformis. Next base: position 488,322,672 of record CM062805.1, read on the forward strand.
CTCTACCTTGGTTTTGCCCTATTAGGTATTGTTCTGACCACAGTACCCCACCAGCCTTGCTCCTGCAAACTGCCCATAGCTTCCTTCGCCCAAGCAATTGAAGGATTAAGCCTCTTGGCTCTGCGCAATCCCGGCACCAGCAAAACAGCTCCCTCAGCCAACTGCGTCAGCCCTCCTTGGCTCTGTGTGAGCCTGTTTTTTCCCTCCTCAACCTCTGCGTTGGCCTCTCTCAGGCCCAAACTAATGACGCAGTCCCTCTACGTCAACCCTTCCTCTGTCGCTTTCTGCAAGGATCAGCTCTGTCACTCGGGAGAGCTGAATCTGTTGCAAATGCTCTGCTCAGTTGATACCTTCAGCTCTCCTGTGATCTGCAACCACGTTGTGATACCATGTTGAATTTTCTAAGTCTATCAGTTAGAAAATTAATCTGTATTCTGCTGGTTTATTTCTTCTACATGTAAATTCTGAAAAAGTTATTTAAAACATCTATATACCGAAATAAACGCAATACAATCACAACATCTACAGATCATCAGCTAAAAGAAAACAAACACACAAGTGATACCGTTATTTTTGGACGTCCCCGGAAAAACCCAATGCGGGAAAACCGGTGCAGCGATTCTGAGGGTTTATTATTATGCAGTATTTCCTTGAGTACAGCTGGGTGCCTAACCGGCTCACCCAACAAAGAAAAAATACACGGCAGCAATACCTCTATATTTGGAAACATGTATTCAGAAAACCTGTCCCACGAAACCCTCTCCGACAACTCTGAAGCTCAACGCTGGCCCTTCTGGCCTCTGCGTTAGCCCCAAGACCCTCTAAGGCACTACGCAGCCTCTGGGACCCTCTGCGTCACTCCAGCAGCCTCTGCGTGGATGACACAATCCCTCTAGCCTCTGCGTTGTCTCTGTTGTGATCTGTGTGGCCTAAACTGGCTGCTACTCTCGCTCTCTCTGCTTTTGCGTTGGTCTCTCAGTACTATCCAGTACTCATTGCCCCTCACTGTTGATCACTGATTCACTTTTGCTTAGCAACCTCGCTCTAGCAAAATGAATGAATGATCACTCTGGTGTATTCTGCAACGGACCCTCAAGCCTCTTCTTATATTTTTCTCATTGGTCTTTTAATGACCGAGATTAAATCTAATCAACGACTAAGATTAGATTTGACTTGATCCATGACTTTTGGAACCTTCTAACCCAGTTTTATATTAATACCCATTAATATTTTATTTTTCCTAAGTTTAGACTTAAGAACTCCATTAAAAATATTAATTATTTTAATATCTCCCAAACCGGGTACAATCTGTCCAAACCATTTCTGGGTCTTCAAGATCTCATGTGCTTTAGTCTCTCCACCAATTTTCATGGCTAGAGCACATCCGATGCTACCCCAAATCAATAGTATCTCATTAAGTGGAAGAATTTACCCGTTGAAGATTCCACATGGGAGGATGAGAATTTTATACAAAAGCATCCGGAACTACTCAAGTGTTGAGGACCACTTTTTGAAGGAGCGGGGCATGTTAGGTCCCTATAATACTAGTGCAATCCCCTTATTGTTATTGTTGTGCCCATGTATCCCCCATGTTGTTATTGTTGTGTCCTTACATTATTATTGTTATGTAGGCTTTGTGTTAAAATTGGAAGCTACAGCCAAACTCCATATGGGTCACCTTATCTATGGCAACTGATATTTTTCTTGGATTCCTTTCTCCGAGAGGTGTAGGATTGATCTAAATATCATCCGTTTCCGACATGTATATATGGAGATATGAATTTATTTGTATTATTGACAAATTGTCAAGGTTAGCCAGCAGGCAAAACAACATTTTTACCCCCAGCGTATCCTCAATGTTGCATATAAAAGGAGGATACCTAAACTCATTATTCCATCATCTCATCCTCACATCTCTCTCTCTTCTCACTTGTTTGGGTACGCAGATCTAGGCAGAATCTCTCACACGTGCGAAGGAAGGACATTTCTATTTAGGGCTACGTTGACCAATTTGACCGAATTTCTGAGCTGTCGTTTTGGACAGCATTGACTTGCGTTGACCTCTCTTGGACTGAGGATTGGGTGAGGTTGCTTCTCCTAGGCAAGCCGCAAATTTGGGCATGCAAACCGAGGTGATTTGACCTCTGGTTTGACCAACGTTGACTACCCTAGTTGTTGGCTGCAAGTTGACTTTTGTTGACCAGCATTTGACTAGATTTTTGCACTGTTTTGTGCTGATTCATCTTGTTGTTGGAGGCCGAGTTGACTGAGCTTTGACCGAGCTAATTTGGAGGTCAAATTTGACCTGTTTGACCAACGTTGACTTTGCTAGTTAGGGTTTGTTGTTGTTGTCATAAAATATCAAATTTGTATATTTGTACTCTCTCTCTCTCTCTCTGCTGAACTATTGAAGAATATAAGAAGAATTGATCAAGGGTTTCCCCACACTGGGGTTTGTCCCTGGCTAGTGCCACATCTTGTGTCCTCTTGTCTTGGCTTGTCTTCTACTATTAATGTTTATGTTCTGTCTGCATTTTACTATCATGCTTATGTGATTGCTTAACTGGATATTGATATTGGGCTAATAAGAAAATTGAAGTACACTGCTCTTAAGCATAGAACATACCAAAACTTAACATGGTGTCAGAGGTGAGGTGAAGACAAAGCCCAAGCAAGAGTGAGAGCAATCACCGAAGATAGTTGAACAAGGACAAAAGGCTCAATGGGTTCCTCATCCCACTTCCCGGCTGAAGACAATCTCCGTGAAAAGTATGACTATCATGGATGGAAGATGTCTCTTGATCTGACATTGGAAGAACAAGAAGTGTTGGATTATGTGAAGGGTAAAATCCCTGAGCCTCCATCAAATGCACCGGCTGCTACGAAGAGCAAGTACAACAAGGCTGAAGTCAAAGCGAAGAAGATTATCAAAGATTCCATTGACAAGCGTCTGGTGGCCTACATCTCCGATTTGATCACCTCCAAGGAGATCTATGACAGATTGATAAGCATGTTCAACGTTAGCGATGCAAATCAAATTTTGTTTCTCCAAAATAAGTTGAAGGATATTAAGAAGGGCAAGAACGATGATATTCAATCCTACTTCTTAAGGATCACTGAGATCAAGAATGATCTTCTATTGATTGGAGAAGTCATTCTTGACAGGGAACTTACTATCACTACCCTTGGAGGACACCCACTCGAGTGGTATATATTTAGAACCACTATTCTCAATAATGATCGAATTCCGGGATTTGAAGAATTGATGTCAAGATGCATTCAAGAAGAAACAAGAATGGTGGAGCAAGAAATGCCTTCTAATAGAGGCCCATTGCTTTCTTTGCTGATACCAAAAGGAGAAATAATGCAGGGTCTAAAGGTCATTTCAATGGAAAGCCCGGATCTAAGGGTGGAAGGAAAGGCGGGTGATTTGTTGGCAATAAGTTTGGCCACTATGCGAGGGAGTGTCCAAATAGAAGGGACACGTCACATGATGATGATCACAATCACTCCAGGGGCAACTTCAACAACCACAATCAAAGGAATGGCAGGTTCAATGGTAAAGGAAAAAGGAATGCGGGACATCAAGGAAATGGTCAACCCTCCAAGAAAGCAAGAAACTACAGGTATGAAGAATCAAATGTTGTTAACAATAAGCAAAAGGAATATTATCTTATATCAGCCCTCTCCACTACCTCTGCTCTGGACACTTCGGGGAATTGGCTAATTGATAGTGGTGCCTCAAGGCACTTCACCAGGTACAAGGAAGCTCTCTCTAATCTAATAGAGAAGGAGACAAACTTGGAGATTATTCTTGGAAACGATGCCACCTATCCTGTGAAGGAAGTAGGAAATGTTACCCTTCAATTGAATCAAGGTAACACGATTCATTTACAAGAAGTTCCATATGTACCTGATCTCAAGAAAAACCTGGTGTCCATTTCAGCAATAGAAGACAAAGGATACAAGGTAGCATTCATCAATGGAAAGGTATGTGTTTGGAAAAGAAATTTTAAAGATGTTTTTACTCTTGGGTTCTGGGTTGACACTTTGTATCAAGTTGGAAGAAGTCCATTGGGAGCCATGTCTTGCGACACATCTCTACAATCTGAACTATGGCACCGGAGGTTTGCCCATCTTCATTATAAGGCTCTTCCCGATGTGAGACGGATGGTGACAGGTATGCCCGAGTTCAAAGTAAAGCATGAAGGTATATGTCCAGGATGTGCTAAAGGAAAACTTACAAGGGGACCATTCCCCTCAAGTAATAGCAAGAACACCGATATATTGCAATTGATCCACTCCGACATATCTAGTATGATGCTCGTAAACTCTTTGGGAGGATACTTATATTATGTCACTTTTATGGATGACTATTCTTGCAAGTCTTGGATCTACTTCTTGAAAAAGAAGGATGAAGTGTTCACCTGGTTCCATCACTTCAAAGCCATGATCAAAAATCAATCCGAGAAGAGAATCAAGATATTGAGGACTAATAATGGGACCGAGTATGAATCCAATGAATTCCATGACTATTGCAGAGAAGCTGGCATTAGGAGGGAGACCACTATACCATATACTCCCGAGCAGAATGGTGTGGCTGAAAGGAAGAATCGTACTATTATGGAAGTTGTTTGTGCCATGCTTCATGATCAAAGGCTTCCGAAGTTTCTATGGGCTGAAGCTGCGAATACCGCCGTGTATGTTCAAAATCGATGCCCTCATCAAGCATTGGACTCCAAGACTCCCGCAAAAATGTTCACTAGTAAGAAACCCGATGTCTCTCATTTTAGAATTTTTGGAAGTCTCGTATACTTTCATGTGTCGAAAGAGAAAAGAAGGAAATTGGTTGCATCTGAAAAGAAAGGAATCTTTGTGGGCTATAGCGAAAATTCTAAGGGCTATAGAATTTATGTGGCTAGTCAAAGGGAAGTTGAGATAAGTCATGATGTCACTTTTGACGGAGATATGGCTCTTAGCAAGATCGACAACCTTCCTATCCCAAGGAAGGATAAAGAAGCTAACACCGGAAACCAGGATGAAAAAGAAGATGAAACGATGCCTGATGTTGATGAACCTATGGATCCTATTGATCCTCCTCCTCAAGAGCCCTCCTCCTCCTCAAGAGCCCTCCTCCTCCAAGAGGAGGCCCTCATGGCTTAGGGAGACCCTCGAAGATGCCGAGAGACATATTGCACCAAGGGCGACTTTTCGTGAAAGCAAGAAGTCGAACAGGTATCAAGGATACTTGACTGTCATGAGCACTATCATTCAAAATGAACCTTCATCATTTGAAGAAGTCGTGAAGCAACAAGTTTGGAAGGATGCTATGAATGAAAAGTACGAGTCTATTATGAAGAATGATGTCTGGGATGTGGTCCCTAGACCCTAGGACAAATCAATTGTCACCTCCAAGTGGCTCTACAAAATCAAGCATGGAGCTAATGGAAGTGCTGAAAATTTCAAGGCTCGCTTTGTTGCCCGAGGCTTCTCTCAAAAGGAAGGTGTAGATTATGATGAGATATTTGCACCTGTTTCCCGATACACCGCCATCCGCTCGATCATAGCCCTTGTTGCCTCACAAGGATGGAACCTACATCAGATGGATGTCAAGACCGCTTTCTTGTTGATTTGGGGTAGCATCAGATGTGTTCTAGCCACGAAAATTGGTAGAGAGGCTAAAGCAAATGACATCTCCAATACCCAGAAATGGTTTAGGCAGATTCTAAACAGTTTGAGAGATATTAAAATAATTAATATTTTTAATGGAGTCCCTAAGTCTAAACTTAGGGAAAATAAAATATTAATGTGTATTAATATAAAACTGTGTTAGAATGGTCCAAAAATCATGGATCAAGCCAGAATTAATATTAGCCGTTGATTAGGGACTTAATCTTGGCCGTTGAATTGTCAATGAAAAAAGTATAAGAGGAGGCTTGAGGGTCACTTGGAGAACACACCGAGTTGATCAAGATTTCAATTTTCTCGGGCAGGATTTGCTGAGGAAGTCGAAAGAGTGATCAAAGTTGCAACTGAGGGGCAATGAATACAGAAGCAGAGAGGCAGAGATAATACTAGGAGGATCAGCCGATAGAGGACACAGAACCAGCCAGAGGTTCACGCAGAGCCAGCCAAGGCTCATGCAGAGCCAGCTAGGAGTTGCGCAATGCCTCAGAGAGCCAGCATGGGTGACGCAACGGCTCTAAGGGCTGACGCAGGGCCTCTAGAGGCTGACGCAAGGCAAGCCAAGGTGACGCTGCGCTAGAAAGGGCTGATGCAGTCCCTAGAGGCTGACGCTGGGGTTTTCGTGGGGCAAATTGGAGCTAGGAGCTGTCGGAGTGTTTATCCAGGGTTTCAACTGGAATATCTGCTTCTGAGTAGAGAGGCACTACTGTCGAGATTATTCTCTATTGGGTGAGCTGGTTTTGGCACCCAGATTGTATTTAGAAACTACATAATAATAAAACCCTCAAATAGCTGCACCGGTTTTCCCGCATTGGGTTTTTCTGGGGACATTGGTCCAAAAACAACAGTGTCACTTGTGTGCTTGTTTTGTTTCCTTCAGTTGATGATTTGTAATGTGTTGAGCATGTACTTGTATTTATTTTCAGTATTTACATGCTAAATAACTTGTTAATTAATCAGAACAAGTAGGCAAAAATAAATCAGAAAAGTATATGAAGGGTTTCTAACAGTTAGACTTAGAAATTCCAACATTTCTTGCATGGTTTGATCAAAGAGGAAGTCTATGTGGAACAACCCAAGGGGTTTGAGGTTCATGATCGGGAATCTCATGTATGCAAGTTGAAGAAGGCTCTTTATGGCTTGAAGCAAGCACCTCAAGCTTGGTATGAGAGGATTGATAGCTATCTGATGATGCTGAAATTCACTAGGAGTGAAGCCAATCCGAACCTTTACTTTAAGGTTGAAGATGATAAACCTCTCATAATGGTAATTTATGTGGACGACCTCTTTCTGACAGGTGCAGACCCTCTCATTCACAAATGTAAGGAGTTGGCTTCCGAATTTGAGATGAAGGACCTAGGACTGATGCACTACTTCCTAGGGTTAGAGGTCTGGCAAAATCCAGGAGAAATTTCCTATCTCAAGGAAAATATGTTGTGAAGATATTGGAAAGATTTGGGATGGTGGACATCAAGCCTGTGACTACATCAATGGAACTTAACTTCAAGAAGTTATGTGGTAGTGTTTTTGGACCCATATTGGGAAATGCCTCTGAGTATCGTCAAATCATAGGAGCACTGATGTTCTTGGTGAACTCCCGTCCAGCTATATGTTTTGTAGTTAATACGTTGAGCCAATATATGGTTGAGCCTCATCAAACACATTGGATTGGTGCCAAGAATCTTCTCAGATATCTTCAGGGCACAATCACTCATGGACTGAGATACACTGCCGGAGATGTGAGCCTTCATGGTTATTCAGATGCTGATTGGGCTAGCGGTGAGGTGGATCGCAAGAGCACTTCTAGGTGTTGTTTCTCTTTGGGTTCTGCTTCGATATCCTGGATGAGCAGGAAGCAGAAGTCGGTTGCTTTGAGCACCGCTAAGGCCGAATACATAGTTGTGAGCATGGCCTCCTGTGAAGCTGTCTAGTTGAGGAAGCTCTTCAGTGAGTTGTTTGGACATGTGTTGGATATCACCGTAATCCTCTGCGACAACCAGATTGGGATCCAATTATCAGAGAATCTTGTATTTTATGATCGAAAAGCACATCGATATCAGGTATCACTTTATCCGGGATAATGTACAACGAGGAGGAATAAGGCTCCATCACATTGGGACTGATGAGCAGGTCGCCGACATTCAAACAAAGTCCCTGGGAAAGGTCAAATTCTTGACTTTCAGAAAACGACTAGGAGTCGTGGAGAGACCCTCTTATGAGGGTCCTGTATGATATGGACATTGAGCTCTGGGATCTCCGAGGGGCTTGGGGTACTTCTTGGAGCAATGAGCAACCATAGGGTTAGTGGTTCAGCCTTCCCCTAGTGGTTTATTGCGTATAGGGTGAGTGGTGCACCCTTCCCCTGTGATACCACATGGCAACATGTAGGCAGGAAGAATGGTTCATCCTTCTCCTGTTGAGACATGAGGATAGGGACTCATGTCTCGAACTCATGGGAAGTACCTCTCATTTGGCCAATGAGTAGGGAAATGAGAATAGGGACCATAGTACTACTGATGGACGCATCGTGTACTACCGTACTCCCTATGCTAGGATGATATTGATTTGAGATCAATTGGAACTGACTTCGGGTCAGTAAGAGTGGTATGACACACTATATTGGAACTGACTTCGGGTCAGTAAGAGTGGTATGAGACACTCTCTTTTATCTGGGACTAACTTCGGGTCAGTAGAGAATGGCATGATACATTCTCAATCACTTCTTCTTCATGGTTCAGCAGAGCAGAACAGTGCATTGATGGCAAAGATAGTACCGACTGGCAGATGGATTAGCAGATGGAGTTCTCCCTAGTTGAGAGGGAGTGTTAAAATTGGCAACTAGGGCCAAACTCCATATGGGTCACCTTATTTATGGCAACTGATATTTTTCTTGGATTCCTCTCTCCGAGAGGTGTAGGATTGATTTAAAGATCATCCAATTCCGACATGTATATATGGAGATATGAATTTATTTGTATTATTGACAAATTGTCAAGGTCGGCCAACAAGCAAAACAAGGACTTTTACCCCCAGCTTATCCTCATCATTGCATATAAAAGGAGGAGACCTAAACTCATTATTCCATCGTCTCATCCTCACATATCTCTCTCTCCTCACTTGTTTGGGTATGTAGATGTGGGCAGAATCTCTCACACGTGCGAAGGAAGGAGGACATTTCTATTTAGGGTTGCGTTGACCAGTTTGACCAAATTTCTAAGCCGTTGTTTTGGACAGCGTTGACCTCTCTTGGATTGCGGATTGGGTGAGGCTACTTCTCCTAGGCATGCCATAGATTTGGTCACACAAACCGAGGTGATCTGACCTCTAGTTTGACCAGCGTTGACTGCCCTAGTTGCTGGCTGCAGGTTGACTTTTGTTTACCAGTGTTTCACTGGATTTTCGGAGTGTTTTGGGTTGATTCATCTTGCTGTTGGAGGCCGAGTTGACTAAGCTTTGACAGAGCTAATTTGGAGGTTAAATCTGACCTGTCTGACCAATTTTGACTTGTTGGTTACGGTTTGTTGTTGCGTCATAAAATATTAGATTTGTATACTTGTACTATCTCTCTCTTTGTTGAACTATTGAATAAGATAAGAACAATTGATCAAGGGTTTCCCCACATTGGGATTTGTCCCTGGCTGGTGCCACGTCTTATGTCCTCTTGTCTTGGCTTGTCTTCTGCTGTTTATGTTTATGTTCTATCTGCATTTTATTATAATGCTTATGTGATTGCTTAACTAGATATTGATATTGGGCTAATAAGAAAATTGAAGTAAATTGCTCTTAAGCATAGAACATACCAAAACTTAACACTCTGATTATATTGTAACCCCTTAGACCCCTATATATACCAAGGAGGTCTTATCATTTGTATCATCCAAGAATTGTTCATTTATGTAATGTAAAAGAGGTTCCCCCCTCAAAGAGGATAATTTTTAAGTCATTGATCTATTTTTTCTACCATTTTGTGAGTTGTTTGCATGACAATCTGATGTAGATGAAAACTTGATCCCCTACTTCATAATTCTTATTTGTCCTGTGAGTATTAGCATAACTTTTTTGTATATCTTGTGCCTCCTTTAACTATTGTCTGCTTTGTTTTACCTGTTCTTCCATCTCTTGAATTAATTTTGGCCCTACAATCACCTGGTCCTCTAACCTGTCCCACATTAGGGGTGTTATACAAGGTCTTCCATATAATGCTTCAAATGGAGGCATTCCAATTGAACAGTGGTAACTATTGTTGTGTGCAAATTCAACCAAGGGAAAGTACTTTTCCTAGTATATTTGTTGATCCATAACGTACATCCTTAGCATATCTTCCATTACTTGATTCACCCTTTCTGTTTGTCCATCAGTTTCAGGATAATAAGTTGTACTTAAATTTAGTTGAGTTCCTAAGGCTGACTACATACAGGTCTAGAACCTTGAATTGAATCGTGAATCTCTATCTGATATGATCTTCTTAGATATTCCATGAAATATGATGATTTTATTTATAAATACTCGAGCTAAATCAGCAACTTCATAAGTATCTCTTACGGGAATAAAGTGGGCACTTTTCGTTAGTTTATCCATCACAACCAGAATGGCATTGTGCCTTTGTGGGGTAAGAGATAGCCCCACGATAACATCCATAGAAATCACTTCCCATTTAGTCATAGGAATGTCGTGAGGTTGCAGGAGCCCCACCGGGTGACGGTGGTCAGCCTTCACTTGCTAACATTCAAGATATTTTGCAACAAATTGGACAATATCGCGCTTCATGTCTGCCCGAAAGAAAAGTTTCTTTGTATCAGCATACATTTTTTTTATGCCAAGATGTGCACAATACATTACTCTATGGGATTCTTCCTTAAGGATGGTGTTTCAGATATCTCCCCTATCATGAATATACATTCTGCCATGAAATCGTAGCAATCCACCATCCTCTAGTTCATATCCTTCAAACATAGGTTCTTTTGGACCTTTATTATCAAGCCCGCATCTTACTTTTAAATACCAGCTATCTTTTAAGAAATGTTCTAGCACTCGCTCCTGCAAGTCTACCTTGATGGGTATAAGGGAAAAGATCCTTGGTCTTCTACTTAAAGCGTCTGCCACTACATTCTCCTTCCCCTTAATGTATGAAATTCCAAACTCATATTCACTTAAAAATTCACTCCATCGTCTTTGCCTAGCATTCAAGTCTTTTTGGGTAAACAAGTATTGCAAACTTTGGTAGTCATTTTTTAGCACAAAGCTTCTCCCTACCAGGTCGTGTCTCCATATCTTGAAAGCTAGTAATACAGCTGCTAACTCTAAATCATGTGTGGCATAGAGTTCTTCATGAGGCTTTAACTTCTTGGAGGTTATCTTACATTAATACAGCACCTAATCCTTGTTTGGACGCATCAGTACATACGGTAAAGTCTTTGTCCATATCAGGTACTCACAAGATTGGTGCACTGGTCAACAATCTTTTAAGTTCAGAGAATGCAATGTGACATTCCTCAGTCCACTCATACCTAACTCCTTTATGCTGGAGGGTTGTGATAGGCTTTGCAATTTTTGAGAACCCTTATACAAACCTTCGATAGTATTCGACTAAACCCATAAAACTACGCACTTCATGCACATTTTTCGGTATCGACCAATCCATGATTGCTTTTACCTTCTCAGGATCTACTGAGATCCCTTCACCAGATATAATATGACCTAGGTAATGAATCTTCTTCTGAAAGAAGGAACACTTGGATAACTTTCCATATAATTGGTGTTCCCTGAGACAAGATAATACTATCCGCAAATGTTCTTCATGCTCCTCATTTTTGGAGTAGATGAGAATATCATCTAAGAATACTTGTACAAAGTGGTCAAGGTACTTGCGGAAAACACTATTCATAAGATTCATGAATACTGTCAGTGCATTGGTCAACCCAAATGGTACCACTGTGAACTCATAATGCCCGAAGCGCGTTAAGAATGCAGTTTTAGAAATATCACTGTCCTTAATTCTTAATTGATGATAACCTGACCGTAGATCAATTTTTGAAAAGACCGAAGCCCCTTTCATTTGATCAAAGAGGTCATCAATTTGGGGCATTGGATACCTATTCTTTACTGTAGCTCAATTTAAGTCTCGATAGTCTATGCATAGTCGTAAGGAACCATCCTTCTTCTTGACAAAAATTACAGGTGCACCCCAAGGTGAAATACTAGGTCAGATGTGTCCTATATCCAATAGTTCCTTCAGCTGAATTTGTAACTCTTGAAGTTTCAGAGCCGTCATTTTGTAGGGTGTTTTAGAGATTGGTTTTGTACCAGGTTTTAATTCTATTGTGAGATCAAGCTCCCTTTTAGGAGGTAATCCTGGTAGTTCATTTGGAAAAATATTCGGAAATTCAGATAACAGCGGATATTGCTCTAAGGACGACCCTTTTTCCTTGCTTACTTCGTTAACTGCATATACCTAACAAACTTTTCTTGGGCAACACTTCATTTCCATTCCTGAAATAAAGTGTAAAGATACCTTCCTCTTAATACCCTAGATTGGATCATCTATCCTTCGTCATTTATGCAGAGAATTATTTTTTCGTAACAGTCTACCCAAGATTGATAAGCTTCTAACCAATCCATCCCTATGATGAGATCATAAGTCCCTAGGGCTATGACATATACTTTTAACTTAGTCGAACAGACCCCTAGATTAACTTTGCATTCCTCAACATTTAATTCTACAGATTGAAGTTCTCCTGAAGTCATTTCTACCCTAAGTTACTAGAAACGGCTAGATAATTTGCCTGAAACGTTGTTCCCCATTTCCGAAACGGGTACGATCTGTGCACAATTCTCCTTGAAACGCCGACAAAACGTATCTGAGCCATATCAACATGTTTTAAACCCCATATCCAGTTTTGGAAAGGGTTCTGAAGGATGGAAAAAAATTTTGGAAATGGATCCACCCAAAAAAATGCAAAATGTCGAGAACGGAGTGCCTTTTCTTTCACTAGAGAAATCAAGAAATGTTTGCTTTGAGGGCCCGACCCCCTTTAACCTATGTAACCCTAAATTCCATTCGATTCATGCCTTTTTTGTTGGAGACGGTAGACCCTAGCAGCTGCATGGAGACTTGGAGTTGGAGGCAATGTTGTTGGAGGAGGCCACCTGTGACCTGTCGCTGCTTGGAGTTGGAGGCGGCCCAGGCATATGTCCAACAGTCATATAAAAAAATAACTAAACAACTAAGCTACTATAATAACCATCACGGATAAAAATTAAAACAAAAGAAAGAATCGATAATCATATATTTGGTAGGTGTTATTTAGGATATGTAAAAGTATATTAAATATAAAAAATTATATTTTTTAATAATTTATTTAAATCCCTTATTTTTCTAGAGTAAAAGTGTAATCTAGCCTTCTAGGGCTACGTAACAGAAAGAAGAAATAATTTAATTTAAAATAATTTAATTTCTTTAATTTATTAAGTAATGATTTAATGTTTTATGGTTTTTAATTTTAATTTATATGTTTATGTTGTTATTGTAGGAATTTACAGGGTAAGTTCCTCAGAAAGAACACCAAAAGGACACCGCTCACAACCAGATCACAGATCAATACACCAGTATTTTTGACGTGGTTAAAACCCTCAAAGAGGGAAACAGTCCACGGCCTGAGCCAACGCGGCCACTTCAGGCAATTTATTAATCAAAGAATGAAAATTTACATAAGCTTTCTCTCATAGACGGATTACCCGAACAATGACCCTCCATGCGCTTTAAATAGAACTCATGGACCAATCGGGTGTCAAGCCACGGATCAAGTGTCGGTAATACCGAGGAGAGAGTGAACCGTCGGATCACTACATATCGTGACCATCGGATTGTAAGTTACAAAATGTACAACGGTAAAGAAACACACTTTACCTAACTCTATACTAGACCAAGTTGAACTTAACTATTTCCTATGTGTCGGAATATCCTAACATCCCCCCTTAAGAACAACTTGGGATAGGATTGAAGGATTTACAAATATGACACAATAGGAGAAGGAAGGAGGCACTAGAGCCTATCCCCCCTTAGTGACAACTTCCTGAACTCCAACCATAAATCGAAGTTTAGTGAACTTCGCCTCTGTGAGAGCCTTTGTGAAGATATCTGCAACTTGATCATCGGTTGAACAATATTGCACTTCAAGAACATGGTCGTGAATGAGCTTTCTGATGAAGTGCATGTGCAGTTCAATGTGTTTGCTGCGCTGATGTTGGACTGGATCTTTGCATAGCTGAATGGCACTTTGATTATCACACCAAAGTGTAGTCGGATGCTGCTGCTGAAAGCCAAACTCTGACAGGATCTGACGAAGCCACAAGGCTTCCTTACTAGCTTCTACGGCACCACGATACTCTGCTTCTGCTGATGAAAGAGAAATGCCACCTTGTTTCTTACAAGCCCATGTAATAGGTCCTGAACCAAGAGTGAAGACATAACCGGCAGTAGACTTCCGATCATCAGGGTCACCAGCCCAATCAGAATCAGTGAAACCAACTAATAGAGGAGCTGCTTTGGCACTGTAATGAATCCCAAACTGTACTGTACCTCGAACATAACGAAGTATTCTTTTAGCTGCTTTCCAATGACTTTCACGAGGGTTTTGCATAAAACGAGCAACAAGGCCAACAGCAAAGGAAAGGTCAGGACGAGTATGGGTTAAATACAAGAGTTTTCCTACAAGTTGACGGTATAAGGTAGCATCAACTTCAGGAGAAGTACAAGAGACTGAAAGTTTGACTCCAGACTGAAAGGGAGAAGGGGCTGGCTTACAGTCTTCCATGTGAAAATGACGAAGAATATCACAAGCATACTTGGACTGGGAAAGGGAAATACCCTCCTTGGATTGCAAGACTTGAAGACCGAGAAAATAGTGTAAGTGTCCTAAGTCTGTCATTTCAAATTTCTTTTTAAGGCTGGACTTCACATGGTTTATAAGGTTGGGATCACTACCAGTGAGGATAAGATCATCAACATAAAGAACAAGGATGATAAGAGACTTGCCCACTTTCTTGGTGTAGACAGTATTGTCAGAATGACACCTAGAAAAGCCAGATTCTAAAAGAAAGCTATCCATTTTGGCATACCAAGCCCGAGGAGCTTGCTTGAGACCATAAAGAGATTTCTTAAGTCGACATACAAGGCTGGAATCTGTTTGTATGAAGCCAATGGGTTGTTCCATATAGATTTCTTCATGCAAGAAGGCAGATTTAACATCCATCTGATGGACTTCCCATTTGAAAGAGGCAGCAAGGGAAAGAACAAGGCGGATAGAGTTCATTTTGGCAACAGGGGAGAAGGTTTCAGTGTAGTCAATGCCTTCAACCTGTGAAAAGCCCTTAGCAACAAGACGAGCTTTATGTTTATCAACTTTCCCATCTGGTCCATACTTGGTTCTGTAAACCCATTTGCATCTTACAAGTTTTCGTCCCTTTGGTAAAGGAACAAGATCCCATGTATCATTTGCCAATAATGAATGATATTCTTCATTCATAGCTGCTTCCCAATCTGGATGGCCTGAAGCTTCTGCAAAGGTGTCAGGATCATAATTTACTAGAGCTTGAGCCAGTAAAGAAGAGGCTCTCTCGAACTGAGAACGTGTGCGTCGCTGATCTGTAGGATCACCGGCAAGATCACCTGCTGCATCTCGAGTAGCACGAACCCATTTTGGAAGCTCAGGAGCTGAAGGAGGATCCTGAGATGGTGGGGGAGGATTGTCATCCTCACTTTCATCATCTGAAGAAGAAATGTTTTCAAAGGTAGAAGAGATAGGGAGAGGTGGCACATCCGCCGGACTAGGCTCGCAGGCCGATATATTTTCATCAAATTTTACATCTCTTCTAATGATAACATTTTTGGACTTAAATGGAATAAGTCTATAGCCTTTTACATCTTCAGAATATCTAACAAAAGTACATTTTTCACTCTTAGGTTCTAAAGCTTTATGCTTTTCATCTGGAATATGGGCCCATGCTTCACTTCCAAAAACACGAAAGTGACTTACATCTGGTTTAATGGAACTCCAAGCTTCTTCTGGAGTGATATTCTTTAGAACCTTAGTAGGAGTGCGATTTATTATATAATTTGCACAATTAATTGCTTCGGCCCAAAAACTAAGACTGAGTCCTTTAGATTGCAGCATACAATTAGCCATTTCCTTTAAGGTGCGATTCTTCCTTTCAGCTACACCATTTTGTTGTGGAGTATATGGAACAGTATGTTGCATTTGAATTCCATTCTCAGTGCAATAGTTGATGAATGTATTTTTAACATATTCTCCGCCATTATCAGATCTTAACTTAAGAATTTGATGTCCAGATTGTTTTTCAACAAAGGCCTTGAAGGCCAAAAAAGTGTTAAATACTTCACTCTTGAGTTTTAAGAAGTATACCCAAGTGCGTCTGGAGAAATCATCAATGAAAGTTAAGAAATACTTGCAACCAGAAAATGACACAACTGGAAGTGGACCACATAAATCACTATGCACAAGCTGTAAAGGGGCTGAGGCGTGCCAAGAGGCACGTTTTTCAAAACTGTCCCGATGATGTTTTCCGAGTACACATCCGGAACAAACACCATCTCTGCAAGATACCATAGGAAGACCTGTCACCATATTTTCTTTACATAGATGCTGAAGGGAGCGATAGTTTAAGTGACCAAATCGCTCATGCCAAAGTTTGCTCACTTCATCGTTATGAGCAACAAATACTGAGGGAAGATTTGATGACCCAAAGTTGTGAAACTTATACAACCTTGTAGAATCATCAGCAATGCCAGTAGCCAAAATCTGTTTAGGATCTTTTAAGTCCTTGATTACAACATCATGAGGTGAAAATTCAACGATTTTACCTTCACCTGAATGAGTTATCTAATATACAGATAGAAGGTTGCAGGATAAGGTTGGAACACATAATACATCATTAAACTGACCATTGTCTAGATGAACAGTTCCAGTCCCTACAACATTAAGAGATCTATCATCACCAACATATATATTTTTGGTGTTACAATCATTTAAAGAAGAAAACATGGCTTTGTTTTTGGCCATGTGATAAGAAGCTCCAGAATCAATGAGCCACTCATGAGAATGAGAAGAAGAAGATACATTTAATGCATAACCAGACCGAGATGATTGACAATGACATGCAGAAAGTGCCATTCCTGAAGATGAAGTTGAAGTTGAAGTTGAAGAATGCTCCACATGGATGTTATGTTTCTTCATTGCGGCTTCCAAGGCTTCCATCTTCTTAAAGCATTTAGATTCTAAGTGGCCATCTCGATTACAAAAGTTACAATGTCTATCAGTCTTCTTCCATTTGTTTTTATTGGTCTTATCATTTTGCTGAAATGATCTTTCATTTTGAGGGTGAGTTTGCTTAGGACCCTTGTTTGGTTTAGGACCATTCTTTTTAGGATACGACTTCTTAGGATTCTTTGAATTTGGTTGCTGCTGGGCGGCTAACGCTTTCTTGGAAGAGTTTCCAAGATTAAGAAGACCAAGGTGTAAGAGTTTTTCTTGTTCTCTTATTAAAGAATCACAAAAAGAGTCAAAGGAAGGGGCCTTGTAGTCTTTTCCTTGACAAATGAAAGCTTCCCTTGTAGAATGGAAGGTGGAAACAAATACAGAGTAGGCTGGTCCCAACTTAGTAAGGATGGAATAAATAAGGTTACTATCTTCTTTCTTAACCTTAACACCTTCCAAGAGATATCTAAGCGTCTTGAATTTGGACAAGAAATCTTCGATGCAAGAAAAATTATTAGGATCCAATGTAAGCAACTCATTTTCAAGTTGATGGGCTCTAATTTCATTTTTAATCCCAAAAACTTTAGTGATTTGTTCCAATGCTTCATGAGGAGTATCAAGTTCTGCAATATGGAATCTAAGATCAGGAGAAATAGACATTCCTATCAAACCACGTGCTTGATCTTGTCTATTTTCCCATTTTGCAGCCTTGTCTTCATCTTTTGGTTTCTTCTCTTGGCCTGTGGCTATTCGGTAGAGACCTTTACTTCTAAGTAAATCCTCCATGTAGGACAACCATTGGAAGTAGTTGGTGCTGTCAAGGGTAACTTGGTATTGGCTTTCCATTTCAACAGAAACTAAAGCTGAAGATGCTGAAAGTAAGTGTTCTAATGGATAGATCTTGAAAAATTAGGCTGGTTTAAAAAAAACGGCTCTGAGAAAGGCTTCCGGATGAAGAAGTTATGGCTTTTTGAAAAAAAGTTGTTGAAGTTGCCGGCAAAGTGCGCGAATGTGCGGGAATGAAAAAAAACGCCCCCACAAAATGGAGATTTGAACCCAAGACCTCTACTCTCTTAAAATAGCTTTGAACCAATTGAGCTATACAAAAAATTTGAGAGAGAGAGAGAGAGGGGGGGGGGGCCTTGGGTTGCGTGCTTGCCTTGAGAAAGCTCTTTTTTTTCCTACAAAACAAAAACACAAAACC
Organism: Pinus tabuliformis; assembly: GCA_031772625.1. Classification (NCBI taxonomy): domain Eukaryota; kingdom Viridiplantae; phylum Streptophyta; class Pinopsida; order Pinales; family Pinaceae; genus Pinus; species Pinus tabuliformis. Next base: position 488,340,834 of record CM062805.1, read on the forward strand.
CAACACGAATATGCAAAGAAAAACGAACCTTACGGCTCGAAGTTAGCTTTAGCCGGAAACTAAATATTTTTCTCAATGTTTCTGATTTTCCAAGATCACACTAAGGTGCAGGGAAAAGAGCATACGCATGAGAAAAAAAAACTTCTTTTCTGTTTCTGATTTGCCCAGATCGCACAGAGTCGCAAGGCAAAGAGCATACGCAGAAATGAAAGGTATAGATCCGGTAATTAAAAAAAGCTAAATAAACAGAAACCGAAATAACCAGAGAGAAAATAACAGTAAACTGCAAATAAACACTGTATACCTCCAGATCTCAAAAAAGACGCAGCTAGGGCTACCGGAAACCTTTTCGCGTGAAACGAAAGGGGTTCCTCACTGGAACAGATGCTCCGAACACAACAGAGCAGTCCTCTCGGCCCGAAAGCAGTCAGAAACAGCAGATCTAGGAAACAGCAGTCGGATGCAGTTCTACCGGCTTCAGATTTGGATCACCAACGGACGCGGCCCTCAAATAGCTCTGATACCATGTAGGAATTTACAGGGTAAGTTCCTCAGAAAGAACACCAAAAGGACACCGCTCACAACCAGATCACAGATCAATACACCAGTATTTTTGACGTGGTTAAAACCCTCAAAGAGGGAAACAGTCCACGGCCTGAGCCAACACGGCCACTTCAGGCAATTTATTAATCAAAGAATGAAAATTTACATAAGTTTTCTCTCATAGACGGATTACCCGAACAATGACCCTCCATGCGCTTTAAATAGAACTCATGGACCAATCGGGTGTCAAGCCACGGATCAAGTGTCAGTAATACCGAGGAGAGAGTGAACCGTCGGATCACTACATATCGTGACCGTCGGATTGTAAGTTACAAAATGTACAACGGTAAAGAAACACACTTTACCTAACTCTATACCTAACTCTATACTAGACCAAGTTGAACTTAACTATTTCCTATGTGTCGGAATATCCTAACAGTTATTACCTTCATTATAATTTTATATTGGATGGCTTTGTAATCTATCATTGATTAGTAAGGGTTTTACATCATTTGAATTACTACTTACTGTTTTAATTATTTAAGCCTTAAAGTAGTAGCTTCTAATGTAAAGAGTGTTTTTATGTTTAATATACAATAACTTTATTATCTATAGTATAAGGAAATGTGCTTATTTCTTATTTTTATAAGAGGTTCATCCACTTCATACTACTGAGGTTAAAATTAGTAATAGTCAGAAATGAGAAAAAAACTATTGGCTAAATTAACAATGTTTATGCTGAATTGATGATGATGATTATGTATTTTTAGATATAGAATCTAGATTTTAAAAGATGAATGGTAATATGAAATTCATATATATATATATATATATATATATATATATATATTGTTTCCTTACCGTATTGTATCTAGATTTTTTGAAAAATTGTCGTATCTGTTTCAAACCCCGTATCAGTATCTCTTCCCATCTATGTTCAATGCAACTTAGCTTCTACCTGTTTGAAATCATTTTTCTTGCAAGTTGCCAACCCACATTTATTTAATGCATATGACGAAATGAAACTATCAGTAGCACCAGTATCAAATAATATTTTGAGTTTTATGTCGTTAATAGTTGTTAAGTTATGGTATGTTCTATGCTTATAGCAGTTTACTTCTTTTTCTTATTATATTCCACAGATTAGCAATCACATGTACATAAAGTAAAGTGTAGATAGAACATTAAACGATCGACAGAAAACAAGCCAAAACAAGAGACATAAGATGTGGCGGCTAGCCAGGGACAAACCCCACAATGTGTGGGGAAACCCTTTGATAAAATCTTCTTTTATCTTCAATAATTCAGCAGAGAGAAATAGTACAATAAATCTGATTCATATCAGCAATAGCAAACCCTAGATCAGCAACGTCAGCATTAGCGGCTTCATTATCAAACTAGGGCAGACGATATCTCACAAACCGACCGTCGGATCGGCTTGATTCCACCACCAAAAGTTGCAGCTTCCAAAGGAGGTTCAAATGAGGAGATCTTCTAGTCCACGCAGGTCAAACTTTACTTCTGCAGTTGCAGCTTCAATTTCGGCAGCTTCCGGCTTCAAACTAGGGCAGTCGATATCTTGCAAACCGTCCGTTGGATTGACTTGATTCCACAACCAAAAGTTGCGGCTTTCAAAGGAGATCCAGATGGACCTACATCGCAATTCTAAGGAGGAGATCTGATGGTCAACGCTGGTCAAACTTTGGATCTGCAGTTACAGCTTCCGGCTTCACATGTGTGAGAGAGAGACCCTTTTCTGCGCAATAGAGAGAGAGAGATGTGATGAGATGAGTAAGTCCAAATGAGGAAAAGTCCTCTTATATTTATACACAACGTTGGTGTTTGAATAGATGTGACTATTGGGCTTCTAAGCCTACATGAGTTGTAGGTCGGCTTGATAATAATTTCATAATCAAAATAAATTCATATTTCCATGAATACTTATCGGAATCGGATGATCTTTATATCAAAACTACACCTCTCGACGAGAGGGATCTAATAAAAATATTATCAGCCATGAATAAGATGACCCACATGAAGTTTAGCCCTAGTTGCCAATTTTAACAATAGTACCTGAGGACTCTACTACAGTAGACTAATATTCTGCTTGATTATTGTTGACGACTGCATGGATTCTATGGTTTCCTTTGGTAGTTGATGATGGCTCTTTCCCTTCTCGTTGCATTACATTTGACGAAGCCTCTAGACAATCATGTTGAAAATGTGGTTCTCCACATCACCAACAATTAATATGGGGTGATCCCCTTTTGTCAGATTGTGAGTTTCTAGAAAAGGAGTTTCGTCCTCTTGTGCTACTTCCTCTCGCGCTTCTTCCCCTATTAGTAGTTCCTTGAGAATTCCACTCATTGATGTTAGATATTGATGATTCTACAGATATAGCATTAGCTACCATGGGAGCCCTAGCTCCTACTCCTTTTGGAGTAAATCTATTACCATAGGGAGGTGGTCTCAAACTACTCCCCCTAAAGAAGTTTCAGGGAGTCTTCCCTAGAAATCCTGGTTATGGGGGTATTGTCGGTCTGACATCCCTTTTAATCCCTAGATGCTCCTCTGCATATCGGTCACATTCAATTGCCTCTGCTACTGATGATGGCTTCCACATTCTAACTATGGCGCGTATTCGAGGATTTTACATGAAACGCTCATCTTGATGTTCATCAGTACCTAGATAAGGAACATACTTTATGAGTTCCAAGAACCTCATCTCATATTCTTCCACTGTTTTGTTACCTTGGACTAACAAGTGAAAAGCTTCGGCTTGCTGCTCTTGAAAGTAGGGTGGAAAATACTTTGCGCGAAATCTTTCCTCGAACAACTACTAGGGAATGTTGTCTGATGTGAGATGCAATTGTTTTTCTAGATTTCCCCACCAAATCAAAGCACTTTCCCAGAGCTGAAATATAGAATTCTTACTCTTAGAGGTAGAAGAATATTCTCTTAGCACGAAACACTTTGTCATTCCTTCCGGCCATGCTTCACCATGCTCTCCGGCTCGCCCTCCTGAAAAAATTTGGAAGTTGAATCTTTTGTAGCTCCCTAGAAATATCCTCCTACGGTTGTCTATCATCTAAACCTTTGGACCCCTTTGGATTTCCTCCCTCAAGGTGAGGTCATTCTTCCTTGGTACTCGCTGTCGGCGGCCCTTTTAGTGTTTCTAGGATTGCTTCTAATGAGCGCATTATAATGGCTAGTTCAGGCACCGAAGCAATTGGTGTTGATGACGGTGCTGGTGGTGGTGATGGCAATAGTGATGGCAATGGCAATGGCGATGGCGATGGAAAATGACAATGGTGATGGCGATGGCAATGCCACTAGATGACGTCGTCGTTGATATGCCTTAACCATTCTGGAAAAAAAATTGAATATCTTTTGAAATCAGAGAATTTTTCAACGTTGATTGTTATATAAACATTATAACTTTTCTCTTTCATGCCATAACTGTGTTTATCATGATAGTATGCAAGATTACCTTACCATGTATGTGAGTATATACACATATATATATGACTACCCAAGTTTTGCCTACATTAACTATAACTTTAAATTTAATTTAAAGTTTTTTTGATCTTCGATACTTCAATTCACGGTATATAATGATTAAATGGTTGGGTAAGTCATCTAATTATAAAGACAACTAAGAAGATTCAATGAGATCTAATTTTTAACAAAATTGTAATTGTAAAATATCCATTCCAATATAAAGATGTTAATTGACCAATTAATGATGATTTTTTTTCAAAATTATAAACATTTTTTTTTAAATGGTCTTATCAAATGGTAATCCTTATAAATTCATAAAACATTTAACTTTGCACGAGTAATTTTACTAACTATTTACCCACAATTTGGTAAATGGGTAAATTGGATATGATAATACTATGTCAAGGAGTCGCTAGGTGGTCATAAAATTTTTGTAGTTTTGGAACAAAGGATTCATGCTCTTTTAAACCCCTTATATAATATGTGAAATTTTAAATATATATAACCAAAAAAAAAAAAAAAAATTAGGGAAAAAGGTCATACAAAATTTGCTACATAATAAAATTTAAAATGTCCAACAACCAAAAGAGAAGAGATGATACTTGGTCAACTATTTTTATTCTTTAGAGTGAAGTGGAAAATGAAAATGAAAATGAAAAACTTTTACTATGAAATAACTTGTCGACAATTTCATTCCTTTTGATTTAGTGAACATGGAAAATAAAAGAAATATAATTATAAAAAGATTACTATTTTTTTAAACTATAATGATAATAATTAAAAAAATAATAAAATTTAAGAAACTATATAAAAGCATCCTCATTAGTATAATATTTATAAAAACTAGGTTCCATTTTTTGTTATACTATTTATTTTACTACTATGCACGCTTCTATTTTAGTCTACCTTATTTTAAATTGCAAGTTACACACTTTAATTTCGATTTCGATTTAGTTATTTCAAGTCAACGATTACATAATTTTGGCGTAGACTCTCTCCCACTCTCTCATTAATTTTTAAGCAGAACCATTCTAAGAAATTTTCGACTTAGCTACTGCTCCATACCTACATTCATCCGCAAAGGTCGTGGAAATTATTCTAAAAAGTTATAGACTTGGTTATTGTTTCATATATGTTTATTAACACTAGTTCATGAATAGCAAGATCACAAAAGTAAACTGCAATTCGTAAAAAAAATTACAAAGGAATCGCAGACAATATTTAATTTTACTTTCATAATTCCAGCAATTGGATACTAAAAAGAATCACTCCAATTCACTTCTTGATTGGTAAAGAATTGCAGAAGAGTTTAGCAAAACCTCTACAATTCCCAAGGTTGAGCCCCTACCTATAGCTTCATTCGTCGCCCTGCCAATTATAGCTTCATTCTGATGGTTCAGGAGTGTGCTAATCCAGCTATCGAAACTTTAGTCGAAACATTGAGGGTTAATGAGTTACAAAGGGGTTAATGTCTGCACTAAACAATAGAAGTCATGTGGTTTAATTTCGCTGATTTGATCTGAATCTCCAAATTAATGTGCCCCTACATTATCAAGTTGTGAATAAAATCGCATAATATAGAAGGAAACATTAAGCTTTTCCTCTGTCTAGTACAGTCTAGCAAAAGTTAAGGAAAAGGATGGCAAGAAGTTCGTTCATGAACAGAGAGAAATTGTAATCCCCAACCTTCTTGCGGATGGAACGACCAACCAATAGGTGTTGAAATTATGATGCACTATTGTTGTTACAATCAGTTAAATTCAGAACTTCTTTATGCTGCAAAATAAGTTAAGTAATTGTAGATAGAACATAAACCATATCAACCATATGCACAATGGAAGATAGTCAAGAACTCAATGAGACACAGAGAAGTTAGGTCAATGACCAGGGCAAAACCCAACCAAATTCTTCTTCTATTAGAAATCAATTGTTCAGCAGAGATACAAAGTACAATGAGAGAATGAATAAGTTCACCCAAATTTGAAGAACATCTATGATAGCAGTAACTGATGCAAACACTAAATCACTTTGGCTCTCCAAGATTTGATCTTGCTCTTCAAGGCTCTCTCTCTCTCTCTCTCAATCTTCCTCTAGACTCTCCAACTCTTTGTTTCTCAAGTTGGAATTCTACCTTCACAAGCACAACTGTGTCAAGTAAGGATGAGAGACACAAATATATAGGAAGAGCAAGGAGGTCAAATTCATGAGGGAGTATCTAATGTCCCAAATGAAGAAAATTTGGAACAAACCCTTCCCTTGTAATTATCATTCACTTCAAATAAAAATTGCATTCAGAAATAGAAGATTGCCATGTAAAATTTTACAACATAGAACATGCAAATAACAATGATGAGCAGAAGGAAGTCTCAGCTTTATTATATCAACCAAAAACAGGAGTACATAACAATATGAAATAGCTGGAAATAGTTGAGAAGCTCAAACAACTACTGCAAACTAGATCTGGCCTCAAAATGGGTCTGCTATGGCGTTGGATCTGGCATCTCAAAATGGAACATGCAACCAATAAGAGCTCCCGTAAATTTTGAATGAATCCACCAAGGGGAGATGGGTGCTCGCCCAATCTCTCTAAATCACCCAAGGGTTTTCGTCCTAGGGCTACCAATGGAGTAGAGAACCAGGTTCTCGACCTCTCATACAAGAAACAGTATCAACTCCAAGATGTCCTTCCAATGGCCTCCTCCTCCTTTTTATAAATCTGATGGACCCCTCTAGAACCTCCTATTTTATTATTATTTTAATCATTGAGCTCATTTCCCTCTTTTGTTTCAATTAAAATATTCTTTTTAATGTGGGAAAAGGGTAAATCGGCCATCACGCCTCCTCAAGCCACTGAAGATCCCCACTAACCATCCCATCTTATAGATCTTCTCGTTCCGGTTCCAACGAGCTATTACACTAAGGTGTTTCATCAAGTATTCCTCTCGGAAAGCCACCTTAAGCGTAATTAAATGAGTTATGCACAATAATAACCTTGTTTTACGAGAATTATCAGAATGCAATGGAACGAGGAGCGAGTTGTGCGAAATCAATCCTGATGATGGAGGATGGAAAGTGAACTCCTCCAGACCCCATAAAACATATCCAAAAGCCCCTGGGTTCACTGATGAAGCAAACCTGCACTTATGACCTATCTACCTCCAACCCTAAAAGTCCATCATAACCATGCCATAAGAAACACCAGAAAAAGGAACATCACAACTCCTCCCGCCCCAAGATTGCTTGCCCTCAAGCAATCCAAACCTGTGGACCAGTCTGGTGGCCCAATGCCGCTAAGACCCAATGCCCAGATCCCATACAAAGTGTTGGGTGAGGCTATGCCTTTGTGTTGACCCACCAAGAATGGATCCCTCAATGCCCGGATCCCAAACTAATCTCTGACTGAACCTGTCATCAATAAACCCTCCTGTATCCCAATGCCACCAAGCATCAATGCTCCATGGCTCCTATTGGGCTATAGCTTCAGTTGTGAATGTTGCCCCATTGACTGCGTACCATCTCATTACCTCTCTCTAATCCAACCCTTGGCATAGACCAAGATCAATCTCATAATCCTGATGTCGTGCCGAAATACTGATGAGTGGCCAGCCTATATCCTGGTGCCAACTGAAGCATGTGATATCCCTCACCTTTGAGGGCTCCTGCAATACAATGCTCTTGACTAAAAATGATACTCCATCAAAAGGATACCAGCTCATGATCTCCCACCAATCTAAGTCATGGACTCCGGTGTAAGGAACAAGTCTACTATGCTGATGTTGGTCCATGCTAAACTCATGCTGCTCTACCTGGTTGGACAACCATATCCATCAAGAAAATCCTGCCTCTCTCACTATAATGGGTACAAGTAGCCAAACTGTGCTACAAGCCCCGTCTATGTACTCCTAGATAGGGCTGCTGCCTGAAAATGTTGTAGCCTGGTTGGCTGCCACTACATCTGTTTGCACCTCATCAATGGGTAAACTCAAAGATGGACGCACTGCCATCTCCCTCGCCTGATAGGAAACTCCACGCTCTCCAGTCCACCAATCTCCTACCAAACTATCCTGTCATACCCCAACATCTCCTAAAGACAAGTGTCAATGAATACCGTCACCCGGCCAGCTGTCTGTACATTTGTCTGCTCCTCATCAACGACTGAACGCAAGGGTAATTGCTCATCATATGAATCTGGCCTATTGTCAAGGACTCTACATGACTCATGCTCCTTGGAAGCATCCTCGTACGAACCCATGGAAGAATCCTCACCCTGATGGTCAGAAGGAATCTCAATCTGCTCTACCTCCGTCATCTCCTCAGTGTCACTCAAGCATGAGTGGTCAGGTCCCTTGCAGATAAAGCAAAGTCCCTTCCTCCTCAGCTCATTCCTACTGCATGATCCACCAAACCTGAGCAGCTCCTCCCTAGTCAATTGTCTCCTGAAAAGCCCCATATTTTTCTCAGCCAACCTTTCGGCCAGTTCATAAGCAACATGTGAAACTAGGTGTTTTCTCCTCCAAATGGTCAACAATCTAGCCCGCAACTCCCTACAAATGGCATCATGATCTCCCATAACTGAAGACAAAATGGACAGCATGTTGGCTTTGATTGTGTCAGGGTGATGATGCTTAATGCTGAAAAAGGATTGGAACATTTGAAGAATCAGGTCACCACACTCTAGATCAAACATGATGTCATAGGTTCAAAGCTTGGCCAAATCCTCCAAAATCCGGAGCTTTTCCCCAAAAGTAAGACCCACAGTGTTATCTAAGTCGTGAAAGGTCTCTACTATCAACCTGAAAATTCTCCTCATAACATTATCATTGAAAGGAGGTAAGGGTGTGGTCAACCTGTTAATGTCACTAAGACATGATGCAACTGGAAGCTTGACCCCTTCACAAGGTTCCTCCAAGAACTTGGGTTGTATTAAAGCTAGCATGGTTGGTTTCAAAGCCCACATCAAATTCTTCCCTTCCCACTGGTCTATCTTGGAAAAGAGTTCGTCCAACTCATCCAGTTTGAAAAGGACTTTCCATGTGAACCTCATGCATTTTAAATCTGTCCCAAGTGCAAATATTTTGTGTCTTATTTCCTACCCCTTTTGCATATCTCTTGGTTGTTCTTTCTGAAGAATGGCATAGATCTCTCTTGAAAAAGGTTTGTTGTTCAGTTTTGTTTTCTGGTCTAGTGATGCACGGTGGTTCAAGGAACCAATTTCTGAGGTTAATCTTCTCAATTTGTTTAGGAGTTCCTCCATGAGAACACTATTTTTCCGAGTTTGAGTGGACTTCTCAGCTAAGTGTTTTAACAAACAGTTTGCTTGCTTCTACCGTGGTGATTTTGTTTTGGTAAGTTTTATTCTATGGTCAAATGCCTTTCTACCTCAACATGCATCAACGAACCTTCCAAATAAACTTATATTTTTAATAACAGACTTCAGAGATTCAATGCAACTGATATAAAAAAAGAAAGACACCTACAGGATGGACATCTTCTCTTTTAAAATGTGTACACACAGCAAGCAAAATTAGGAAGATAGAACCTGGTAGTTACTGGCAGCGAATAATAGGCACATCCACTAGAGGTGACATTCCAGCGCTTAGTTGTGAAACACATTGCCCAGTAAAAGTACACAGGTTCAACCACTTTGTGACAGCCCTTATACTCCAAGCAATCCACGCAGGTCTTGCCTCTGAAATAGCACACAGTCCCAGGGATAAACCTACAGCAGCAACAATATGCATAGGAGGGAACTTGTCTTTTTTAAATCAATTCTGAAGCATGTCCAGAGCCTACAATGCAGTCTTCTTATCCTCTGTTAAAGCAAATGCAGTCTCCTCAATGCATAAGCCACCCTCCAATAGTCAACAACAATGTGCCTTTGTCATTTATGTGTGTACTGCAGAGATAAAAGGCACCTGCAACGTGAGCCCAATTAAAGCAACACTCTGCCATTGATATCTCAACCCACTGAGCACATAATACAACCTCTATATAGTGTAAATATCAGCTATTACAGCAGCTGGAGTTCATGCTCTTCTTCAGGAGCACACAAACTGCCAAACTATCCTCCTATGTACAGTGTATTGATGGACATGAACCTCGCTTTCCCTGAAAATAACTAGTCAACCCTTAACGCCGCCAAATTTGCGAGCAACTTAGATGACCCTACATAAAATCCATGTTCAAGAATCTAGGACATTCAAGTTAATATGATTCTTCTTGCCATGATAACTATTTGTGAGGTATTTTTAACTTTTTCTTCTTAGCACAATCTTCACTTGTTATTATTAGAGTGTGTCTTCTTATATTCATCAAATAGTTACCAAAACAAAAGAGACAAGAACACAAGATGTTGGCTTTCTGCCAGGGCCAAAACCTCTCACTCTTTGAGAGAAAAACCCGCACAAAATTCTTCTTATAGAGATTCCAATTGACGAATGCCAAGACCAAGACCAAGACCCTTGACCTAATAGCCACTCCAAGATCAAGCCACTACTTCCTTTGAATGTCTTTTCTGCTTTGTGATTCTTCCTTTGCTTCAACCTTCTTTGTGTCTTCCCATCACTGTCTTATCAAGATCCTTCCATCAAGATTTTCTTCTCACTGTCATGTCCTTCGATGAACTGTCTTATCTTCTTTGCTGCTCCTAAACCATGAACTATATAGAGATCTAACTTCTTCCTTTAGACACCCAATTTCTTCTTCTATCTGGCAGTCCGAGCTTTGCTCTCACATTGAATCATAGAGATGCTTTACTGATCAGCTATCTACATTCAAGAGGGAACCAAATTCCCTTCTCCAAGGAACTATGATCTTGTAACCTTTGATTGTAGTCCTTATCGAAACATGGGTGATCTGAGATCTTCTGCTGTCCTAGATCACTAAGATCTCAGAGATCCGAAATACTGTGATCATCCACTTAAATTACAGAGGTATCCGCATACTGCACCATGGACAGACTTCCAAAAATTCATCACTATGGTATCCGAGATCCTTTCCTATGACAGTCCTTCGAAACTTTGGGAACCCGAGATCTGCACTTCATCTGAAACACTGAACTTCTTCACTGTAACTTTAAAGCGAAAATCTCAAAGATAGATACAATTTGTTTGTGTTTTTATGTGAAGAGTCCAGCAGGGTATTTATAGTAATTCGCCCACAAATTAGGCCGACATGACAGTATGAATAGATGTGCCTATTAAATGTAAGCCAACATGAGCTGTCCACACAATTTAGAGGCAGACTTTGAAGAGGATGGCAAGTGCTTATCGTTGGAGGGCTATCTAGACATATTTATAGACTTATATGCATTGACTCATGCTCAAGAAGAGCTTCTTCATACATGACATTGACTCTTTGACTTATTAATAAATCCTAAGGCTCACAATGGGAGCCACTACTAAATAAACCTCTTGCTCATGAAACCCATGCAGCAAGGCATACAAAAATAACTTTATTTCTTTTATTTCATCATTTACAAAGATCATGTCATCATAAAGACCGAACCTAGTTACACTTTCTTCAACACTCCCTCTTAACTAGGGAGGTATTCATAATGGTACTTGGTCATTCTCAATCTGAAGAATTTTTCATAAGAAGAATCGGATTGGTAACCCAACTATATAGCATCAGAGTAACCAACATTGTTTCCACAGCAAGGCCTTGATTGACAACTTTATCTCTCATTAGATGAGAGCACAATGTTGACGAGACCAATGACTATAGACACCTTCATTATTGTCTCTCAAGGTACATACCCACCCGTGTGTTCACTGTGTATGACCTTCTAGGACTATTGTTATCTTGGGTTCCTAGCCCTCAAAGAATATCGGTCCTCTTGCTTACTCTTATCTTGGATGCCCAACCTACACATCCTCAAAGAGCATCGGATGCCAGATGATTACCCAATCCTCCATTCTTTCTCCTCAAGTGAAAACAAGAATGTTGTGTCTATCTCTCCCTCTCAATTAGGGAGGATACATCCATCATGTGTCTACATTTATCTTCATGGCCTTCACTAAGACTTACGATTGTTAGTCTTGGTCTAGTGCATGACACATGAAATAGAAAAACACAATTGTCACTCCTCCTTAATCAGGGATGACCCAATGCAAGCTCTGTCTTCTTCATGGGTCCTTCAGCTGCTTGATCAACTTCTTTCCTTGATGTCATGAAATTCAGTTGAGCTTCTTCATTGTAGGGCATTGGCCATCCATCACTTTCCTTCTTGGTTCGTCATGTCATTCCTTTCTTCATGGAAAGTGACCTTCTTGATACATATCTGGAACCTTCATCATATGGCTACTTCTTCCTTATCATGTTTCTTTCAAGAATTTCTATCCACCACATGAATGCTAGTTGTACTTGTACTTACAATTCTTGTTCCAGTAGCCCTGCATGAACTCATCCAAATATTATTCAAGAAATCAAAACATAACATTAAATCAAATTGTACCTTTCGAGATGGCTCTTCATCATGACATCTTCATATAGGTATCAGCATCCTACATACATGTTGACACATCTCCCAAAGATATCCATTGTCAAGGGTCTCCATATTTTCCAAACTTTCATTAGAGTCTTCATATCTTTCCGGGAGATTTCCTAGTCAAATCTTCTTGGTCTTTTGGATGTTGATCGCCTTCATCATGGTTTCATATCTCATGATCTCTTCCTTCCTCGCACATTCCATTCCCAAGAGTTTTCAATCAAAGTTTCTTAATTGTAGTCAACCACCTCATACTTCATATGAGGACATATTATGTTGATTTCATCTAGTGTGACTTATGCCTTCCTGCATCCTTTCAGAGGAGGAGATCATTTTTCTCTTGATCATGCTTCTCAAGATAGAAGTAATGATCCATGTTACATGCAACCATATGACATGACATTATAATATTAAACACAAGCATACATACCTCATTTTACCTTTAGGTCATCTAGGCTTCTTCCAGCAGTTTCCTTGATTGAAAATATCTTCAATCCCTTGATCTGCTTCATTTCTCATGTCATCACACCATCATCCCATGAATTCCATAAGTTGGAGTTCTTGATGAAACATTTGCTTCCTCTCAAGATTAGTGAATCCTTCGATGAGGATTCCGTCAAAGAACCTTGAGGGTCTTGCATATCCCCATCTGGCAAATGTTTCCCTTTTGACTTGATGTATGATGAGCCTTGTCTTGGATGACTTCTTTCTTTCCTTTAATGTTCAATGAGGTTCCCAAGAGCTATATCCTTCATGTTTGACTGTCATGGATTTTGTCCTTCATGATTCCCATGGTGATCTCACGAGCTCTTGATTCTAATGCTTTCATGATGCCACAATGCATCTTATTATCATGGTCATATCTATAACAAAAGCTTATGATAGGACCCTTTTGTGAGGGATACCATCTCAACCATAGTAGAGATTTGTTATTCCCTCTTTCCTTGGCTCCTTTCCTCAGCTTCCTCCATCTTTCCGGCGATATGAGATTTATTTTCATAATTTTTCCATAACATTGTTTTGGCTTGCTTGAGGACCAAACTTCCCTTTCCTTTCTGCAAATGTTTGAGTCATTTAATGTTAAAATTGGCAACTAGGGCCAAACTCCATGTGGGTCATCTTATTCATGGCTGATAATATTTTTATTAGATTCCTCTCGTCGAGAGGTGTAGGATTGATCTAAAAATCATCCGATTCCGATAAGTATTTATGGAGATATGAATTTATTTTGATTATGGAATTATTATCAAGCCGACCTACAACTCATGTAGGCTCAGAAGCCCAACAGTTGCATCTATTCAAACATCAACAGTTGTGTATAAATACAGGAGGACTTTTCCTCATTTGCACTCACTCATCTCATCACATCTCTCTCTCTCTCTTGCGCAGAAAAGAGGCTCTTCTCTACTGCGCAGAAAAGAGACTCTCTCACACATGTGGAAGGAAGGACGCAGTTTTGGGGCAGCAACTGCAGAACCAAAGTTTGACCAGCGTTGACTAAAAGACTCCCTCCTCAGAACTGCGTTGTAGGTCCATCTGGATCTCCTCTGAAGGCCACATTTTTTGGTGGTGGAATCAAGCCGATCCGACGGTCGGTTTGTGAGATATTGTTTGCCCTAGTTTGGGACTGATCTAGGGTTTGTTGCTGCTAATGTAAATCTGATTTATGTACTATTTCTCTCTGCTGGATTATTGAAGATAAAGGAAGATTTGATCAAAGGGTTTCCCCACATTGGGGTTTGTCCCTGGCTAGCCGCCACATCTTGTGTCTCTTGTCTTGGCTTGTTTTCTGTCGATCGTTTAATGTTCTATCTGCACTTTACTTTATGTACATGTGATTGCTAATCTATGGATAATAATAAGAAAGATAAGTAAACTGTTATAAGCATAGAACATACCATAACTTAACATGGTATCAGAGCTAAGGTGAAGACAAAGCCCGAGCAAGAGCAAGAGCAATCACCAAAGAGAAGATTGGCAAGGCTATCCTAAAAGAACTATGGGGTCCTCATCACTCTTTCCTGTCGAGGACAAGCTCCGTGAGAAAGCTGACTATCACGGATGGAAGATTTCTATCGATCTAACCCTAGAAGATCAAGGAGTGTTGGACCATGTGAGAGGCAATATTGTTGAGCCTCCATCAAATGCATCCGTTGCTGCCAGGAACAAATGGAAAACCGAAGAATTCAAAGCAAAGAAGATCATCCAGGACTCTATTGACAAGCACTTGGTGGCCTACATCTCCTACCTGAACACCTCCAAGGAAATCTACGATAGACTCGTGAGCTTATTTAAAATTAATGATGCAAATCAAGTTTTGTTTCTTAGAAATAAGCTGAAGGAAATTAAGAAGGGTAAAGATGAGAGTATGCAAGCATACTTCTTAAGAATCACCGAGATCAGGAATGATCTCCTATCTATTGGGGAGACTATTACTGATAGGGAAATGGCACTCACGACTCTTGGAGGATTACCATCCAAATGGTACGTGTTCAGGACTACTCTTCTGAACAATAATGTAATTTCTGGTTTCGAGGAATTAATGGCTAAATGCATCCAAGAAGAAACAAGGGTAGAAGAGCAAGAAATGCCCATGCCTAAAGGTCCTCCTGTTGCCTTTTCTTCTCATGCTAAGAAAAGAAATACTTCCGAGACTAAATCAAAAAGAAAGGCTGGACCTAAGGGTGGAAGAAAAGGACGATGTTACATTTGCGATAAAGCAGGTCACTATGCAAGGGAGTGCCCTGATAGAAAGGACTCACACCGGGACAATGATCAAAATCCCTCTCATGGCAATCAAAGGAATGGCAAATTCAATAGCAAAGGTAAAAGGAGTGCTGGAAGTCAAGGAAGAGGACAATCATTCAAGAAAGCTAGAAATTCCAGGTATGAATCCAACATTGTTGAAAATAAGCAGGATGAATATTATCTACCAGCTGCTCTATCTACCTCTGCTCCTTCGAACTCAATGGGAATTTGGCTCATTGATAGTGGTGCCTCAAGGCACTTCACTGGTTACAAAGAAGTTCTCCATAATCTGATAGGGAAAGAAACTAACCTGGAAATTGTCCTTGGAGATTATATGAAATATCCCGTGAAAGGTGTAGGTAATGTCTCTCTCAAATTGAATCAAGTTAATACGATCCACTTACAAGATGTATTGTATGTACCTAACCTCAAAAAGAACCTGGTTTCCATATCGGCAATGGAAGACAAAGGCTACAAGGTAACCTTCAATGACGGCAAGGTATGTATATGGAAAAATAATGTTAAAGATGCCTTCACTCTTGGATTTCGAGTTGATTCATTATATCAGGTCGATGGAAGTCCGCTAGGTGTCATGTCTTATGACACATCTCTTCAGTGCGAACTTTGGCATCGGAGGTTTGCCCACCTTCATTATAAAGCTCTACCCAAAGTAAGACAAATGGTGACAGGGATGCTCGAATTCCGAGTAGAGAAAGAAGGTGTATGTCCAGGATGTGTCGAAGGAAAGCTCAAAAGGGGACCATTCCCCTCAAGCCAAAGCAAGACCTCTGATATATTACAATTGGTTCACTTAGGCATATCTGAGGCTGGTATTAAGAGGGAGACTACTACACCACATACTCTTGAGCAGAATGGTGTAGCGGAAAGGAAGAACCATATGATTGTGGAAGCTGTCTGTGCCATGCTCCGTGATCAAAGACTTTTGAAGATTCTATGGGCAGATGATATAACAATGCCCAATGTGGAAGAACCCATGGATTCGATTGATCCTCCTCCATATGAGCCTTCCTCTTCTAGGAAGAGGCCTTCATGGCTTGGGGGCTACTTGATGATGCTGAAGGACATGCTGCACCCCGCGGAACCTTCCGTGAAAGTAAGAAACCTAACAAGTATCAGGGATACCTGACCATCATGAGCACGATCATAAAAAATGAGCCTTCATCATTCTCAGATGTCGTCAAGCATCAAGTATGGAAGGATGCTATGACCGAAGAATATGAGTCTATTATGAAGAATGATGTCTGGGAAGTAGTTCCCAGACTCCAAGACAAGACAATTGTCACTTCTAAATGGCTTTACAAAATAAAGCATGTAGCAGATGGAAGTACGGAAAAGTATAAGGCTCGTTTTGTTGCTCGTGGCTTCTCCCAGAGGGAAGGTATAGACTATGATGAGATATTTGCACCTATTGCCAGATATACGACCATCCGCTCGATCATAGCCCTTGCGGTTTCACAAGGATGGAACCTACATCAGATGGATGTCAAGACCGCATTCTTGCATGGTTCAATCAAAGAAGAGGTCTACGTGGAGCAACCCGAAGGATTTGAGATTTATGATTGAAAATCTCATGTATGCAGGTTGAAGAAAGCTCTCTATGGGTTGAAGCAAGCACCCCGAGCATGGTATGAAAGGATCGATAGCTACTTGATGAAGTTGGGATTCACTAGGAGTGAAGCCGATCCTAACCTTTACTTTAAGGTTGAAGATGACAAACCTCTCATACTGGTGCTGTATGAGGATGACCTCTTCGTAACAGGTGCAAACCCTCTCATTCACAAATGTAAGAAGGAGTTGGCTTCTGAATTTGAAATGAAGGACGTCGGACTTGAAGTGTGGCAGAAGCCAAGGGAAATTTTCCTATCTCAAGGAAAATATGTGGTGAAGATATTGGAAAGATTTGGTATGGTAGACTGCAAGCCTGTAACTACCCTGATGGAGCTTGACTTCAAGAAGTTAAGAGGTAGTACTGCTGGACCTATTTTACGAAATGCTACAGAGTATCGGCAACTCGTCGAAGCACTAATGTTCTTAGTGAACTCCTATCCAGATATATGCTTTGCAATCAACACGTTGAGTCAACATATGGATGAACCTCACCACATACATTGGATTGGTGCCAAGAATCTGTTAAGATATCTTCATGGCACAATTACATATGGGTTAAGATACACTGCCGGAGATGTGAGACTACTTGGATACACTGATGCTGATTGGGCAGGCAATGTGGAGGACCATAAGAGCACTTTCGGGTGCTACTTCTCCTTGGGATCTGCTTCGATATCCTGGACGAGCAGGAAGCAAAAGTCGGTGGCTTTGAGCACCACCGAAGCAGAGTATATTGTTGCTAGCATGGCCTCCTGTGAAGCAGTTTGGTTGCGAAAGCTCTTCAGTGAGCTGTTTGGATTTACATTGGATACCACCGTGATCCTATGTGACAACCAGAGTGGGATTCATTTATCAGAAAATCTCGTATTTCATGATCGCTCCAAGCATATCGATATCAGATATCACTATATTTGAGATATGGTTCAGCGGGGAGCTATAAGGCTCTAACATATCGGTACAGATGAACAGGTCGTCGACATTCTGACAAAGTCCCTAGGGAAAGTCAAATTCCTGACTTTCCAGAATAACTTGGTGTTGTTCAAAGACCCTCTGATGAGGGACCTGTATGATGCATTGAGCTTTGGGAGCTCCGGGGGGTGCGGGGTACTTCTTGGAGCGACATATGACCATAGGGTGATTCACCATCCCCTGGTGGTATACATGTACACCCCATGGCGACTATGTAGCAGGATGATTGGTTCTCTTGTGAGGTTTGGATGATGTGTTCTCCATGACAACTATGTAGCAAGATGATTAGTTCTCCTGTGAGGCCTGGATGATGTGTTCTCCATGGCATTTAAGTAGCAGGATGATTAGTTCTCCTGTGAGGACAGGATTGATGATGTTCTCTTGTCAAGGCATCCTACCCATGCAGTCTGGGACTCATGGGAAGTACCTCTCATCTGATCAATGAGCAGGGAAATGAGGATAGGGACCATAGTAGTACCGATGGACGCATCGCTGTATCTACCGTACTCCCTATGC
The DNA here is from genome assembly GCA_031772625.1 of Pinus tabuliformis. Lineage (NCBI taxonomy): Eukaryota > Viridiplantae > Streptophyta > Pinopsida > Pinales > Pinaceae > Pinus > Pinus tabuliformis. The sequence continues at coordinate 488,359,228 of CM062805.1, forward strand.
TAGGATGACCTTCATTGATTTGGGATCAATGATACTGGTCTGGGACCAGTGGTAGGAGTTGTACCCACTATGACGCTGACTTCGGGTCGGTTGAGACTGGTCTGGGACCAGTGGTACATACTCTGAGACTGACTTCGGGTCAGTGGAGGACTGGTCTGGGACTAGTGAGAGTGGCACATACTATGACACTGGCTTCGGGCCGGTTAACACTGATCTGGGACCAGTGGTACACTCTCTGAGACTGATGATACTGGTTTGGGACAATAGTAGGAGTGGTACCCACTATGACGTTGACTTTGGGTCGGTTGAGACTGGTCTGGGACCAGTGGTACACACTCTGAGACTGACTTTGAGTCAGTGGAGGATGATACTGGTCTGGGACCAGTGGTAGGAGTTGTACCCACTATGACGTTGACTTCAGGTCGATTGAGACTGGTCTGGGACCAGTGGTACATACTCTGAGACTGACTTTGAGTCAGTATGATACATCCTCAATCATTTCTTCTTCTTCATAATTCAGACAAAGCAGAGCAGAGCAAATCAAAATATGGCAGAACAGAACAGAGCAGAGCAGGCAGGATAGAGCAAAGCAGAGCAGGGGTCAAGCTGTACAGGGCAGTGCATTTGATGGATGAATAGTAGCGACCGACAAACAGATTGCAGATGGAGTTCTCCCTAGTTGAGAGGGAGTGTTAAAATTGGAAACTAGGGCCAAACTCCATGTGGGTCATCTTATTCATGGCTGATAATATTTTTATTAGATTCCTCTCGTCGAGAGGTGTAGGATTGATCTAAAGATCATCCGATTCTGATAAGTATTTATGGAGATATGAATTTATTTTGATTATGGAATTATTATCAAGCCGACCTACAACTCATGTAGGCTCAGAAGCCCAACAGTCGCATCTATTCAAACATCAACAGTTGTGTATAAATACAGGAGGACTTTTCCTCATTTGCACTCACTCATCTCATCACATCTCTCTCTCTCTCTCCTGTGTAGAAAAGAGGCTCTTCTCTACTGCGCAGAAAAGAGACTCTCTCTCACACATGTGGAAGGAAGGACGCAGTTTTAGGGCAGCAACTGCAGAACCAAAGTTTGACCAATGTTGACCAGAAGACTCCCTCCTTAGAACTGTGCTGTAGGTCCATCTGGATCTCCTCTGAAGGCCGCATTTTTTGGTGGTGGAATCAAGCCGATCCGACGGTCGGTTTGCGAGATATTGTTTGCCCTAGTTTGGGACTGATCTAGGGTTTGCTACTGCTAATGTAAATCTGATTTATGTATTATTTCTCTCTGCTAGATTATTGAATATAAAGGAAGATTTGATCAAAGCGTTTCCCCACATTGGGGTTTGTCCCTGGCTAGCCACCACATCTTGTGTCTCTTGTCTTGGCTTGTTTTCTATTGATCGTTTAATATTCTATCTACACTTTACTTTATGTACATGTGATTGCTAATCTGTGGATAATAATGAGAAAGATAAGTAAACAGTTATAAGCATAGAACATACCATAACTTAACATGGTATTAGAGCTAAGGTGAAGACAAAGCCCGAGCAAGAGCAAGAGCAATCACCGAAGAGAAGATTGGCAAGGCTATCCTAAAAGAACTATGGGGTCCTCATCACTCTTTCCTGCCGAGGACAAGCTCCGTGAGAAAGCTGACTATCACGGATGGAAGATATCTATCGATCTAACCCTAGAATATCAAGGAGTGTTGGACCATGTGAGAGGCAATATTGTTGAGCCTCCATCAAATGCATCCGCTGCTGCCAGGAACAAATGGAAAACCGAAGAAGTCAAAGCAAAAAAGATCATCCGGGACTCTACTGCACTGCTCTGATCCCATGTGAAAATTCAAGAATCCCACCCGAATCTACAACTGCAGCAACTAATTAAACTTCTCTTATTTGTTAATCACTGAAACAAATTATTTATTGCTTCCTACAACAAATATCGAAGCTAATACAATTGCGGCATTCACTTAATTAATTAATTTGCCCAAAACAAAAACAAAACAATAGAGAAAGATACACACAAGTGACAGTAATTTTTGGACAAATGTCACCGGAAAAACCCAATGCAGGAAAACCGGTGAAGCAGATCTAAGGGTTTTTATTATTAAGCTGAAGTATTTCTGAATATAACTACTGGATGTCGTCCCATCAATCCAGTTACAGAGAAAATCACTTAGCAGAAGAAACTGGTGAGATTACCTCACTTTACACTTCAAGTCCCAACTGATCCGACAACTGAATTGCAAGTTCCCCGGCTACTTTTGCGATGCCCCTATGTGGGCCCTGTGTCAGCTCAACTGGGAATTGATTTGCCTTCAAAAGCCTTTTCCAGCCCTCCCAACTCAAAAACGCCAACCTCCTCAGCAAACTCGGACTTCTGCGCTGGAGGCCATTGCGTTGCGCTGCGTGGGGCCTGCGTGAGCCCTTCCTGGATCTGCGTCGCGCTCTCTCCACTCTGCATTGCCTCCTTTGTGTCTCTGTCTGCCTCTCTGCTGAGTATTCTTGGCTTTGGAGAAGATCCTCCAACCAAACTTCCTTTGCCCCTCTCTACACAAGCTCACTATCGAAATTCTCCTGGCAGCTGCTCTGCTTCAAAAAATCGAACGTTTGAACTCACACTGTGTGTCTTTCCAAATGACCCTCAAGCCTCCTTAACAATCTCCTCGTTGACATTCAACGGCGCAGATTAGAAGCTAATCAATGGCTAAGATCATTTATGCTTGATCCTCCTCTTCTTCTAGAAGTTACACACATAATTAGATTAATACCCATTAATTATTTTATTTTCCTAAGTTTAGACTTAGGGTCCCTTTAAAAATAATTAATTATTTTAATAAAACAGCTTCGGGTGGAATTTCCCGAAACGCTTTCTAGGTTCTTTGGAATACATGTGCCCAAGCCTCCCTGCAAAATTTAAGACTTAGAGAGCATTCGATGCTACCAGAAATCAACACTCCCTCTTAGCGAGGAATATGCTCTAGCAATGCACCTTGTTCAAGCATCACTATGTTCTGTGACATCTCCCTCTGCCTTGTTGATGTCTAACATGTTGTCCACCAACCACTGCGCAAATGCTGCATCTGTACTGCTGCTAACCCTGCCACTGTCAACACTGCATCCGTACTGCAACTCCCTCTGAATTTCTGCATCAGTGCTACTACTAGCACTGCCACTACCAACTGCCTCTGCACTGCAAACTGTTGTTGCTACTGCATCAACAATGGAAAAACATCCCAAATTACTGAACTAACTGTGTTCAGTATGATACCATGTGAATGTTGGAACCTGATTGTTGCTAGTCTCTGCGTAGACCCTCTAAATCTACTACGCTACTGCTGACCTGTACTCTGTGCCATTTGCACTGCTGCCAACTCTGCTCTGCATTGTTCAGTCTCTTCCTTGTACTTCTTCAACAGATCTGCATCTGCAAGCACAACCACCACACTGTCAACATATGTCTTGAGGACATGCTCATCTAGAAGGAATGACATCCTTGCCTTCCAGATGACATAGTTGGATGCTCCATCCAGTCTATCCTGATCCCTCAATCCATTGGTTGCCATCTCTACCACAACTGCCGAAAATCTCCTCTCTGCCTCTCACTGTTGCTGCTCAGCCAATGAGGAAACAGACTTCTTGGCGAGAAGTCTTCTGACGAAAAGTTCCCTCACAGTGCTTCTCTTCTCTTCTGACGTCTTTCTATCCAGCAAAACGACCTGTAGAAAAACTGCATCCCACCAGATCCTCCTCACGTTGAGGCTTTAGTGCTACAGCAAGATTTCGATCTAGAAGCCCTTCTCTCTGTCGACTCACTCAGAGAGAGGTTGCCTCCAAATTCTACCTTCCGACTTGGACTGCGCAAACCCTGTGGGGTTTCGACTGTTGCCTCCTACAGCTTTTTCGACCTCCCTCTTCTACTCAACACGGGTTTTCTAGCATTGTTCTTCTTGCTTCACCTGCACTGCTCTGATACCATGTGAAAATTTGAGAATCCCACCCGAATCTACTACTGCAGCAACTAATTAAACTTCTCTTATTTGTTAATTACTGAAACAAATTATTTACTGCTTCCTATAGCAAATATCGAAGCTGTAATATTCCTAATTAGCCCCAGCTAATTGGAATATTCGATTTTGCCAAAATTTGCCTTCTACAGTTATTTTGTAAATAAAAAAAAAGTGAGAAAGGGGGACATAACTCACTTTTAGAATAAAAGTCACTTCCTAGTAGCACAACGTTGTGACTTAAAGGGAGAGCCAAGGGAACCAAAAGGGGAACGCAGAAATGGAGCCCACGCAGAGACATGGAAGGACTGCGCAGGAGGGGAGGAACACGTGGCAAAAGGGGAATCACACAGGAAAAGGTGAGCATTGGGATTGAGAGAGGTAGAAGCTATAACAGAGAGAGGAGCTCCCTCAATTTGATCATTCGGTTATGTGCATTTGTGATAGTCGTTTTGGCTTAGAGCACGCTGGCTATTTAGCTAGTCTGCAGCACTGTTTAGTGCATTGAGTGTCTCCGTTCGGAGATCTCACCCTTAGCCCCGGGGGACTTCGAGTGCCTGCTCGGGCAAGGTATTTTCGTTGGCATTTCAGCAGCAGTATCTTCAGCATTTCAGCAGTGGTTTTATCAGTGTTCTGGAGGACTGCGTAGCACTAGGAGAGGGACGCAGTTCTTTTTGGGAGCAGTCTGGATTGAGGGTTTGTGGAGGATTTGAGCCGAGGGATTGAGCAAGAGATCAGCTCTTGCATATTGGAGGAGTTTGGCAGAGTTTTGGGCTGAGTTTCGAAGGGTTCTATCCAGTTGCAGCGCAGAACCCTAAGGGGGTGATTTTCGGGGGTCGGCCATTCCAGGAAAGCTTTTTGGGTTTTTCTGGGTTTCTTGAGTAGAGTCTGATTCCAGAGTTTCAGCATTTTCTGAGGAGGGGAGCAGTCCCAAATCCTCACTTGATTCCTAGCAGCAGTAGCAACGTAGCAGTTTTCCCAGCAGCTTGGACGCAGATCAGAGAGGGGCCATTCCTTTGCTATTCTGAGTGTATTTCTTCACTTGCCTTGTGCAAGTAGAGGTGCCATCTTCCTGATCACCTCCTGTACTCATTTTATTACTTAGTATAATAAAATGGCTTAGCATTCTCTCTGCATTTCTTGTGTATTTGTTTATGGTTTATTTGATATATATAGTATCATTGTTACTTGTATCTCTGTAAGCATTCTCGGCTATTATACCACTTGTGTGTTTCTATTATACTCTTAGACAGACCCTAGAAAGGGCTAGGTAGCCTCCGGATCTCGTTCTCTTTTTAGAGGCAACATATCTGGTAAATGCCCTCCCAGTCCATCTCTGGTTGGAGTTTGCTTGTGTTTGGGGTATATTCCTGATATGGGATATTACAGTGGTATCAGAGCATAGATCTGGCTCAGCCTATGGAGCTAGCAATCTATGACACCGGGGGAGAAACCCTATATCTGTTATAGAGGTCCCACATACAGAGACGCTGGGTGTAGGTTAGAGAATACCTACAGAGAGGGAGACTGTGTTCCGGTGGTGGACGAAGAACAGGAAGAGCCTGTGGTGGACGCAGAACAGAGGGAGCCAGTGGTGGGCGCAGAGCAGGAGGCTCCAATCGCAAATGATGACGGGAAGAGATTTGCGGATATGCTCCTCAAATTAATGCAGGATCTGTCGAGGCAGATTGAGGTGATGGGGCAGAGATTCACAGCAGTAGAGGCCAGACAACGTGAGAGCCCACGGGTTTTCCAGGTTGGTGAGGGATCGGGTGCATCCCACCATTTGCCAGAGCAACGTGATACTGCACAGCAGGTGGCCTCACATGCCCCTACACGCTCTACCATGCCCACTTTCTTAGGAGCAGACACGGGGGCTGTAGCCCAGCAGGAGGCAGAGCCTGGACACATGGGTGATTATTTTGCAGAGTACCAGGCCTATAGGCAGGAATTCAGGGAAGCCCTCTCATTCCGTGATTTTGTTCAGCTCCAGCGGGATAGTAGACCCCGCGACCATCACAGAGGATACCAACATTATCATGATGGTGACACCCACCGTGCAGCGAGTGGATTCCACTTGCCTACGGTTGATGGCTCATCAAACAGTTCGGCAAGGTCTTGGGTGGAGAAGCTGGACATTTATTTCCAGCTTAACCAGATGTCGGAGACAAAGGCCATCAAGGTGGCGACATTGCATTTGGATGGTGAGGCCCAGGATTGGTGGTTTCATGGGATGGTTACACTAGGACACTCCATGGTGACGACATATGCTAAGTTCACCAGGAGATTGATGGAGCGATTTGATCGGAGGGATCCAGAGCAGCATTTTGTTGAGCTGACAAGGCTCAAACAGACAGGGAGCCCAGAGACCTACATTGCAGATTTCTTGAGGGTCTTAGTGATGGTGCCAGATCTATCCACGGCACAGAGGATCTATATGTATGTTGAGGGGTTAGTAGAGCCACTTCGGGGTCTAGTCAGATCCGCTAGACCGACCACCCTTCAGGATGCTATCAGCAGGACCCGGGACCTACAGGATGTCTTACCCAGGACCCGGACACCTTACCCCCAGAGATAGACTTTCCAGTCTAAGGGGAAGGATGTGAGGATCCCACCTCCAAAGGGGAATCCAGGACGAGTGCAGATTGACAATGATGTCAAAGGGGAGCTGAAGAAGAAGCGGTTGTGCTTCACATGTCAGGAGCCATGGGCACCAGGACATAGATGTGCCGCTGGCGAGCAGTGGAGAAGAGGATGACGAGGATGGTGTGGAGGCAGGAGATAGCCATGATGGACAGGGACCTTTGCCACCTTCACCACCAGCAGCAGGTGGTGCATATTTTGCACCCACCGGAGGGGCCCTTGTCGCATTGCGAGGAGTTCCCAAGTATCTGACGCTACGCATACGAGGGACGGTACATGGCCAGCGAGTGTCAGTTTTGGTTGACAGTGGGGCGACCCACAACTTCATCGATGCACAGATGGTTGAGCGGAGAGGCATACAGACAGAGAGCTTCGATGGGTTTTCAGTCTTGGTCCCAGGAGATCAGACCATGACGTGTGCTCGATATGTTCCAGAGCTTTCAGTGATGATGGGCACCTACACATTGACTTACCACTTTTTCGTGGTCAATAGTGATGATGGGCACCTACACATTGACTTACCACTTTTTCATGGTCAATATTCCGGACATCAACATGATACTGGGTGTTCAATGGCTCATCACTCTAGGGAAGGTCATGACAGATTGGAAGACCCTAGAGATGGAGTGGGATGATGAGAAGACAGGGAGGCATGAGAAGATATGGGGACAGCATACGTATCCGCCTCAGACTGTTTCAGCTCATCGGATGGAGGCAGTCTTCTGGAAGGGAGACATAGAGTGGGCAGTAGAGTTGCATGCATCAGAGGCAGGGACTACAGGGCAGACAGTGCACCCGGAGATACAGTCCATCCTTGACCGGTATGCCATAGTATTTGGGGAGATTCCGCCGGGTCAACCACCGGACCGGGGGTTTGAGCACACTATTGAGCTTGAGCAGGGCATACAGGCAGTGATTACTACCCCCTATAGGCATCCCAAGGCCTATCGGGACGAGATAGAGCGAGCCATTCAGGAGTTGTTGGCTCTTGGGCACATCCGACCGAGCACGAGTCCTTTTGCTTCTTTTGTGGTGTTGGTGAAGAAGAAGGACGGTACATTGAGGATGTGCATTGACTACAGGGCCCTGAACAAGAGGACACTAAAGAACAGGTACCCCATACCCAGGATCGATGAGTTGATGGATGAGTTGAGAGGAGCACGGTTCTTCTCAAAGATTGATTTGAGATTAGGGTAGCATCAGATTCGCATGAGGGAGCAGGACATTCCCAAGACTGCCTTTAGATGTCACTATGGGCACTTTGAGTTTTTGGTGATGCCCTTCGGGCTAACCAATGCCCCAGCTACATTCCAATCTTGCATGAATCACATCTTCCGTAGTCACTTGAGGAAGTTTGTGTTGGTGTTCTTTGATGATATACTCATTTACAGCAGGACGTGGGAGGAGCATCTCCAGCATATTGAGACAGTATTACGCATCTTGGAGGAGCAGTAGTTCTATGCCAAGCTCTCCAAATGTGAGTTCGGGTTGACAGAGATGTTATACTTGGGACACATCATTGGAGTGGACAGAGTGAGGGTCCACGAGGAGAAGATTAGGGCCATCAGAGATTGGTCGGAGCCGAGAAACGTGATGGAACTTCGAGGATTCATTGGCATTTGTACTTACTACCGGAAGTTCGTCAAAGGTTTCTCACAGCTTGCTGCACCCCTGACAGATTTGACGAGGAAGGGGGCATTCAGTTGGTCAGATACAGCGCAGCGAGCCTTTGACAGGCTCAAGGAGGTTATGAGCAGCTGCCCAGTGCTTGCATTGCCAGATTTTACGCAGTCATTTGTTTTGGAATGTGATGCGTCGGGAGAGCGGATCGGCGCAATATTGATGCAGGGAGTTCACCCTATAACCTTTGAGAGCCGGAAGCTCCTTCCGCACGAGAGGTTGTATTCTATATACGACAAGGAGATGCTGGCCATCAGGCATGCATTGGCTAAGTACCGGCAGTATTTGGTGGGGAACAGGTTCAGGGTGAGGACTGATCACAACAGCCTCAAGTTCTTTTTGGAGCAGAAGCAGTTGCAAGAGAGGCAGCAGAAGTGGATCATTAAGATCCAAGCATATGACTTTGACATTGAGTATGTCAAGGGTAAGAACAACGTGGTAGCAGATGCCCTTTCACGTAGACCAATCACATTGTCTCTTATGAGCTTGGATACAGACTGGAGGGCTCGACTCTTAGTAGAGTACTCCATGGACAGGTTTGCATGTGAGATTCTGGACGGGCAGGTGGTAGATGACAGGTTCAGGGTGATCGATGAGATCATCTATTACAGGGATCGAATCTTCTTGACTCAGGGGTCTCGGCTCAAGAAGAAGATACTCCAGGCATCACATGATTCACCATTGGCAGGCCATCAAGGGTTTACCAAAACCTACAGGGCCATTAGAGAGAGGTTCTCCTAGAAGGGCCTCAAGGAGGACGTACTCCGGCATATTAGGGAGTGCAATGTTTGCTAGCGGAACAAGGGAGAGATGAGCCATCCCGCGGGTTTATTGCAGCCATTACCCATTCCGGAGGGGAAATGGGAGAGCATTTCGATGGACTTCATCACAAGATTGCCCACGGTACAGGGCAAGGATTGTATCTTTGTCGTCGTTGACCGACTAACAAAGTATGCGCATTTCTTTGCCATATCTGCACACTACACAGCAGCACAGGTGGCCGAGCTGTTCTTCAGGGAGATCTTCAGGCTACATGGTCTTCCTAAGACCATCGTCAGTGATAGGGACAGCTGTTTCATGGGCGGGTTTTGGCAAGAGCTTTTCCGGTTGGTGGGGATGGAGTTGACTCCGAGTACCAGTTATCACCCACAGACGAATGGGCAAACAGAGATAGTTAACAAGTGGCTGGAGGGCTACTTGCATAACTATGTCAGTGGGCAGCAGCGAGCATGGCTGAAGTGGCTGCATCTGGGGGAGTATTGCTACAATACTTCACATCACATATCCATTGGTATGTCACCATTCTATGCCTTATATGGGTATCATCCTTTATCTTTTGTTGACGTGATGTTTGGTGACAGCAGGGCTCCTAGAGCCAAGATTTGGATCCAAGAGAGTCAGGATATCCTCCGAGCTCTCAAGGATAACATGGCTACAGCACAGAACCAACAGAAGCTATATGCCGACAGGGGTCGGGTAGAGAGGCAGTTCGAGGTGGGGGACATGGTCTACCTACGATTACAGCCATACCGACAGTCGTCACTGAAGCAGAAGGGGGCTGAAAAGCTCAAGCCCCGCTTTTATGGGCCATACAGGGTGATACGCAGGATTGGATAGGTTGCATATGAGTTGGAGCTGCCCCAAGGCAGCAAGATTCATAACATTTTTCATGTATCATGCCTGAAAAAGGCATTGGGGTAGCAGGTAACAGTGACAGATGAGCTACCACCTATGGATGATGAGGGGCATTTGGTATTGTAGCCGGAGGCTATCATTGATACCAGGGAGAGGCAGCTGCGGAGCAGGACGGTCCGGGAATTCTTGGTGAGGTGGAAGAATTTGCCGAATGAGGATGCCACTTGGGAGAATGAGAAGATCTTACAGCATCCATCACTTCAGTTGCTTGAGGACAAGCAACATTTTGTCGGGGGAGACTATAATATTCCTAATTAGCCCCAGCTAATTGGAATATTCGATTTTGCCAAATTTTGCCTTCTATAGTTATTTTGTAAATTAAAAAAAAAGTGAGAAAGGGGGACATAACTCACTTTTAGAATAAAAGTCACTTCCTAGTAGCACAACGTTGTGACTTAAAGGGAGAGCCAAGGGGGCCAAAAGGGGGACGCAAAAATGGAGCCCACGCAGACACATGGAGGGACTGCGCAGGAGGGGAGGAACACGTGGCAAAAGGGGAATTACACAGGAGAAGGTGAGCATTGGGATTGAGAGAGGCAGAAGTTATAAAAGAGAGAGGAGCCCCCTCATTTTGATCATTCGGTTATGTGCATTTGTGATAGTCGTTTTGGCTTAGAGCACGCTGGCTGTTTAGCTAGTCTGCAGCACTGTTTAGTGCATTGAGTGTCTCCGTTCGGAGATCTCACCCTTAGCCCCGGGGACTTCGAGTGCCTGCTCGGGCAAGGTATTTTCGTTGGCATTTCAGCAGCAGTATCTTCAGCATTTCAGCAGTGGTTTTATCAGTGTTCTGGAGGACTGCGCAGCACTGGGAGAGGGACGCAGTTCTTTTTGGGAGCAGTCTGGATTGAGGGTTTGTGGAGGATTTGAGCCGAGGGATTGAGCAAGAGATCAACTCTTACATATTGGAGGAGTTTGACAGAGTTCTAGGCTGAGTTTCGGAGGGTTCTACCAGTGGCAGCGCAGAGCAGTGAGGAACTGTTCAGAACCCCAAGGGGGTGATTTTCGGGGGTCGATCATTCCAGAAAAGCTTTTTGGGTTTTTCTAGGTTCCTTGAGTAGAGTCCAATTCTAGAGTTTCAGCTTTTTCTGAGGAGGGGAGAAGTCCCAAATCCTTGCTTGATTCCTAGCAGCAGCAGTTTTCCTAACAGCTTGGACGCAGATCAGAGAGGGGCCATTCCTTTGCTATTCTAAGTGTATTTCTTCACTTGCCTTGTGCAAGTAGAGGTGCCATCTTCCTGATCATCTCCTGTACTCATTTTATTACTCAGTATAATGAAATGGCTTAGCATTCTCGCTGCATTTCTTGTGTATCTGTTTATGGTTTATTTGATATATATAGTATCATTGTTACTTGTATCTCTGTGAGCATTCTCGGCTATTATACCACTTGTGTGTTTCTATTATACTCTTAGACAGAGCCTGGAAAGGGCTAGGTAGCCTCCGGATCTCGTCCTCTTTTTACAGGCGACATATCTGGTAAATGCCCTCCCAGTCCATCTCTGGTTGGAGTTTGCTTGTGTTTGGGGTATATCCCTGATATGGATATTACAGAAGCTAATACAACTGCAGCTTTCACTTAATTAATTAATTTGCCCAAAACAAGAACAGAACAATATAAAAAGATATACACAAGTGACACAGTGTTTTTTGGACAAATGTCCCCGGAAAAACCCAATGCGGAAAACCGGTGCAGCAGATTTGAGGGTTTCTATTATTAAGTTGAAGTATTTATGAATACAAATACTAGATGCCCTCCCAACAATCCAATTATAGAGAAAATCACTTAGCAGAAGAAACTGGTAAGATTACCTCACTCTACACTTTAAGTCCCGACTGATTTGGCAGCTGAACTGTGAGTTCCCCGGCTACCTCTGTGTTGCCCCTGCATGGGCCCTATGACAGCCTCTAAGGCCATGTATCAGCTCAACTGGGAATCGATTTGCCTTCAGAAGCCTTTTGCATCCCTCCCGACTCAGAAACGTCAGCCTCCTCAGCAAACTTGGACTTCTGCGTTGGAGGACACTGCCCTATTCTGCGTGGGGCTTGCATGAGCCCTTCCTGGCTCTGTGTCACCCTCTCTGCCCTTTGTGTGTCTCTCTGCCTCTCTACTGAGTATTCTTGGCTCCGGAGAAGATCCTCCAACCAAACTTCCTCTACCCCTCTCCGCACAAGCTCACTATCGAAATTCTCCCTGCATCTGCTCTGCTTTAGAAAATCGAACTTCTAAACTCACACTGTGTGTCTTTCCAAATGACCCTCAAGCCTCCTTGAATAATCTCCTCGTTGACATTTAGCGGCCCAGATTAGAAGCTAATCAATGGCTAAGACCATTTTTGCTTGATCCTCGTCTTCTTATAGAAGTTACACCCACAGTTAGATTAATACCCATTAATTATTTTATTTTCCTAAGTTTAGACTTAGGGTTCCTTTAAAAATAATTAATTATTTTAATAAAACTGTTTTTGGGTGGAATTTCCCAAAACGCTTTCTGGGTTCTTTGGAATACATGTGTCCAAGCCTCCCCACAAAATTTGAGACTTATAGCACATCCGATGCTTACCAGAAATCAACAATTGTCATGTCCTTCGATGAACTGTCTTATCTTCTTTGCTGCTACTAAACCATGAACTATATAGAGATCTGACTTCTTCCTTTAGACACCCAATTTCTTCTTCTATCTAATAGTCCGAGCTTTTTTCTCACATTGAATCATAGAGATGCTTCACTACTCAGCTATCTATATTCAAGAGGGATCCAAATTCCCTTCTCCATGGAACTGTGATCTTGTAACCTTTGACTGTAGTCTTTATCGAAACATGGGTGATCTGAGATCTTCTGATGTCCTAGATCACTAAGATCTCAGAGATCCGAAATACTGTGATCATCCACTTAAATTATAGAGGTATCCGCATACTGCACCATGGACAGACTTCCGAAAATTCATCACTGTGGTATCCGAGATCCTTTCCTGTGACAGTCCTTCGAAACTTCATGAGAACCCGAGATCTGCACTTCATCCGAAACACTGAACTTCCTCACTGTAACTTTAATGCGAAAATCTCAGAGATAGATACAATTTCTCTGTGTTTTTATGCGAAGAGTCCAGCAGGGTATTTATAGTAATTCGTCCACAAATTAAGCCGACATGACAGTATGAATAGATGTGTCTATTAAATGTAAGCCGACATGAGTTGTCCACACAATTTGGAGGCCGACTTTGAAGAGGATGGCAAGTGCTTATCGTTGGAGGGCTAACTAGACATATTTATAGACTTATATACATTGACTCATGCTCAAGAAGAGCTTCTTCATACATGACATTGACTCTTTGACTTATTAATAAATCCTAAGGCTCTCAATGGGAGCCACTACTAAATAAACCTCTTGCTCATGAAACCCATGCAACAAGGCATAGAAAAATAATTTTATTTCTTTTATTTCATCATTTACAAAGATCATGTCATTATGAAGACCGAACCTAGTTACACTTTCTTCAACAATCCACCCTGTTGCCAACGAGAATTTCACTCAGTGACATCAGTAGAATGATCACGCGACTTCGACAATTCGGCTCCTCCTAAAATTGCTTGTACAACTCCTCAAAGATAAATAACTCGCCCCACTAAGGAAACTCGACTTGTTTGGCAACTCGGCCCACCAACAAGAAGGAAGCTTGACTTTTTCAAAAGGAATAATGCCGACAGCTTCAATTAATTAATTTCTTTCAATACAAAATCTTAGCTCCCATTCAGGGTGACATGGTGAAAGAATTCAAATAAGAATTTTGGCACTGGCCTATGGTAATGCGGCTTTTTCAAAAATAGTTTTTGACTCAGCCCACCAAGGTAATGTCCCGTTTAACTGATGATCAATCTCCCGGACTAGTGATAGTTCAATTCACTGCAATAAGATTTTGCACAATAATTCGATGTTACTTTCTGCAACAGAGACTATATGCCCGTAACTCACCCGTACATTTCTTCAATTCAAAATTCCGATGTTGTAGATAATCTGTGGTCTGTCCACAAGGACGGATGAAACATTGGTCACAAACCTTCATAGATTTATTTAAAGTCGGTCCCTTCGATGAAGAGATTCAGACTAGTGGGATCACGATTTCTCCTTCAGGAAAAACGCCCACGGCATCCACAGCCTATCACTGCCATCAATTTGGCCTACCCACAGGAATTAATCATTTTAGCCTTAATTTAGTTGACAGCAACGCTCTTTTGGCATCCCCATGCAAATTGGTAAAGGTGAATGTGGCTGGCGCTAAGCGAATAATATTATTTGGCCCTTAATCATGAAATTGAACCTTTGAACTTAATGTTGCCTTCCAAAAATAATTAAATCGTGGCGTTCCAATAGTTGGTGGATGGGCCTCGCTAATATTCAGCCACTTTATGGAACCAAAAATTTTGACAATTTCAACCACGAATTTGTCAAGCATTTCATGGAACCAATCTCGGCGCACCTTTAGTTTTGTTAATCAAACTGATCATATCTTTGTGCACTGCTAAAGTGGAGCCTGTAAATTGATGCGCAGCTAACTACAACCTTTCATGCACAGCATAATGGAATGCCATCACTTAAGTTTGAACCTTTCACAGTGGTAGGAACCAGCCAAATAGTGGAAAATTCAACGTGTGCACTGACCACAAAATATAAATGCACCATAAAGGGGCAATTCAACGTCACTTCCAAACACTCTTGCAAATAGGAATTAAGTTGTAGATTACCAAGAGAACAATATTACTTCGACAGATATATTCTTCTCCGACACTTTTGAAAACAACCTACAAATCTACATTTTGCAATAAACCCTCAGGCCGAGCCAAGACCAAGGCTTTGATACCACTGTAATCTCCCAAATGAAGAAAATTTGGAACAAACCCTTCCCTTGTAATTATCATTCACTTCAAATAAAAATTCCATTCAGAAACAGAAGATTGCCATGTAAAATTTTACAACATGAAACATGCAAATAACGATGATGAGCAGAAGGAAGTCTCAACTTTATTATATCAACCAAAAACAGGAGTATATAACAAGAAGAAATAGCTGAGAAGTTCAAACAACTACTGCAAACTAGATCCGGCCTCAAAATGGATCTGCTATGGCGTTGGATCTAGCATCTCAAAATGAAACATGCAACCAATAAGAGCTCTCATGAATTCTAAATGAATCAACCAAGGGGAGATGGGTGCTCAACCAATCTCTCTAAATCACCCGAGGGTTTTCGTCTTGGGGCTACCAATGGAGTAGAGAACCAGGTTCTCAACCTCTCATACAAGAAACAGTATCAACTCCAAGATGTCCTTCCAATGGCCTCCTCCTCCTTTTTATAAATCTAATGGACACCTCTAAAACCTCCTATTTTATTAATATTTCAATTAAAATATGGGAAAAGGGTAAATCGGCCATCATGCCTTCTCAAGCCACTGAAAATCTCTGCTAACCATCCTATAGATCTTCTCGTTCCGGTTTCAATGAGCTATTACACTAAGGTGTTTCGTCAAGTATTCCTCTCGGAAAACCACCTTAAGCGTAATTAAATGAGTTGTGCACAATAATAACCCTGTTTTACAGGAATTATTAGAATGTAATGGAATGAGGAGCGAGTTGTGCAAAATCAATCCTGATGATGGAGGATGGCAAGTGAACTCCTCCAGACCCCATAAAACATCTCCAAAAGCCCCTGGGCCCGCTGATGAAGTAAACCTACACCTATGACCTGTCTGCCTCCAACCCTGAAAGTCCATCATAACCATGCCATAAGGAACTCCAGAAAAAGGAACATCACAGAGTAACTCCTATGCCTTGAGGAGGAGTTACATATGCCAAAATAAGAGTGTAACTTATGCCATAAAGGAGAGGAGTGTAACTTATGCATTTAGGAGAGAAGTGTAACTTATGCATTAAAGAGGTGTAAGAGGAAACTTTTTATGACAAGTTATTAAAGTGTGTAAGAGAGTGTAAGAGGTGTGTAAGAGCATTAAAGAGAGAGGAATGAATCAATTAAGAGAGAGAGTGTGTAACTTACGCATTAATTGAGGGGAGTTACATATGACATGATTGAGAGACTTGAATTTCATTTTAATAATAATATAATAATATCGTAAAGAGGATAACAGTAATAATATTGATGATTAAGTTAAAATTTAAACAATTGAGATTGATTAAGGACAAGTCAAGTGATTTTCCATCACATATATATGATTACGAATTGATGGAAGGTGATTTACTATTTTTGGAAAATCATGGTTGCAAAGATAGATATGACTTTCTATTTTTATAAAGTCACTTTAGAAAGGTCAAAAACGAAATTTTATTCAAGGAAATTCATCCCATAGCTACCAATTTTCAACACTCACTCTTAGCCAGGAAGGAATTTCTTTCTGATACAATGATCTTTGTTATCTCTGCTTTGGAACAATGATGTTACAATCTAATGAAGAAGAATCATCACAAGGGAGATACATCCATCACCCTATACACACTTAGGTGGATCCACTTGTCAACACATGACAAGGATCTCACACATCCAAGGCTCATCACTACTTCGGAGGATTCACTTGTCAACACATGACAAGGATCTCGCTCCTCCAAGGCTCATCACTACTTAGGGGGATCCACTTGTCAACACATGACAAGGATCTCGCACATCCGTGGCTCCTTACTACTTGGGGGTCCACTTGTCAACACATGACAAGGATCTCACTCAACGAAGGCTCCTCACTGCTTGGGGGTGTCCACTTGTCAACAAATGACAAGGATCTCGCTCATCCAAGGCTCATCACTGCTTGGGAGGTCCACCTGTCAACACATGACAAGGATCTCGCACATCCAAGGCTCATCATCCATGACCACCCTCTCTAGGAAGGGTCACATCTGTCAGTCCAAGTTGTTCTTTGAAAAACAAGAACTTTCCTTTCGACAAAGGCTTGGTAAGAATGTCAGTGATTTGGTCATTAGTCGCTATATGATTAAGTCTTACTACTCTTTGCACCATATCCTGCATATAGTGATATTTGATCTCAATGTGTTTGGACTTGTCATGGAACACGAGATTTTCAGCAAGTCGAATCCCACTATTATTGTCACAGTAAATTACTATAGTATCCAATACTTGCTCAAACAGCTCTCCAAAGAGCTTCCGTAGTCATTCTGCCTCACAGCTAGCCATGCTAGCAGCAATGTATTCTGCTTCAGTCGTGCTAAGGGCAACCGAGTTTTGTTTTCTGCTCATCTAAGATATCATGGCAGATCCTAAGCTTAAGGAGCACCCTGATGTGCTCTTTCTGTCAGTAGAGTTACCAGCCCAATTAGCATCAGGGTATCCATGCAGCCTTACAATTTTGGCAGTATATCTCAATCCAAGATTTATGGTCCCTGTAATGTTCCAAAAAGGAAATAACAGTGATAAACAAAGAAAAATACACATACAACACCAGAACTGAGCCAAAATTCAGCCACTTTATTATATATGGAGAAGAGTACAATGCATGAAATGTGTGCACCTGGGCTTGCCAAATCAAGCTAGACAATCCCAGGTGAGAAAAATGCTACCCGGATGCTGAGGAAATGATTCTCATCAATGTTTTGCATTGGCCCTGGAAATTCTGCAACTGCTGGTTGGAAAAAAAATCCTATTTTGTTGAAGAATCTAGGGCACAGGGTTAATGAGATTCTTCTTTACGTGATAACTATTAATGTTTAGCTTGTTAACATTAGTGTGTCTTCTTTTATTCATTAAATAGCTATCATAACAAAGAGGCAAGAACACAATAAGTTGGCATTCTGCCAAGGCCAAAACCTCTCCCTCTTGGAGAGGAAAACCCGCATAATTCTTCTTATAGAGATTCCAATTGACGAACACCAAGACCATGACCTTTGACTAACTATGCCACTCCAAGACCAAGCCATCAATCCTCTTCTTTAGGCTGTTGAGATCATCGTCGTCACTGCACCACTAAGACATCCACTACTGCTGCAACATCACTGAGATATTTATGAGAGAAAGACTGTTGCACCATATCTCTATTTTTACTTGGTTCTTTGCTGCTTATTGAGATCATCATTATGTAGATGAGGTTTCTACAGATGGGATTATATCCTCGAGACAAATCCATCATTGAGATCATAACTATGCTTAAGGTTATGACTGCAGAGAGTAGCACCGAGACCCTTATCTTTAGCCTTATGCCGAGAATGTAACCATTACAATAGTACTCATCTGAAATCACAGTCATGCCATCCAAAGTATGATCCTTATGCGAAGAGACATAGTCCTTTATGCATCCGAGTTTCAACACCTTGATTTTGACCGAGATTTCAGAGTAGAATGCGAAGGTATCACTATACCTTATCACCGAGATTCTGCTCCTAACTATCCCATCCAAGAGTGTACTTCTTCAAGACATGCGAAGCTGTAGACCTTGTTCTTATCCGAGTTATTTCAGAGAGAATGTAAGATTCTATTCCTCCCATTTGCAGTGACCCTAGGTGGGTATATATAGTGGTCATGCCTCCATAATGAGCCGATATAACCAAGTGATCTGTTATGTCTCTTTTGCTAGCCGACATGGCTTCAATTTAAATTATTTTGCTGGCCAACATGACAGTTTTCCATCGTTTTAACTTTTGCTTGCTTGTCTTCAGGAGGATTGTGATGGTCTTGGAGGGATGTTCTTAGACACTAGGTAGCTTCATATACATTACAAATATGCTCAAGAAGAGCTCATGATTTTGACTCTTTGACTTTCCTAGACCTATGGAATGAGCAAGAAACTCATTCATATGATTTACAAAAATAATATTTCTTTTCTTTACAAGTACAAAGATCAAAATTGCATGTATAAATATCGAACCTAGTTACATTTTCTTCAACACTCCCTCTTAACTAGGGAGGTATTTACAATGGTACTTGGTCATTCTCAATCTGAAGAATTTCTCATAAGAAGAATTAGATTGGTAATCCCATCTGTATAGCATCATATCAACCAGCATTGTCACAGTGCAAGGCCTTGACTAACAGTTCCATCTCTCCATGAGACCATGAGCTACAATGTTGGCGAGACCAATGATTTATAGACACCTTCATCATTGTCTCTCAAGGTACATACCCACCTGGGTGTTCACTGAGTATGACCTTCTAGGACTATTCTTATCTTGGGTTCCCATCCCTCAAAGAATATCGGTCCTCTTGCCTACTCTTGTCTTGGATGCCCTACACATCCTCAAAGAGCATCGGATGCCAGATGATTACCCAACCCTCCATTCTTTCTTCCCAAGTGAAGACAAGAATGTTGTGTCTATCATGTGTCTTCATTTCCATCCATGGCCTTCACCTAGACTTACGGTTGTTAGTCCTGGTCTAGTGCATGACACATGAAATAGAAAAACACAATTGTCACCCCTTTGTAATCAGGGGTGATCTAATCCAAGCTCCCTCTTGATCAGGGACCTGTCAGAGCTCCCTCTTAGCTAGGGACTCTTCTATACATCAATAACTTCTTCTTTGTGGGTTCTTTAGCTACTTGATCAACTTTTCTCCTTGATGTCATGAAAGTTAGTTGAGCTTCTTTCTTTTAGGGCAACTGTCATCGATCACTTTCCTCCTTAGTTCGTCATGGCATTCCTTTCTTCATGGAAAGTGGCCTTCTTCATATCTGGAACCTTCGTAGTCCTGCATGAACTTATCCAGATATTATTCAAGAAAGCAAATATATCATTAAAACAAATCGTACCTTACTAGGTGGCTCTTCATCATGACATCTTTTTGTAGGTATCTATATCCTGCATTCATCTTGACACATTTCGAAAGATATCCATTGTCAAGGATCTTTATCCTTTTCAGACTTTCATTAGAGTCTTCTTATCTTTTCAGGAGATTTTTCTAGTCAACTCTTCTTGGTTCTTGGATGTTGATTGTCTCTATCATGGTTGCATATCTTACGATCTCTTCCTTCCTCACACATTTCGTTCCCAGGGGTTTTCTAATCAGAGTTATGTAATTGTAGCTAATCACCTCATATTTCATATGAGGACATATTATGTTGATTTCATCTGGTGTGACTTATGTCTTTCTACATCCTTTCAGAAGAGGAGATCCTTTTCCTTTGATCATGTTTCTCAAGATAGAAGTATTGATCTACAACCATACGACATGACATTATAAAACTTAAATACAAGTATCATACCTCATTTTACATTTAGGTTGTCCAGGCTTCTTTCATCAGCTTCCTTGATTGAAAGATCTTCAACCCCTTGACCTGCTCTTATGTCATCATATCAATATTCATGAATTCCACAAGTTGGAGTTTCTATTGAAACACTTGCTTCATCCCCGAATCAGTGAAGATTCCATCAAAGAATCGTGAGGATCTTAAAGATCCCTATCCAACAGATGTTTTCCCTTTTGTTGCATGATTAGCCTTCTTTAAATGTTTGACTTCTGCAAAGTTGTTGCCTACAACATGCCTTCATAGAAACCCTAAGATGTTGGCTGAGGTATCTTACTTATCCTTGAAAATTTAGTCACCCTCGTGATTATATAACGAGATGATGTTACACAACATCCTATAATATATTGTAGTCACATTCTATGTGGGATCTAGGAGCCCAAAAAGAGACTTATAGAGGGAGACTAACTTAAATATTTCTACTCCCTCTTATTCAGCTCCTTCCATCCTATCCAGTGACATGAATTTTCATATAATGTTCATGATTCCTCTACGAGCTTCCCTAATGCCTACCTTCATGAACTCAAAGGAGACCTTATTTCATGCAAGGACCTTGTTATGAGTATTATGACTATCCTCTAGCATTTCCATTGCCTTGCAAACCGAAGTCATTAAATCAAAAATTGATTAAACATGAGAGATACTTACTTGGCATGTGAAGAGGAGATCTTCACCTTGATGCTTCCTTTGCTTGAGCTGCCCATCATGATTTGCTAGTTTCCTTTTACCAAGACTTCTTTGGAGACCTTCTAGCACCATGACATTTTTGATCTTGTCATCACCAAAACTGCTTTATGATCTTGAGATCATCTTGATTCCTAATTCATCTTCTTGGTAATTTCGACTCCTTCTATATTTGAACACATTGTTGACATGCTCGTGATACTGTCATCCCACAAGTGGACCTTATTACATTCATCATCAGCAAATTCATACTCTGATCCGGGCATCGAGCATCATGCTATGTTTATAAACAAGATTCAAAATTGTGAAAAGTATATAGCTGTGACATTGTACTTATGAGCATTGTACATAAGCAGTATGTAGAGAGGCGTTGTGATGTGAGCCGGAACTTGCCACCGAATAACATAGACAGATATAGTAACTCGATTATGTATAGAGAGACTGTCTTCTTCAACAATATTTTGTTTGACTGAGATCATGGTAGTAAGGAACTAAGTGCAATGAGTGCTTCAGTGATCCTCTTCATCTATGCGAGACTCACCCGAGCTTCATTACTGTTGCAACATCATTGCACTATTATATTACTAAAGTCTTCATGACGTCTGTACCTAGATTCACTGAGATCATGATTGTTTCATCATACCATCATCATCATATTTATGCTTAAGATCAAGACTGCATAGTGTGTTACTATGAGACTTTCTCCATCCGAATTGTACCGAGACTGTGTATGCTAATGTGGGATCCCTGAGATCCTTGTCATCACTGTTATGTAGAGATTGCGTTTTTCCTTTTTATATGGAGACTTCCATAATACTATCTAGTATGATAAAACATAGTGTTTCCTTCTTGTACCGAGATTTCTGAGATATATACGAGGGTGTCACTGTGATTACCACAGAGATTTCAAAGGTATGTTATCCGAATTTTGTTCTTCATACGAAGTTGCAGAGAAGTCCTCCTTCACCTTAACTAAGATTGATATTGACTTGTCTTGCTGTTGTATACTATTTGTTGAATACTTCATCTTTCAATTCCTTCAACTTGTTCTGATGTCCTTCTTGAAATTGATCCTTAAGTGTCTCTTTTATGCCCTTCCTTAGACTGCAACCATACCTCTGATACCATGTTGAAGAATCTAGGGCATGGGGTTAATGAGATTCTTCTTTACACGATAACTATTAATGTTTAGCTTGTTAACATTAGTGTGTCTTCTCCCCGGATGCGGGTGGCGGAATGGAAAGGACAGGGAGCCACATGCCACGCATGGGCTACCCCGTGTCGGCACCTTGCCCACCTGAAGAAGGCCGGCAGATGATTAATGAAGCCTTGCTGAGTGAAGGCATTTAATGGCAAGAGGGCAGAGTAGATGGATTTGCAGAACAGAGTTAATGTCCGCCTGCATCGAGGAATTGAGGCAGTATTATACAGGCAAGATGGATTGGGCAAGAAATTATTGCCTGAAGAGAGGTGGAAGCCGCGGAAATACAGAGGGCCGTGGCTGTGGCAGTTACCATCAACCGGAGGCTCGGATACCTGGTGCGATTGCCACTCAGGTCGTTGGTCAAGCAGACGCAGGCAATTGGCTCAAGTGCAACGCAAGTTATGGAAGAGGTTTAACCTGCAACCAAGGGGAGAATTGCAGAAAGAAGATTGGGTGCAAGAGAGAGTTCTGGAAAGCAACTGGTTCAGTTATCCATTCCAAACTCATTCACAAGTTTACAGAAGAAGAATTGGACTCACCATGGTCAAATTCCGAGAGCGACAGCCATGTAGGAGAGGTCCAGCAAGAGGTTCCTCCTCACGCGCCCCTGCAGCAGATGAGCATCATCACTGCTGCTGCTGCTATTGTCACAGGAGAGTCAGGGCCACCCCGCTCCCTATTAGGCAATTCTTGGAAGTGGGGAGTTCCAATGAAGGAAGACTGGAGCTTCCCTCCTTCGGTTCGGTGGTTTTCAACCTGCAAGGCTCTGAGAACTACCCAGGGCTCACTGCTCACATATCAGTCATGTTCACAGCAATTCCGGAAGGCAATGGGGAGGACACCCCTCAGAGCTTGTCGGAGAAGCAACCGGAAGGCAAGGGGAAGGAAATTGACAGAGGAGACAAAGAGGTGGCGGAACAAGGCTCAGCCATGGAGACTCCAGCGTCTGAAGCTGGGAGCAAGGAAGACAAAGACCCGCAAGACACCTTTCCTCCAGTGGGCCCACCCCCTCCAGGCGTCGACGAAGAGGTTTGGAGGAAGATATGGGAGGGATGACCAGAGGGTGATGGCTGGGCGTATATCGTTGAGGACAAAAGCCTTGCTGAAGAGGCAGAGGCCCAGCTCGCGGCTCTCCTTCCTTCGACAACTCAACTCCAGGACTAGCGTGGACGCGGGTATCTATCTCCTGTTATCACTTACTGTTTGCTGGCAGAGGATGCTTACATCCTCGCCATATGTTATCTTGTTCAGTCTCTGGTCTAGTTTTAATTTCAAATGGTCTAAGTTAATAGCTGAGTTTCTGAGTCAGTCCATTTTGGTTGTAAGCCCCTGCGTGGGCAAGAATGCGTTGGGTCTTCATTCTGATGCTCCTCAGGGAGTCTGATCTTTTCTGGAACTGTCTTGAAAAGTTGGTCCGGTGCTGCCCCTGCGAGGGCGCCTATGATGTTTTGGTGAAGCTACCCCTTCAAGGGAGCTTTCTGAATCATGGTCAAAGATCCCAGGGTGCTACTACAGGCCCTGGAAGACATGCTCTACTGTCTGTAATTTTCACTTGTACATATAATATATGAATTAGCTAGTTTTTTGCCGAGAAAAAAAAAAACATTAGTGTGTCTTCTTTTATTCATTAAATAGCTATCGTAACAAAGAGACAAGAACAAAATAAGTTGGCATTCTGCCCAGGCCAAAACCTCTCCCTCTTGGAGAGGAAAACCCACATAAAATTCTTCTTATAGAGATTCCAATTGACGAACAACAAGACCATGACCTTTGACTAACTGTGCCACTCCAAGACCAAGCCATCAATCCTCTTCTTTATACTGTTGAGATCATCGTCGTCGCTACACCACTGAGACATCCACTACTACTACAACATCACTGAGATATTTATGGGAGCAAGACTGTTGCACCATATCTCTATTTTTACTTGGTTCTTTGTTGCTTATTGAGCTCATCATTATGTAGATGACGTTTCTACAGATGGGATTATATCCTCGAGACAGAGCCATCATTGAGATCATAACTATGCTTAAGGTTATGACTGCAGAGAGTAGCACCGAGACCCTTATCTTTATACTTATTCTGAGAATGTAACCATTACAATATTACTTATCTGAAATCACAGTCATGCCATCCGAAGTATGATCCTTATGTGAAGAGACACAGTCTTGTATCCATCCAAGTTTCAGCACCTTGAGTTTGACTGAGATTTCAGAGAGGAATGCGAAGGTATCACTATACCTTATCCCCAAGATTTTTCCCCTAACTATCCCATACGAGAGTGTACTTCTTCAAGACATGCGAAGCTGCAAACCTTGTTCTTATCCGAGTTATTTCAGAGAGAATGTGAGATTCTATTTCTCCCATTTGCGGTGACCCTAGGTGGGTATATATAGTGGTCATGCCTCCATAATGAATCGACATAACCAAGTGATCCGTTATGTCTCTTTTGCTAGCCGACATGACTTCAATTTAAATTATTTTGTTGGCCAACGTGACAGAGCATTCCATCATTTTGCTTTCTTGTCTTCAGGAGGATTATGATGGTCTTTGATGGTTGTTCTTAGACACTAGGTAGCTTATGATTTTGAATCTTTGACTTTCCTAGACCTATGGAATGAGCAAGAAACTCATTCATATGATTTACAAAAATAATATTTCTTTTCTTTACAAGTACAAAAATCAAAATTGCATGTATAAATATCGAACCTAGTTACATTTTCTTCAACATGTTTGAGCCTCCAAAAGTGCATAGAAAATTCCGCCAAATTAATCTTGAGCTCTCCACCAAAAGCCTAGAAAAACCCAAAAAGGGTTTGGGTAAATTTTACCGACTACCCAGGACCCAAAATTTAAGCTCACTTCTGCTAACTAGCTGCCAACTAATTCTATTATTTTGGGGCACCAAAACTCCTCCAAAATTTCTGCAAAATTAGGATTAGACTCCTTGACCCCTGACCGACAAAACCCAGAAAGGAATTGAGCTAATTCTGACCTCCCAGAATTACCCAATTTTTGGTGCTACGCCCTTCCTGGCAAAAACTACGTCCCTCGCACTTCAGCTACTAGATTTGGCCCTTGGTTCTCCTTACTCTAGTGTAGAAATGCCCTAGAAATTACCTTCGGAGTGGTGAGTGGATTTCCTTCCCAAAAAGCTACATAAGCATGAAGTATTCAGCCCCACGAATTTTTCCCAGTGTCACTATTGCGGAGGCCCTAGAGTGGCATATTTGGCTCTCACAAAAGTTGCAACTTCCAGCCCTAAAAATATCCAAAAATTCTAGACCAACCTGAGGGAAATTTCTGCTAAATTCTCAGGCCAAAATACACATTTTCTCTGCCCCAACTCAGTGGTACAATTTTGATCCCTACGTCCTCCCTGGAAATCAAACTGGCTGAGAAATGGGTTGAAAGGTACCACAATCTCCAGCAAATTTACCTCCCACTGAGTTCAAAAATTCCTCTTTAGGGTGGCACTTGAAGTCCACCGAAAGAGAGGCTGGAATCCCTGCTTGGGAATTCCTTGTGCTAAACAGCACGGGTTGTTTTGGCTAAGCAACTCAAGAGAACTAGAGTTGAATTGTAAAATGATCAAAGATACCAAATGGAGGCCCCCAAGCTCTCTTTATAATTGTTAGCCCTCTCTCCCTGCATGGTCCCCACCTTCCACTTATTCGCACCCCTCTCTTTCTCTCTCTCTTCTCACTAGTGCAAATTGCCACTTGGGTCGAATTTCTCTCCTTGTGGTCCCCACTCTCCACTAAAGTTGTGATTTCCCTTTTTCCTCCTAAGTCCTGTTGCACCGGATTTGTCAAAGTTCCAAGGAAGCGGAAGTGCCAAATTTTTTCAACAAGATCGGATCATTTGTCAGCAATCTATATGTCATTGTAAACCCATTCTGCAAGTTATCTAATGTAAATGATCCTAGTAAGACCTTGAATATATGTAACAACCTAGGTAAACCTATGATTTTGATGATGAATTTCATCCTATGAGGTTTTTTAACCTCGTTGATTACTCGTGTTTCTAAACACAGCTAATTAGAAGAATTTTTTCCCTCCAGCTTAAATCCCAAAGCTAGGGTGAAATTTATTGTCGAAATCTTAGGTGAGTCCCAGTGTTTTTAGTCGAGTTTGATATAAAAGTGATTTGAAAATAATTTAAGCTAGTTGGCTTAATTATTTTATTACAAATCACTTGGTTTACTAGATCATATTGTGTCGCAGATAGGTTATGTGTCTTGAGGGTCTAAGCCAAATGTGTATTCCCTTTTTGAGGGTTGTAAATGTAAAATCTTATGTATTAGAGGGTGGAAAAATAATTAAATCCCCTCATGTGTAAATTAATTAATTTTTCTAGCAAAATAAAATTAAACCTAAGCCAAAAAAATAAATAATTAGAGTCAAAATTAAATTCTCTTAGTAAAAATAATTCTCCAAGCAGAAAAATTCGTGGGTCCTAAAGGAATCAATTTTTAAAGGTACTCCACTGAGAGAATATTGTATATTTCAAGAAAATTTGTACCATTGGACCTTGGTGGTTAAGTCAATCAAATTTTTGAGGAAATTAGCTCAAAATAATTAACTTTGAGCAATTAAAAATGGAATTAAATGATAAATTCGAAAATTCCTCAAAAATAAAAAAAAAGGGCCAAGATTAAAAGATATTGAAGTGTTTATCAACGGCCAAGATTATTTTGACAAGGATCAAAGAAACTAGCCGTTATTTTTCTACTTGGAGGATAAATCTATAAATTAGAGAGTCATTTGAGTCTCTAGCATCTTGATCTCTGGCTAAAAAAATTATGTTGAAGCAACTTTGTAACTATTGTCCCACTGGGAACTATTTTTCCATCATAATAAAGACTTTAGAATGCAATTCAAGGTGTTCTTACTTATTGATTTGTGGTATGCGCTGACTACGGCATCTCTATGTTGTGCTGAGTATTGGTAAGATTTGTTTTTTCATTAGATGGAGATAAAACCATGCTATTGATAGTTTTGGACTAATCTTAGATGGTTTGATTCCCCATGTGATCCAACAAATTATTTTTGAGATAAATTCATAGTGCTTGCAGGTCCTTCAGTCCTTGGCCTCCAAGTTCACAAACTTGTGCAAGACTCATTGTTGCTTGGATTCCAAATATTTATATGGTGGATTAAATCTTCACTAAGGCTACAGTATACATTAGGGTTTCTAAAGTATTTTTAGCCATTCTTCAAAGGGAAAAACTCCAAAAAAATATTTTTCTCAAAAATTTAAAATTTTTAAAACCCTTGTATATTTGTATATTTTGTAAATAATTTTGTAAACAGAATTTGTAGATTATTTTTGCAAACCTGGGTTTTGGGGTTTTGAAATTTAAATTTTTTATATTGGGTATTTGGGTTTCTATTATAAATTTGTTTCAGGATTGAAGAAGAAATTGGCATTGTTGACCTCAAAAACCCTAGATGTCTAGGGTTTTCAGACTATTTTTGTAGGTTGCTTATTTTCAAATCACGGAAAAAAACTCACTTTTTGAAGGCCCTAGTCCTTACCCCACTTAAAAGGCTAGTGTTTGGGACCTATTTTGCAAGCATTAAAAAGGCCATAAGCCCTACAAGGCCTAGATCTCATTGCAAAAAAGGGTTTCTTCAAAAAGTTGGCATCTTATCTCTAACTATTTGTTTTGCAGAATTTTGGGTTCAAAAGTTTGATTTGCAGGTGGCAAATTCATTGCAAAAAATTTTGGGCCACTTGGGCAAGTGCTTCTACAAGGTTTGAGGCCAAGGGTTTGACCTCTAAACCCTAGTTTTATCTCTGTTTTATTACAGCAGTTAAATCAACAACAATTAAACTCTAAAATCACATGCTACATGGTCAAAATTGTTTAAAATTGCAAAATATTGATTTCCATAAATTTTGGCCACTTGGGCACCCTAGATCTAGCATAGATCTAACTTTTATGCTTGCTGGAATTTACTGCATAACTGAAAATTTCAGATCTGAAAATTTCTTAAGCATACACCTAAATTGGATCAAAAACTAAAAAAAACAGTTTAAGTAAATTCTTGCTATTTTTGGGCATTTTGGGCACTGATTATAGTTTCATTAGCTTGTTGATCTATCAATTATTCATTGTTGTAGTAAATAGATCAGATCTGAAATTTCTGAATCACACCCTCTAAAAACCCTAAAAATTGAATTTTTTTTTAAGTTGGGTAAATTTTACTATTTTTGGGTATATTGGACATTGGTTCTAACTTCTGGCATCTCTAACTTGCTGATCTGTAGGTCAATTTACTGTTGTAATAACTTATTACAGATCTGAAATATTACTAAATACGTCATCATAAAGTAAGCTAGACACATAAATTTACTTATGCTGGTCATTGGAAAGTTTTGTACTTCATGTGTTGGACATAATACTATAATTTAGAGTGATTTTTCTATTACTGTAATAACACTAATGAGCACTGAAATTTTCTGAAGTACTACTGCTGATTTCACTGTTGAGATCTAACACTTGTGTGGTTTACTCATAAGTTTTGTAAAATTTCTGGAATTTGGCACCTAAAGCACTCCTACATCTAAGCTCTAGATTTGATCTTATGATAATTGGAATTTAATTGGTATCTTTGTATTTGGTAATCACTCTAAGTCTTTGCATCTAAGTTTTCATTTGGCTATTTTAAATGGTGATTGGTTTATCTTAAAGTGGTATCGAACATTGTTGAGAAATTGGCATTTTACATCTTGTGAGAATTTTTTTGAAGTTTTGCACTAGTATCTCTAAAGCATTTATCTTGTTCAAGATTGTCATCTCATCATTGTTAAGTACTATTGCTATAAGCTAATTCACACTAAGTACTCAAGTAACATAAACAATCTTAATTCAAGATAATCTCACTCATAATCTCTTGCATACGCATCCTAGATCTAGCTTGCATTAAAACTTACCTCCTAGCATAAGCTAGGTTGATAGAAATATAGGGCAACCCTTCTCACCTAGCTTAAGGGGCTTGGTAACTCTTCGGTGTTTAACACGGTGACCTTGCAATTGTTAGAGCCACAATCTCTGCAGCGCCGAAGACATCGGGTGATTAGAGCACAACAGAAGGTATCGTTAATCAGGCCCTAGCCTACTTCCTATTGGCCTTGTTGACCACTACGTGTCAACTACCCATAGCAGTGCACCCCCTTTTCTTCGCAAAAAGGGATAGCACTTGATCGACATGTCCGTGCCATTCGACAGTCATCGTCGACTTCATCATATTATGTTGTAAACGGTTAAACCCAGTCTGCATGTGTAAATTGTAAATAATCTTAGCAGATATGAGTCATGTATGTAAATTTCCTAGGTGGACCTAACTTTCTAGTGATAATCTACGTTCCGGAAGGTTTTTCGTCTCACCAATCCATGATCGGCAGAGTTTTCCTTCAGCCTAACCCCAAAGCCGGAATGGATTTTGTCATTAGAATCTTAGAAGAATCCTAGTGTGTTAATCTGCTAGATTATAGTTGTGTCGCAGAACTTGGTGGTTTATGAGGGTCTATGTCAAATGGGTTTTCCCCCTTGAGATGTAAAGTTGTAAAAGTCATGATGTAAAGTGTCTTGAGGGTTAAAAAATGTTTTAATCCCCTCATTAGTCCTAAGTCCTAGGTCCTAGGTCCTAGGTGATTTTTCCAAAGGCTAAGTTTGAGGATCCATTTAAAAAAATAAATTAAAAAAAAAAAAAAAACTAAATAAAAAATATATATATAATAATAATAATAATAAATAAATAAATAAATAAGTAATTAACTAAAACAAAACCTTAGAAATAATAAAATAATAATATTTTGAGTAAATAAATGCAGAATTTCAATTTTTTAATGCATTAAAAATTCGACGGATGAGATTAAGAGATATCTTGATCCTCATCGACGGTCGAGATCATGTTGACATGGATCACTCAAACTAGCTGTTGGAAATTTTTCCTTTAAATAGGGTGCTAGGGGTCATTTGAGATCAGGCGATCTGTGAGTCTTGTGCTGAAGAAGCTCTCTCTTGTAAACTTTTCTGGTGCTAATAAAGAAAGACTTTGGGGTTGAAATCTTGCTGGTGTTACTCTCTTGAAGTGTTGTGAGCTATTTTATTTTCTACATATTCTGATTTTTCAGCTATTAGTATCAGCTTATTGTAGAGTATTGTTGAACACAGGTATATTGTTCACTTGCTAGGGTTTGAATGGTATTAGAATTTTTGAAGTAATGGCAGGTATCTCCATTGCATTTGAGATCTAGTATTGTTTTTTCTCTCTTTATTGATAGTTGAAGTGATCTGTGCAGGAAACCCTTATTGAAAAAGATCAGTGGGCATTTGGGGAAGTTCTCGGCTGAACCAGCCAGCTCCCGCAAGCATTCTCTTGCAGAGCCCAGCTAGTTTTGATCCTGGGTTTATCATTTAGTTTATTTTTCTGAATTGCATGAGAGATTTCTGAAGTTTTTTTCATAGTGAATCTGAAATTTTCATAATACTACTGTTGATTATTGATAAATCTAGTTGCTTAAGAGTCGAGAAATTATAAATACTTTTGTCGGGTTTAGGGTTTTCAGTTTCGTTCTTTTTTGCATGTATTATTTTAGGTTTTCTTTTCTTTTGTAGGTTACAGGTGCAGATTTTGAGAAATTTTCAGGGTTTTTTTGGAGCAATGATTTTCAAATATCGATTTTGTGGAGAGCTTCAGTGGTTTTTTTTTGGGTAACCTGGGCAATCTGTTCCACCTTCATGCTGTTGTCCAAAGCCAAATACGCAATCATCACTGTTCCTTTGCGGTTTCACTTCCAGCTCTACGCTGCCCACAACTTTCACCCACAGCAAACTCACTCTTCCTCACTGGTGAACAGCCCCTACCATACTTCACTATATGTGGCATTCACCCTCTACGTATTCCTTTTCATTTTCTCTATAGCAATAACCCGCCCACGCAGTAACATAAACTGCAGTCTTGCTTTGTTTCCTCCCTTCGCCTGCGTGCATCCCTAGCCAAGCCAGCACTGCTGTCAGCTGCCGCCGTCAAACTCCGTGGGCCTGCACCTGATCAATGGTCGTTGAGGCCTTACGTGGGCAGCAATTCAAGTTTTTTTTTTTTTTTTTGGGGGGGGGGCATTGGTTAAATTATTCAGACCTGCGTGCTGCTCTCATCGCTCAATCTCCTCAAACCTTGCCGCCATTACACCTGCAGCAAACAGAGAAACCAGTGCTCCCTGGGTTGATTTCTTTGGGGCTCCACGCACCTGCAACTTATCCACACGCTGCTCCAGTTGCTGAAGAACTCACCCTGCAAATGCACAATTGCAGATCGATTTCAAATGCGCTTTCCTTCTGGACATCACCTATACACAAAGCAGTCTAAAAAAAAAAAAAATAGCACGAGCTAGGTAAATTTTTGGTGAACTGTTATACGTAAGTCTTTTCTCTGCCTGCGTATGAAGAAATCATTTTTGGTTTCAGCGTAAGTGCGATTAGAGAACTTTAGACATTAGTTTTATTACATTCAGATTATAGTTTAGGGTTTAGCGTAAGTCTTTTTCTTTTAATTTAACCTGTTTAGGCTTTATAAAAAATTAAATTCGATTTTCATTTTTATTTTAGTTTTTTTTGGTTTTGTTCAGTCTTCATGCATTAGATCATTTTAGAGTTACATTATTTCTAGATTTATATTCATAAAAAATTCATAAAAAAATTCGTTAACTTTAGTTAGGGTTTAGGTTTATATTTTGTTTAATTTTTTTTTTTAGGATTTAAAAAACTTTAGATTTAGATTTAAATCATTTAGTCTTAGATTAGGTTAAATTTTATTTTTTTTATTTTTTTAGTTTTAAGTTTAAAGCTTTAAACAATAATAATAATAATTATTATTTTAAAATCATAAAATTATAAAAAAGGGAGTTTCTTTTCTTTTAAAGTGTAAATTTAGATTTTTAAGTTTCATTTAGTTTTAATTTTTGTTTTAAATTTTTGTCTGAAAAACATAAAAATATTTTGGAAATATTTTGCCAGATTCAGTGTTGGCTCAGGGATTTATCACATTTTATCTTTTCTGCTGAGGCTAAAATTTGATGTGGAATTAATGTTTATCATTTTTATGTGAGTTAGCATGCTTGAATGATCATTTTGAAGATTAGCTACATGAATGTGATATCTGGTTAGCGTTTAAAATTACGTGGTTGTGTATCGAACTTTATCTTTCGAAATTTTAAATTGCTAAGAGTATCATTTAAGCATTTTCTCGCATTTGATAAAGTTTAATCTTTGTTTGAGTTATTTGATAATAAATGGTTGCTCTACATGGTTTACATTTCTGCAACATTTAGTAAGTAATCATTTAAACATTAACCCCATAAGGCACTGGTCCATTAAATTAATAAAATCTATTTAGTGTTGGTTTCCTTTCGTGTCTCCCAAACCAACTGATTCACAGTTGGTCATCCATTTTCCTATAGGGTCTACCCCCCTTAGCCGCGGGAGACAGGCTTAAACGGAGAGATCGGGGATCAGAGTGACAGCCCCCGGTCTGAGCGTTGTCGTGACAATCTGTGCGACAACATTTTTTGGCGCCGTTGCCGGGGATAGAGTTTTTCTGTCCTTGGTTCTTTCATTTCGAGCTTTTCCGTGTTTCACTTCTTGTCCAGGTGGCGACTCCACTTCATATATTATCTTCAAGAGTGTATACTAGAAGACATCCAAGCAGTCTGTGCAATCCTACTCCTGATCCTGAAAGGGTCCTCAGGGTACGATTACACAAACTCTCTTCTCGTACACTTCTTGTTAACCTCGGACAAGAAGCCCTCTCTGATATCCATTTGCTTTTTACTAGTCAAATTAGGCACAACATCATGGATATGTATGCCCCTTGCAATTTTTCTAACATTCCAAGGTATCCCAATGCTCTTCCATCAGTTGGGATAGATAAGTTCCCTAGCTTTCAGGGAGATAATGCGATTAGTGCAAATTCGCATCTGAGGGATTTTAGTATATGGATGGCTAAGTACGCAAGGTCTCCTATTTTCGATCATGAAGATGTTAGAATGACTCTTTTCATTTTAACCTTGGGGGGCGATGCTCATGAATGGTTTACTGAAAAGCCTCAGAATTCATTTGATTCCTTAGAATCGATCATTAATGCATTTAAAGAAAAATATGGAGATACGAGAGAGGGAAGACATCTCGTAAAAGCTATTAGCATAATAAAAAAGAGAGAGAATGAAACTATTGAAGAATTTAATAAAAGGTTTAATGGTATTATTAGAGAATTACCTCAAGACTATAAACCTACAGACAAATCTCTCCAAGATTTTTACATTGATGCTTTTAGTCCTGAGCCATCTTATGAATTAAGGCGTGCTAAACTTAATGATTATAGAGATTGCCAAGCCTTAGCTATAGAGCTTGAAAAGGACAAGGCAGCATCTGGGAAGTCCGAGATCCCAGGTTTTGATAGGGTTGCTACGAAACTAAAAGAACCTAAAGGAAAAGCAGTTCAAGAACCTGAAAGCGAACTTGTTCTCAAATTGCTTCAAAAGATTGAAACCATGGAAATCAATCATAATAAGGAGATAGCTACTTTGCAGAATAGGTTGATCCAAATGGAAAGAGCGCAAACGCAAAATTTTCAACCTCGAAATAATAATAATAGAAATAACAATTGGCAAAAGAAGGGTCAATCTAGTGAGCAGAAACCTCCTAATCCGCTAACTAATTTGGTTGATAATGCTCCTCCTTACTGTCGGGTTTGCAATGCTCTTCATGAAGAGGCCACTTGTCCCATCGTTAGAAGAATTTTAGATAATGGAATGTTTGGGGCAGGTGATCAAATAAATGTAGTAGGTAGCAAGTTTCCTTTGTCTATGGATGATTGGATAGAGGTCAAGGAAAAGAGTCGTGACGTTATGAATCCTTCATCAGCTTTTAGTATAAATAACCTTGAAAATGAAGATGACATTTTGGCTAGGTTATATGGTGAGAAACCCTCTCCCGAGCAAATCTTGGAAATTGCTAGAGATAAAGGTTTGACATACCAGAGAAGGGATAAGGATCAAAGCGGGAATCAAATTCCCCCTCGAACTTTTAACCCTGGTATAAACTCTGGATTAGATGTCGATTTGGGAAGTTGGTTTAACAACGCAAAAATCTGGGTTCCTGTCTCCGAGATTGCTAAAATCCCTTCCCAAAGAGACAAATTACTAAAAGCTATTCAAGGTTCTCAAGTAAATACTTCTCAACAGAAAACTCGAGAAGCTGACTATCACGATGCTCCCATATATTTGCAAAGCTTAGATGCTGATAACAAAGATCACCAGCCTTTCTTTATCACCTTATTAGTTAATGGATATAAATTGAATAATTGCATGTTGGATTCTGGTGCATCAGCTTGTGTAATGACTAAAAGGGTCATGGAACAGCTTAACTTAAGAGTTTCTAGACCCTACTATAACATATGTGCCATGGATTCTAAGAAAATTGAAGTGCATGGTTTGATCAAAGATTTGCAAGTTCATCTATCTGTTTACCCAGACATCATGATTGTCATGGATATTGTTGTTGTGGATGTGCCTGATGCCTGGGGTATGCTGTTATCCAGAAAGTGGGCCTCTAACCTAGGAGGAAGTATTCAAATGAATTGGTCATATGCTATGATTCCTTCTCCTAGGGGTGATGGTTTTGTTTGACTAAATAGAGAACCCGAAAGAAAATTTCATGTCGAAGATCCTAAGAGACCTCACAACGAGATAATCAAAGAGCAATCTGACATTGGGAACTATGCCATCATGTCTAATTTCATAATTCCTCCCGATGACAAGATTAAGAGTCTCAAGGATAAAGTTTGGTATATGTACTTCGATGGTGCATCGTCTAGGCATGGTAAAGGTGCTGGAATAGTGCTTAAATCTCCCCTTGATCACATTTTCAAGTTTGCCTATCGATTAGAATTTGAAGCAACCAACAATGTCGCTGAATATGAGGCTATATTGTTGGGGCTTGAATTGGCAAAGTCTTTGAAGATCAAGTTGCTTAGCATTAAGGGGGATTCTGATTTAGTTATCATGCAGCTTAAAAATAAATTCACATGCAAAAATCAAAGACTAAGGAATTATCGAAATGCTGTGTGGGATACTATGGAGCACTTTGATGCTCTTGACCTCAAAGCTATCCCGAGAGAGCAAAATAGTTTGGCAGATGAACTTGTCGTAGCTACTACTACTTTCTAGTTATCTGATGAGCTAATTAATGATAAGATCAAAATGGAAGTAATATTTAGTCCATCTGTTCCAGATAACTCAGAACATTGGCAGGTTTTCAATGATGAAAAGCAAGTCATTCGTTTTCTTAATAGTTTGGATGAGTTTGAAGATTTCTAAATAGATTCTAAGGAGAATGGATCTTTAAATCATGAGCATATCATAAATCCTACTCCTAGAAATGTGGTTGCCTTAGAGCAACATTTTGATCGGCATGATGCCACGAAATTGAGAGAAGAAAATAAGATGGACCCAGGAGAATATCTCGAGATAAACATTAGTACTTCTGAAAACCCGGAGATTGTTAAAATTGGTAGAGGTACTAGTGCAGAGGAAAGAAAAAAGTTAATTGATTTACTTCGCGAGTATCACGATGTTTTAGCTTTTTCTTATGATGAATTAAAGGGCTATAGGGAAGATGTCATGGAACATACTATCCCCTTAAAAGATGAAAATGCTAAACCCTTTCGCCAGAAACTTAGGCAAATTAATCCTAAATTAGCCCCTTTAGTTCAGAAAGAACTTGCGAAAATGCTTGCAGCAGGAATTATCGCCCAAACAAGGCATTCAACATGGTGTTCAAATCTGGTGATTGTTAGGAAAAAGAATGGTACAATAAGACTTTGTGTCGATTTTCGAAACCTTAATCTAGCATGCAAGAAAGATAAATACCCTTTGCCAAACATGGAGACTTTGTTGCAAAGAGTAACCGGTTCTGGAATGATGTAGTTGCTAGATGGTTTTTCTGGATACAATCAGGTATGGGTTAAAAAGGAAGATCGTCATAAAACCACATTCACCACACCATGGGGTACCTTTGAATACATCAAAATACCGTTTGGATTAACAAAAGCTGGGGCTACATTCCAAAGGGCTATGGATTATGCTTTCAAAGATTTAATCGGGAAATTTATTGAAATTTACCAAGATGATCTGTTTTTTCTAAAGATGGTATCAGTCATGTAAGTCATCTTAGGCAGGTTTTCGATAGATGTAGAGAGTACGGGATTTCTTTGAATCCAACTAAGTCTGTTTTTGGAGTAACAAAAGGGAAATTACTTGGCCATATCATTTCTAAGGATGGAATCAAGATTGATCCTGAAAGAATTGAAGCAATCCAAAAGATTCCTCTCCCTCATAATCTTAAATCCCTTCGATCTTTCCTTGGAAAGACAAATTTTATTAGGAGATTTATTCCAAATTATGCAGAAATAGCTAAGCATATTCAAAGTCTTCTAAAGAAAGATGCAAAATTTGTTTGGCAAGAAGACAACAAAAAGGCTTTTCAAGAAATCAAATGCGTTATTGCAAGAGCTCTTGTCTTAGTTAGTCCCGATTATTCCAAGGATTTCATGATTTTTTCTTTCGCTTCCGAAGATACCATTGCTGGTGTCCTGTTACAAAAAATAAAGATGGTCACAAGCAGCCTATTGCTTTCATGAGTAGAGCGCTTCAAAATTCCGAATTGAAGTACAATACCATGGAAACGCAGGCTTATGCCTTGGTCAAGTCTCTCAAGCACTTCAAAACTTATGTGGGTTATTCTAAAATCATTGCTTTCGTCCCACATTCTGCTGTTAAAGATATATTAACTCAAACCGATTGCTTAGGGACTCGTGCTAGGTGGGTTACTAAAATACAAGAATATGATTTAGAAATCAGACCCACCAAGCTAGTCAAAGGCCAAGGTTTGGCTCAGATGTTGACTGAAGGCAACGAAAAGACTCTTGGTTTGTTTTGTCTTAGCGATCTATCTTCGCCGGAGTTGCAAATATTAGGAGAGCATGAGTGGTACAAGGACATAGTTTATTACTTGATGAATCTTGCATGTCCTAACCATTTAGTTGCTCATAAGAGAAGGGCTCTTAGACTAAAAGCCACTAAGTATTGCCTTATGAAGGATGGCCTTGGATGGAGAAATCCTGAGGGCATAGTGCTTAGGTGTGTTGATGACGTTGAGTCCAAGAAATTAATCTCTGAGTTTCATTCAGGATTTTGTGGTGGTCATTATGCTGCTAGAACTACCGCCCACAAAATCCTGAGAGCTGGTTATTATTGGCCTTCAATTTTTTTTGATGTGCACAAGTTTGTTAGAGCTTGTCAAGCCTGTCAACTATTCACTGGGAAACAGAAGCTTGCTGCCCTGCCCCTACAACCTGTCATTGTAGAGGCACCTTTTTAGCATTGGGGTCTGGACTTCATAGGGAAGTTCCATGAAAATTCTAGCAATGGCTACTCATGGATTTTGACTGCTACGGATTATTTCACTAAATGGGTTGAAGCCATTCCTGCTAAGAATTCCACTGAAAAGGTTATTATGGATTTCATTGAAAATAATATCATTACTAGATTTGGTGTCCCTGCTAAGATCACTACTGACAATGCCAAAGCTTTTAGTTCCTCAGAGTTTTCATCTTTTTGTTTCAAATATGGCATTGTCTTATCTCATTCGTCAAATTACTATCCTCAAGGTAATGGTCTGGCTGAATCAAATAACAAGAATCTCATAACCATTATCAAGAAGATAGTAGGAGATAATAAGAGATCATGGGATAGCAAAATCAAGTATGCTTTATGGGCAGATAGAATCACTAAGAAGAAAGCTACTGGTAAATCTCCCTTTGAATTAGTTTATGGCTTGGATGTAACTTTACCTGTGCACTTGAAATTGCCAGCTTATCAACTCCTTCAGAATTTTTCTACTAATAAAGATGTTGTTCAGAATAGAATAGATCAGATTGTGGAGTTAGATGAAGCTCGTACGACAGCTTTTGATGCTATATGTAAAAATCAATCTAACATTAAGAAAAGCTTTGATAAATTCTCTCGATCTAGATCTTTGCAGGTGGGAGATATGGTACTACTTTGGGACCACAAGAATGAAAAACCAATAAAACATAAGAAGTTCAACAGTTTGTGGCTGGGACTGTACATCATTCGAGATATAGCTGGACCAAACTCATTCCACTTGAGCAGATTGGATGGTGAACCACTTGATCTACCAGCGAATGGCCAAATGCTCAAGTTGTTCTTCAAAGATGATATCTGATGCCATAGGGCATCCTTTGTATTGTATTTCTATCCCTACTCCTTGTTATTTCAGCATTTTATTTCTGATTTAGGATTAGATTTACTTTCCTTGTTAATAAATGAAGAGCTTCTATCTTTTATGTGCTTAAACGTTATATGATGATGTTTGAATGGACGCTACTTATTTCTGTTGTGTGTTGCATGGATGCAGATTCTGGATTCTCACATTCCTACAGTGCAGCAACGTGTCCCCAAGTAGAGCCAGATGTTGACCACTACGTGTCAACTACCCATAGCAGTACACCCCCTTTTCTTTGCAAAAAGGGATAGCACTTGATCGACATGTCCGTGCCATTCGACAGTCATCGTCGACTTCATCATATTATGTTGTAAACCCAGTCTGCATGTGTAAATTGTAAATAATCTTAGTAGATATGAATCATGTATGTAAATTGCCTAGGTGGACCTAACTTTCTAGTGATAATCTACGTCCCGGAAGGTTTTTCGTCTCACCGATCCATGATCGGCAGAGTTTTCCTTCAGCCTAACCCCACAGCCGGAATGGATTTTGTCATTAGAATCTTAGGAGAATCCTAGTGTGTTAATTTGCTAGATTATAGTTGTGTCGCAGAACTGGGTGGTTTATGAGGGTCTATGTCAAATGGGTTTTCCCCCTTGAGATGTAAAGATGTAAAAGTCACGATGTAAAGTGTCTTGAGGGTTAAAAAATGTTTTAATCCCCTCATTAGTCCTAAGTCCTGGGTCCTAGGTGATTTTTCCAAAGGCTAAGTTCAAGGATCCATTTAAAAAAATAACTTAAAAAAATTAAAAAATTAAAAAAAAAAATAACTAAATAAATAAAATTAAAAAATTAATAATAATAATAATAATAATAATAATAAAAAATAATAAAGTAATTAATAAAATAATAATAAAAAAAAACCTTAGAAATAATAAAATAATAATATTTTGAGTAAATAAATGCAGAATTTCAATTTTTTAATGCATTAAAAATTCGACGGATGAGATTAAGAGATCTCTTGATCCTCATCGATGGTCGAGATCATTTTGACATGGATCACTCGAACTAACTGTTGGAAATTTTTCCTTTAAATAGGGTGCTAGGGGTCATTTGAGATCAGGCGATCTGTGAGTCTTGTGCTGAAGAAGCTCTCTCTTGTAAACTTTTCTGGTGCTAATAAAGAAAGACTTTGGGGTTGAAATCTTGCTGGTGTTACTCTCTTGAAGTGCTGTGAGCTATTTTATTTTTTGCATATTCTGATTTTTCAGCCATTAGTAACAGCTTATTGTAGAGTATTGTTGAACACAAGTATCTTGTTCACTTGCTAGGGTTTGAATGGTATTAGAATTTTTGATGTAATGGCAGGTAACTCCATTGCATTTGAGATCTAGTACTGTTTTTCCTCTCTTTATTGATGGTTGAAGTGAGTTGTGCAGGAAACCCTTATTGAAAAAGATCAGTGGGTGTTTGGGGAAGTTCTCGGCTGAACCAGCCAGCTCCCGCAAGCATTCTCTTGCAGAGCCCAGCTAGTTTTGATCCTGGGTTTATCATTTAGTTTATTTTTCTGAATTGCATGAGAGATTTCTAAAGTTTTTTTTCATAGTGAATCTGAAATTTTGATAATACTACTGTTGATTATTGATAAATCTGACTGCTTAAGAGTCAAGAAATTATAAATACTTTTGCCGGGTTTAAGGTTTTCAGTTTCGTTCTTTTTTGCATGTATTATTTTAGGTTTTCTTTTCTTTTGCAGGTTACAGGTGCAGATTTTGAGAAATTTTCAAGGTTTTTTTGGAGCAGTGATTTTCAAATATCGATTTTGTGGAGAGCTTCAGTGGTTTTTTTTGGGTAACCTGGGCAATCTGTTCCACCTTCACGCTGCTGTCCAAAGCCAAATACGCAATCATCACTATTCCTTTGCGGTTTCACTTCCAGCTCTACGCTGCCCACAACTTTCACCCACAGCAAACTCACTCTTCCTCACTGGTGAACAGCCCCTACCATACTTCACTATACGTGGCATTCACCCTCTACGTATTCCTTTTCATTTTCTCTACAGCAATAACCCGCCCACGCAGTAAGATAAACTACAGTCTTGCTTTGTTTCCTCCCTTCGCCTGCGTGCATCCCTAGCCAAGCCAGCACTGCTGTCAGCTGCCGCCGTCAAACTCCGTGGGCCTGCACCTGATCAATGGTTGTTGAGGCCTTTTTTTTTTTTTTTTGTGGGCGTTGGTTAAATTATTCAGACCTGCATGCTGCTCTCATTGCTCAATCTCCTCAAACCTTGCCGCCATTACACCTGCAGCAAACAGAGAAACCAGTGCTCCCTGCGTTGATTTCTTTGGGGCTCCACGCACCTGCAACTTATCCACACGCTGCTCCAGTTGCTGAAGAACTCACCCTGCAAACACACAACTGCAGATCGATTTCAAATGCGCTTTCCTTCTGGACGTCACCTGTACACAAAGCAGTCTAAAAAAAAAAAAATAGCACGGGCCAGGTAAATTTTTGGTGAACTGTTATACGTAAGTCTTTTCTCTGCCTGCGTATGAAGAAATCGTTTTTGGTTTTAGCGTAAGTGCGATTAGAGAACTTTAGACATTAGTTTTATTACATTCAGATTATAGTTTAGGGTTTAGCGTAAGTCTTTTTCTTTTAATTTAATTTGTTTAGGCTTTATAAAAAATTAAATTCGATTTTCATTTTTATTTTAGTTTTTTAGGTTTTGTTCAGTCTTCATGCATTAGATCATTTTAGAGTTACATTATTTCTAGATTTATATTCATAAAAAATTCGTTAACTTTAGTTAGGGTTTAGGTTTATATTTTGTTTAAATTTTTTTTATTTTTTTTTAGGATTTAAAAAACTTTAGATTTAGATTTAAATCATTTGGTCTTAGATTAGGTTAAATTTTATTTTTTTTATTTTTTTAGTTTTAAGTTTAAAGCTTTAAAAAAAAAAAAAATTAAAATCATAAAATTATAAAAAAGGGAGTTTCTTTTCTTTTAAAGTGTAGATTTAGATTTTTAAGTTTCATTTAGTTTTAATTTTTGTTTTAAATTTTTGTCTGAAAAACATAAAAATATTCTGGAAATATTTTGCCAGATTCAGTCTTGGCTCAGGGATTTATCACGTTTTATCTTTTCTGCTGAGGCTAAAATTTTGATGTGGAATTAATGTTTATCATTTTTATGTGAGTTAGCATGCTTGAATGATCATTTTGAAGATTAGCTACATGAATGTGATATCTGGTTAGCGTTTAAAATTACGTGGTTGTGTATCGAACTTTATCTTTCGAAATTTTAAATTGCTGGAGTATCATTTAAGCATTTTCTCGCATTTGATAAAGTTTAATCTTTGTTTGAGTTATTTGATGATAAATGGTTGCTCTACATGGTTTACATTTCTGCAACATTTAGTAAGTAATCATTTAAACATTAACCCCATAAAGCACTGGTCCATTAAATTAATAAAATCTATTTAGTGCTGGTTTCCTTTCGTGTCTCCCAAACCAACTGATTCACAGTTGGTCATCCATTTTCCTATAGGGTCTACCCCCCTTAGCCGCAGGAGACAGGCTTAAACGGAGAGATCGGGGATCAAAGTGACAGCCCCCGGTCTGAGCTTTGTCTTGACAATCTGTGCGACAACAGGCCTCCTTCCCACAACCTACCTTGGAGCTCAGCTTCAAAATAGTTAAGGGAACGCCATACTTAGACTAGGCAT
Organism: Pinus tabuliformis; assembly: GCA_031772625.1. Classification (NCBI taxonomy): domain Eukaryota; kingdom Viridiplantae; phylum Streptophyta; class Pinopsida; order Pinales; family Pinaceae; genus Pinus; species Pinus tabuliformis. The sequence continues at coordinate 488,401,445 of CM062805.1, forward strand.
ATAATTAAAATAAACCACGATCATTGCATCTCACATAGATCCTAGGACTTGCACATCATATAGGATAGTTAATCATTCAAGCAGCAGGTGTCCATCTGGTCACTTGGTTTCAAATTACCATAAGCAAGAATTGTAACTCCACTAAGGCACTGGTCTCATACTTCAAATCTAATCTAATCATTAATCTTGTTAAATTTAACTAAGTAACTAGGCCACTCATCCGTGTCTCCCAAACAAGTTGGTTTCCAACTTGTTTTCCTTCATCTCATTCCATAGGGACTACCCCCCATAACCTGTTGTTGGGAGACAGCTAGAACGGAGTGGGCGGGGATCAAAGTGATAGCCCCCTCCCTAAGCGGTTGTTGCAGTGCCAGTACAATCTGAGAGACAACATTTTTGGTGCTGTTTCTGGGGACCAATTTGGTGTTAACAACAACTTCATTTCATTTTCATAATCCTCTAATCCGTTTTCATCTTCTTGATCCATCAGACACTGCATTCATTTTTTATATCTCACTAATCTTCTTATCACCTTATTCACGTCTCTATTTGCACTTTAGCACCTAGACATTTGGGTTAGTTTCTTGTTTGGGTGGTGACTCCACTGATTCATCCATTCACAAAAGCTTATGGGTAGCTTGGTTAACCCCGCTCTCTGGGCTAGGTTAAACAAATTACATTATAGTGAGCATTCAATTTTCTCTCAAACATGAAACCTTCTTTGATATCCACCTGCTTCTCCCTAGTTAATTTTTTGTTTTCTACAATTGGATTTTAGAGTTAGATTCATGTTCAAGTGGTGACTCCACTTCTTCCATTTTCTGCAAGAATTTCTGCTAGAAGCCTTCTTCTTGTAGAATTCTTGCTTATCTTGGACACGGACCTCTTGTTGATATCCATTTGCTCTCAAGTGAGCAAGTCATCATGAATGACTTGCTTGCCCCTTGTAACTTTACTAACATTTAGGGTTATCCCCATGATATTCCAGGAAAAGCCATTGATAATTTACATTCTTTTCAAGGCAATGGTGCAATTAATGTTAATGATCATCTTAAGAAATGTAATCATTGTATAGTTAGGTGGTGGTCCAATACTAACTATAATCATGAAGACATTAAGATGTGTCTCTTTGTCTTTTCCTTAGAAGATAATGCTATGGATTGGCTTCATGATATTCCTAATGATTCTTTTGATTCTCTGCAAGCTATAATCAAGGCCTTTATCAATGAATATGGAGATAAGAGGGATGAAAAGGTTTTACTTTGTTGTTTACAGTATGAAAAAGAATGAAGATGAAATTGTTAAAGAATTTAATAGGAGGTTCAATGGCATTATAAGAGAATTATCTCAAGATTACAAGCCTCCTGACAAACTTTTGTTAGACCATTACATTGATGCATTTGACGCTGACACTTCTTACGAATTGATGCGCAAGAAGCCCGCTAATGTAAGGGTTGCTCAAACTTTAGTTGAGGAATTAGAAAATGACAAGAAAGCATCCGGGAAGTTTGGGATTCCAAATATAAAAGAAGAGGAAAATGATCATGTTAAAGAACTAGCTCAAAGCATTAAAAGTGTGCAAGATGAGCATAAAAATCAAGTCACCGTCATGCAAAACTGCCCATTTTAGCATGGATCAGATGATGAAAGGAACAAAGAACTTTTGACAGATGACAAGCCCCCTAGTCTGCCAGAGCAGTTCTCATCTCATTACAAGAAGGTCACTTGCCCCATTCAAGACAAGTTAATTGGAAGTACCATGGTTGAAAAAGATCAAGCCTATGTGTCTCCATTGGTAGAATATGTCCAGGATAAAATTGGGCATGCCTCGGATTTTTCATCCCACCAGTTTCGAGATCAAGACAAAAAATCTATGTTGGTCTCATTATTGACATCTTAGCCCACTAAGAAGAAAACCAAAATGCGGAAAAGAAGAAGGAAAAGGTTTGATGCGTCTGATGGCCGAGAGCAGTTCAATATTTGAGTAAATCAAAGTCCTAGCATTTTCTGAATTCAACATGGCACATCCGAGAAACAGCCCACAGATTTGTCAGAGAGTCGGCAGATGCTCAGTATGCACTATGTTGAAGGCATCTGATGCCATTGGGCATTGTTTTGTATAGCATCTCTAACCCTACTTCCTTTTATTTCATGTCATTAGAAGTTTTATTTCACGCATTTATATTATGTCTTTTATGTTTCAGTTTATTAGAGTAGAATTCTATATTCCATCGCATTTATTATGTATGCATGATGATTTCGATTTTGAATGGATATCTATTTGATGGAATTTTGTTTTCTTGGATGCAGGATTATGGGATTCTCACGTTATTTCTTGGAAGCAACATGTCCCCATATGAAACCAAATGTTGCACTCAAATTGTCAAATTTCCAGGGAAGCGGAAGTACCAAATTTTTCAACACAATCAGATCACATATTAGCAGTCCATGAGTCATGGTTATCCCATTCTACAATTTATATAATGTAAATGATCTTAGTAAAACCTTGAGTCTATGTAACAACCTAGGTAAGCCTATAATTTTGATAACAAATTTCATCCTAGGAGGTTTTTTAACCTCGTTGATTACCTGTGTTTCTAGACATAGCTAATCAGAAGAGTTTTTTCCCTCCAGCTTAAACCCCAAATCTAGGGTGTAATTTATTGTCAAATTATTAGGTGAGTCGTAGTGTTTTAACTTTTTAGTCGAGTGACGAGTCTAATGTGAAAGTGATTTGGGGATAATTTAAGCTAGTTGGCTTAATTATTTTATTACAAATCACTTGGTTCACTAGATCATATTGTGTCACAGATGGGTTATGTGTCTTGAGAGTCTAAGCCAAAAGTGTGTTCCCTCTTTGATTCTTGCAAATGTAAAATCTTATGTATTAGAGGGTTGGAAAAATAATTAAATCCACTCATGTGTAAATTAATTAATTTTTCTAGCAAAATAAAATTAAATCCTAAGCCAGAAAATTAATTAATTAGAGTCGAATTTAAATTGTCTTAGAAAAATAAATTCTCCAAATGGAAAAATTTGTGGGTCTCAAAAGAGTCAATTTTTAAATGTCCTCCACCATGGGAATATTGTATATTTCAAGAAAATTTGAACCCTTAGACCTTGGTGGTTAAGTCAAAATCAAATTTTTGAGGAAATTAGCTCAAAATAATTAATTTTGAGCTAATTAAAATGGAATTAAATAATAAATTTGAAAATTTCTCAAAAATAAAAAATCAAGGGCCAAGATTAAAAGATCTTGAAGTGTCTATCAATGGCCAAGATTATTTTGACAAGGATCAAAGAAACTAGCCGTTATTTTTCCACTTGGAGGATAAATCTATAAATTAGAGAGCCATTTGAGTCTCTAGCATCTTTATCTCTGGCTAGAAAATTCTGTTGAAGAAGCTTTGTAACTATTGTCCCACTGGGAACTATTTTTTCAATCATAATAAAGACTTTGGGGTGCAATTCAAGGTATTCTTGGTTATTGATTTGTGGTATGTGTTGACTTCGGGGATCTCTATGTTGTGTTGAATATTGGTTAGATTTGTTTTTTTCTTTAGATGGAGATAAAACCATACTATTGATAGTTTTGGGCTAATCTTAGGTTATTTGATTCCCCATGTGATCTAACAAATTATTTTGAGATAAATTCATAGTGTTTGCAAGTACTTCAGTGCTTGGCCTCCAAGTTAACAAACTTGCGCAAGAATCATTGTTGCTTGGATTCCAAATATTTATATGTTGGATTAAATCTCCGCTAAGGCTACAGTATACATTGGGGTTTCTAAAGTATTTTTAACCATTTTTCAAAGGAAAAAAACTCCATAAAAATATTTTTCTCAAAAATTTTAAAACCCTTGTAAATTTGTAGATATTGTGAATAATTTTGTAGATCTAACTTGTAAATTATTTTTTCTAACTTGGGTTATGGGGATTTTTAAGTATTTTTGTATATGTTTGGGGTTTTGAATTTTTGTATATATTTGGGGTTTTGGGCTTTTGAAATTTAATTTTTTTATATTAGTTATTTGGGTGTCTATTCTAAATTTGTTTCGGGATTGAAGAAGAAATTGGCATTGGAGACTTCAGAAACCCTAGACATCTAGGGTTTTTAGGCTATTTTTGCAGGTTGCTTATTTTCAAATCGGGGAAAAACCCCATTTTCTGAAGGCCCTAGCCCTTAGCAACCTAAAAGGTTTGAGTTTGGAATCTATTTTAATTTTTGCAAGCATTAAAAAGGCCATAAGACCTATAAGGGCTAGATCTCATTGCAAACAAGGGTTTCTTCAAAGGATTGGCATTTTATCTCTAACAATTTGTTTCGCAACAATTTTGGCTCAAATCTTGTGTTTTCAAATTCCAAGTACATTGGAGAAATTTTGGCAAATTTGGGCAAGTAATCATCAAGGCCTTGGGCCTAGGGTTTGACCTCTAAACCTTAATTTTATCTCTGATTTATTACAGCAGTCAAATCAATAACAGTTAAGCCATAAATCACATGCTACATGGTCAAAATTGTTTAAAATTGCAAAATATTCATTTTCATAAATTTTGGCCACTTAGGCATCCCAGATCTAGCTTAGATCTGACTTTTATGCTTGCTAGAATTCATTACATAACTGAAGTTTTCAGATCTGAAATTTTTTAAGTATACACTTAATAAGGGTCTAGACTCTAAAACTTGAAATTTTCAGTTTCCGATAAATTTTTCTATTTCTTAGCAATTTTGGCATTGATTGTAACTGCATTAGCTTGTTGATCTATCAATTATTCATTGTTGTAGTAAATAGATCATATCTGAAATTTTCTGAATCACACTTTCTAAAAACCCTAAAAAAAATCAAGTAGGGTGAATTTTACTATTTTTGGGTATATTGGGCATTGTTTCTCACATCTCTAGCTTGTTGATCTGTGGGTCAATTTACTGTTGGAATAACTTATTACGGGTCTAAAATATTATTGAATACATCTTCATAAAGTAAGCTAGACACATAAATTTACTTTTGTTGGTCATTGGAAAGTTTTGTACTTCATATGTTGGACAAATTTTATAATTTAGAGTGACTCTTCTACTATTGTCATAACATTAATAAGCGCTGAAATTTTATGAAGTCCTACTGTTGATTTAACTGTTGAGATCTAACACTCGTGTGGTTTACTCAGTTTGTAAAATTTCGGGAATTTGGCACCTAAAGCACTCTTACATTTAAGCTCTAAATCTGATCTTGTGATAATTGGAATCTAATTGGCATCTTTGTCTTTGGTAATCACTCTAAGTCTTGGCATCTAAGTTTTCATTTGGCTATCTTGAATGGTGATTAGTTTATCTTAAAGTGATATCGAACATTGTTGAAAAATTGGCATTTTACATCTTGTGAGAATTTGTTGAAGTTTTGCACTAGTGTCTCTAAAGCAATTTATTTTGTTCAAGATTGTCATCTCATCATTGTTGAGTACTCTCACTATAAGTTAATTCACACTAAGTACTCAAGTAACATAAACAATCTTAATTCAAGATAATCTCACTCATAATCTCTTGCATAAGCATCCTAGATCTAGCTTGCATTAAAACTTACCTCATAGCATAAGCTAGGTTGATAGAAATCTAAGGCAACCTTTCTCACCTAGCTTAAGGGGCTTGGCAACTCTTCGGTGTTTAACACGGTGAACTTGCGGTCGTTAGAGTCACAGTCTCTGCAATGCCAAAGGCATCGGGTGATAGGAGCACAACTGAAGGTATTGTTAATCAAGCCCTAGCCTACTTCCTGTTGGCCCCTTTTCCACAACCTACCTTGGAGCCCAACTTCAAAATAGTTAAGGGAAGGTCATACTTAGACTAGGCATATAATTAAAATAAACCAAGATCACTGCATCTCACATAGATCCTAGGACTTGCACATCATATAGGATAGTTAATCATTCAAGCAGTGGGTGTCCATCCGGTCACTTGGTTTCAAATTACCATAAGCAAGAATTGTGACTCCATTAAGGCACTGGTCTCATACTTAAAATCTAATCTAATCATTAATCTTGCTAAATTTAACCAACTTGGCCACTCATTTGTGTCTCCCAAACAAGTTGGTTTCCAACTTGTTTTTCTTCACCTCATTCCATAGGGACTAGCCTCCATACCCTGTTGTTGGGAGACAGCTAGAACGAAGTGGGCGGGGATCAGAGTGATAGCCCCTGCCCTGAGCGGTTGTCGCGGTGCCTATACAATCTGAGCGACAACAGTCTCTTTATTTTTCTTGTGAAAATTTAAATAAAAATGTGAGTTTTCCAAATTTTTCTTGTTCAATTTAATTAAATTTGACTGCAAAATTGTCTTAATTTTTCTGAGGAAATTTTGGGAAAAGTCTTGGTGGATTACAAAATAAATTAAAATGGGATATTAAAGTATGAAGATCTAAAACTCTCTCCTTGATAGAATGTAACAACAGATCCCCAACCTCTGCAATAGATAACTCTAAAAATTGGGGTTTGTTGGAACAAGTCAAGGTAACCCTAGCCCTTGTGGTGTTGTTGGGGTCTTACATGTAATGGCTCAAGTTTATTCCTCCTTCAAAATGGTTTGGCTAGAGGCACCAACAATTGAGAGAAATTTCACGCTCTATTATAATTGTTAAAGATTGCTATCGAAAAAGAAGTTTCTAAAATATGTGTTTGGAGATCCAAACCTAGTAATAGAATGCATAAAAGGTTTTTTTAGGTTACAAAACATTACCCTAAGATCACTGTTGGATCAGGTTCTAGTAGTTGCTAGTCAGTTTGTGACATACAGTTTTCCCATGTAAAAATGACTTTCAATCATGATGCTGACCATCTGTCACAACAGGCTGTGCTGGGTCAAGTTGGTCCACTGCAGGTTGAGGAGCATAGTGTGGGGGATTTCCTCACTACCCACCCTCTTTCAGGAGCTCTAATTTCCTCTTGCTTCCTTATGGTTTTCTAAGTAATGATGTTTTATTCTGGTGATGACAGTTTTACATTATTGATCCTCTCATGGGTGGCCAGATCTGCTGGTTTTTGCTGATCTCTAATCTTGAAGGATAAAGCAATCTTTTAGATATGTAGGCACAGATCTCTCCTTTTTGATGTTTTTAATGTAATAGGATGAAATCCATGAACTTTTGAGAGACATATACAGTCTAGTTGTTGTGAGTTTGCTCATATGCTTATTTTGGCTTTTGTTGTGATGTAGATGGCATCTTCAAAATGTAACTTTTGACTTCATCTCAAATAACAAAAGTTATGAGTTTTCCTATGAAAAAATAAATATTAAGGTGAGATTGTCAATGGAAACCAATGAACACCATGAGCAGTCGGAAAATGCTGATGCAGAAAGAAATTCATCCAGCCTTGGGAGTTTAATCTTTGAATATGATTGCTACCTTTAAACATTAAACGAAGTAATTACCCATCCATTGCATATGTAGCATTGTGAGAGAACATTGGCAGTCCAGTAGTTAGATAAGACGTTATAACTAGCAACGGCAGCTTGACTAGCAAACATGCAGCTGCATTAAATATTAAAATGTTGCTCGTTTTCTTTACTTCTAGAAGCAGCCATGGAAGAAAGATGTGGAACTCCAAATTGAATTGATCAAAATGTATCTGAAGACAGATGAACAAAGTTAACAAAAATTAAAAATTAAAAAATTAAAAATAAAATAAAATTAAGGCTGACCCTGTATAGCCTAAAATCATGTTTGGAATCTCATCACAATTGCTTGGCTCACATGGAAACTATAAAACGCTCAGGGGATTCTGTAGATAAAATAGCTAAACAATTTTTATATCCACACACATCAAACATATAAATCAATTTCTTTATACAAAAAAGACTACCTGTTCGTGAACCAGGTAAAAGATGGTGGGAATAAAAGAGCCAATATTGTACTTGCTGCAACTACATGTGGAATAAAGGAGTTTGCATCTTTCAGCACCTTTAGAACATTGACCATTTTCAAAGTAGAACCCTGAACCATGCCCATCAGGTTAAAGTCAATCCTGGAAGAAAAAGAGTGGAAATACACACACAAAATACCAATTAAACAATCATATGGTAATATCCCAAAGAATATAATGCCTGCTGCCATAAGGTATTTAATATGCTGATATATGACAAAGACCTTCAGCAAATACTTTCTACAGAGATAACTGTAGCATCACAAGCAATTGGACTTATTTGAATCTAATGTGACATTTAAAATTGAAGTTGCTTGTTCAAACTAGTCTGTTCATGTGTAAAATCTGTATCCATCATTTACCATCGTCATACAATCTTCAGCACCTCCAGAGTTCTAAACCAGAAGAACCATTAAAAGAAGGAACCCTTGCAGTTTCTGTAGGTTTTCACCCAAGATGTGTACCTCTTTTAAAATAGACACATAACAAAATTGAATTGACAGACAGAATAATGCAATCTGCAAACTCGTTAAAATGCATCCATGTGATTGAGAAAGATTCCAAGAAGCATGCAGGGAGAAAAGATTTGTAGAAGATTAACAAGATTTCTTGTGAAATGTGCATGAAGAAAATAATTTAAGAAGAACTGGCAGAGATGACACAACTTGTCTGTTTGGACTCTTGAGAGGACTAACCATAAAGGGTGATAATTTGTCTGTATTGTTTTCGATCTAGTATAAGACCCAGTTTTCTTGCTGTTACCCCTCAATATTGTATGAAGCCCTATGCTGGTGATTTTTATAACATCGTGATTTTTGTTATAACAACAGCCATTTACTTGCGGCATTCATCACATTTGTCAGAGGTTTACAGGTTGATGGGACATGTGATTGACACAAGAGCATTATTATTGGTGGAGACACTCTCCTCGAAACTTCCCTTGTGACATTGTTGACCACCATTGTGGGTGCTGAGATGTCTGGAGGAAGGTTGTTCCTTTCCATTGGAAATGAGCTTTCAGACATTTTCACCTGACTAGAAATGGCTCGACAATTCCAAAACCTCTTTTCTTCCCATGCACATTGTTACCTCTGAAACTCGCACCTCTTGAGATAAGATTCTAAAGCTCAAGTAAGACCTTGGAGGAACTAAGAGGGATGCCAATGTCACCTTACAAACCCTCTTCACACTTTAGGTTGTCTCTCCTCTGACTCAAGGGGACTTCCCTACAATAGGATCACTGGAACTTATGCAATGAAGTCGAAGGTGAAACAAAGAGATGGCTCAAGCAAAACAAATTGATGGATTTTAGGAAATAATATGGATGAATGGATTGAAGACTAGTGTGATTCCAATGGGCATATGGGGTCAAATCAAAGTTCATGGCCGGCTAATCCTATTGAGGAAAACATGGCAATTGAGTCTAAAATGTACAAGCTACAAAGGCCCTTTCCTTGCTGTCCCAAATTGCAGAAATGTGATTAGAGAGATCACAAATGTAGATAAACTCCAACGCTTAAGAAGATTATGATTACCTAGAATAAAATGTATGTGCATTTAACCAAGAGTAGAGAAAGAATGCATCCATGAAAAATATCCCAAGGATAACATAAAGGAGAAAAAAATAGAGTTACCAAATTCACCACCCTATAAACATTTGTCAAGATACTTCTAGTGACATGAAAGAGCTTTAAGATATACAAGACATCCTCATCCAACAAGCATTTTCATTAATCCTTCAAAGGCATCCAACAGATATTCAATTAAGTGCCTCTTGCCTCAAAATATAGCAGGTCTTGTAACGGGTAACCTACAAGGCAAAAGCTAGAACAAGAGACAACAATGAGGTGTCACCCATTATCACCACGACCACTACCTCCTTCTCTTTGTGGACATTCACCATTGGGAGGCTTCCCTTTGGATAGGTCACCTAAGGATATATCAATTCAGGGTCAAGGGGAAAAGAAATGCTTATATAGGATAACACTTCTTAAGGACAAGGCTCAAGCAGCTAGAAAGGTAATTTGCAGCCTCTTATAAGGCTTATATTAGGCATAAATGATCGAGGGCTCGAGAGATAGCAAGCCAAATGGATTACCCTAGAATCGAGAGCCCAAGAAAAGGTTTCTAACAATGAATATCAGCAATCAAATGGAACAAGAAACCTTCAATAAGCCCCCAAGTTGAACCCTAGGGCAAACTAGGGTTTTCTAGGGCAAAATCTACCTAGGGCAAAAGAATTCAGCCTTAGAATGGATGGATTGGCCACTAAAGGGAGTTGATTTTGAGGCAATCAAGGCTGCTTCCAATGTTGAATCCTTCCGAACCCTAACTATTACTTTTGTGAGGAACCAAGGTCTCTTGGGAGAGCTAATTTAAAGATACACCAAGGGATTTCCATTCACATTTCCACATGAGTAATGCATACAATGTCATTATCTAGATTCTATACATTGATTTTCAATAATAACTAGCTAAATCGAAAATTCTTAGATAACAAATCACTCCATATATTATACATAAGAATAAAAAAATTATCAAATACAAAGCTTACTTACAAGATGAAATGCATGAACAATCCTTTATTGATCCAAAGTAACATCTCTAAGACCAAGAAACAACTTCAAAATGTGAAATTTTTAATATTGTTGCAATTACTAGATATTATTCACCTATTTGAAAGATTATTTGTCTTCTGCATTTTAAATGCAGCAAATACTAAACAAAACACTACTGCAACTTCACAGAAAAGTAAATCACAGGAACTGAGAAAATATTACACACACAAAAATAATGAACACAAATGTTTTTGGACAAATGTCCCTAGAAAAAACCCGAAGGGAAAACCAGTGCAGCAGATGAGGATTTTTATTATTCTTCTTTAGCAAAATTTGTGATTGAAATTTTACAACTGCTTGTCGTAAACTGGAAAAGCTTTGGTAATTAATTTTCTCCAGCTACCAACACATAAAAATTCTTGGAAGGAACTTGGCCTCCCTCTGGAAGATAACGCAACCCTCCTGAGACAATTTGGCCTCCCTCTGCAAGTGCATATGGCCTCACACATGCGGCCCTAGCTGAAGGAAATTCAGCGCCACAGCCTCTGGCAAACTCGGCCTCCTCTAACAACTAAACTCGACTTGACCTCTCGACCTTCCCTGGAAGAAATCAGGCACAAAAACTGCCTCTCTCCCCCACACGTCCGAATACAAACTCACCTTCAGAAAGTTGAAACCCTTGAGCACCAGAAAAATATCAACCTTCTGCAAACAAATCGAACTGGCAATTTTTCGCCCTCTATATCTCAAAAACTAGAACAAACTGATGAAGAAATTCTCTCTGGAAATCTTCTACTTAATCACTACTAATTCCTCGTTGCTTGGTGTCCTCCATGCTATCATTGTGCACATGCTATCACTGCAAATCGGTGTCTCGTATGTGTTTTCCAAATACCCATTGATTTCCTCTTATAATCTCTCGTTGATAAATCAATGGCCACGATCTAATCTCAATCGATGGCTAAGATCATCTTTAATTCTAAAAATAACTTTTCTAGAATTCGCTAGAGGAAAATCGATTTGTCTCAATTAATCCCAATTAATTATGCCATTTCCCTAAGTTAGGAAAATTAATAAACTAGCTAATTAATTATACTTAAGGTAATTTTCCTTCGAAACTTTTTTTGGGTATTGGAGAAAAATTAACCCATTTATGTTGTTGAAATATTGGATAGATATGGTCAACATTTTCATCAAATTATGGAGAAGAAACTAATTATTTGTCACCTCAAGTCGGCTCATAACCAGCCCTAGAAGTTGACTCATTAGAAGGATATCATGTCAGCCCTATTAGGACTAATTAGCCCTCTCATGTCTCCTATAAATTGGGCATTAATCACCCTCATTTTGGTAATAATCAAGCTCAATATTGGTCTTCAATTACAAGTGTATTCGGCCTTACATTTCAGGAGTGCGAGGAAATCTACAAGGGATATATTGACTGTAGTTTGGTTTATCTTCAAGGACTCGGCGTTATAGTGACTAGGGTTTACTTCTACTTATGTTTTGACACTTCTATTATGGCCGAGAATTACAAAGAGAGGTTCACTCTCCTCTATGACACAATACTGAAGTTGACCGAGTTGGTTTTGGGTGAATCTCCTCCACAGTGCGTTGACTATCACAATGGGAATTTCAGCCATCTATTGCAGTAACTTCAAGCCTAGATTTTGGCCTCCTTAAAAATCATCTTATTGGACAAAAGTGACGTCTCTTTCTCTCATTTTATAATCAGACTTTGATAAGTACTTTATTGTTAATCATTTTAGAATTGTTGGAACACAGTTGCGGAAGTTTGTGTTCGTTTTCTTCGATAATATCTTGATTTACAGCCGAACATGGGAGGAGCATTTACAGCATGTGGAGATGGTGTTGCGTATATTAGAGGAGCAACAGTTTTACGCCAAGTTGTCCAAGTGTGAGTTTGGATTGACAGAGATGCTCTACTTGGGACATATCATTGGCGCAGATGGAGTGAGGGTGCATGAGAAGATCAGGGCCATCCGGGATTGGCCTGAGCCCTAGAATGTGACCGAGTTGAGGGGATTCATAGGCATATGCACCTACAACAGGAAGTTCGTAAAGGGCTTCTCACAGTTAGCGGCTCCCCTCACAGATATGACGAAGAAAGGGGCTTTTACATGGACAGACAAGGCATAGTCAGCATTTGATTGCCTCAAGGAGGTGATGAGTAGTTTCCCCGTTTTGGCACTTTTGGACTTCACACAGTCGTTCACATTGGAGTGCAATGCATCAAGAGAGGAGGTTGGCGCAGTATTGTCTCAGGATGGACACCCCATTGCTTTTGAGAGCCGGAAGCTCCTTCCTCATGAGAGGTCGTATTCTATTTACGACAAGGAGATGTTGGACATCATACATGCGTTGGCCAAATTCCGGCAGTACCTATTGGGTAACAGGTTTCGGGTGAAGACTAGCCACAATAGTCTTCACCATTTTATGGGGCAGCAAGGTCTCAATGAAAGGCAACAAAGGTGGGTCAGCAAAGTGCAGGCCTACAACTTTGTTATTGAGTATGTCAAGGGCAAGCACAATATAGTAGCAGATGCATTATCCAGGAGGCCCACGACACTTTCACTCATGAGCATTTGCCATGATTGGAAGGCACAGTTGTTGGTGGAGTACTCCAAGGACTGGCGGGCATGTGAGATTTTGGAAGGTATTCATGCTAATGAGCACTATAGGGTGATGGCTGAGGTCATTTACTACAAGGGGCGCATATTCTTGGTGTCGGGTTCCTAGTTGAAGGAGAGGATTCTCCATGCAGCGCATGACTCACCACTATCCAGACACCAGGGATTCCGGAAGACATACATGACAGTTAGAGAGTGTTTTACATGGAAAGGCCTCAAGGGGGACGTATTGAGATATGTGCAGGAGTGTGAGGCTTGTCAAAGGAACAAGGGAGGGTTGACCCATCCAGCTAGGTTGTTGCAGCTACTTCTCATTCCTAAGGGGAAATGGGAGAGTATCTTAATGAACTTTATCACAGGGCTCCCTATGGTGCAAGGCAGAGATTGTATTTATGTGGTGGTGGATTGGTTGACCAAATATGCCCACTTCTTCGATATTCTAACACGATACTCAGCGTCACAAGTGGTCGAGTTGTTCTTTAGGGAGGTCTTTCGCTTGCATGGACTTCCTAGGACCATAGTCAGTGATAGAGATAGTCGATTCATGGGGGCATTTTGGCAGAAGCTTTTCAAGTTAGTGGGCACTGAGCTCACCCCCAGCACGAGTTACCATCCACAGATCGACGGTCAAACGGAGAGGGTTTGTTGAGAAATCTAGGGCATGAATAGTTAAAAGATTTCTCTGCTTGATAATTGCTTGTGATATACTTTTACTTCTTAGCTTATAGTCTTTTCTTCGTTATGTTATTATTGTCTTCTTTTCATTAAGACAATTACCAATATGCACAATAAAAGACAAGTGACACAGTATGTAAGTTTCTCAACCAATGCCAAAACCTCTCACCTCCTGAGAGGAAAACCCGATCAAAATTCTTCTTCTAGATCTTCAATTGATAAGTACCGAGACCATGACAAAGACCTTTGACTCTAGTATCCTCCCAAGAACCTTGTCACTAACCTTGATGCTCTGCCTCTTCCCTTTCTCGACTTTCTTCTTGATCTTGAACTACTCTCCTCGGCTCCTAGAGAAACTCGATCTCTATACTTTACACTACTTCTTCTCAACTTCTCCTAGAGAAACTCAGTCTCTATGATCTTACTGGCTTCCTCTAGAGAATATCGGTCTCTAGATCTCTCTCTCAGTTACCCAGAACAAGTATCCCAGAAGAATCCTTCCTTCGCTATCCCAAAAAGAAAACCTCTCCTTCGTTGACCCAGAAGAAACCTCCTTCGCTGCCACAGAATAAACCTTTTTCGCTGCCCCAAAAGAAATTCTTCTTTGATGACCCCAGAAGAAACCTTCTTCCCTATGCCCAGAAGAATCCTCCTTCGCTTGCCCAGAAGAAACTCTTCTTATCACTTCTTCGCACTTCTCTTTGTAGCCCTTCTTCTTCACGCTTCTTCACCGAATGAATGTCGAGTTGCTTGCTTCTAAGTGAGGTCGAGTTAGGCTTTATATACACCTCATCCCATGTCCTTTAGGCCGGCATGATCACTAGAGGTTAGGTCGACTTCTTCTAGCATGTTCTTCCATCGTTGTAGGCCGACTTGAAGAGGATAAGTGACAAGGTCTTGGAGGATACTTTACATAGACAAGTTTGACTCTATACAAAGTGTAACATGACTTTATTACATGACAATGACTCTTATCATTTTATGACTAGATGACAAATAATTCCTAAAGACTCTCAATTGAAGTCTTGGCTAAAAAATAAAATCTCTTGCTCATGAAACCCATGAAGCAAGCAATGCAATAAATTTATTTTTATTCTTTACATTTCATTACATAAAATCATAATTACATGTCATTATGAAGACCGAACCTAGTTACACTTTTCAATAGGGTCAACAAATGGTTAGAGGGCTACCTACGAAACTATGTGACCGAGCAGCAAAGAGCATGGATTCGGTGATTACATATGGGCGAGTACTGCTATAACACCACCCATCACATGTCCATTGGTACGTCGCCTTTTCGTGCCTTGTATGGTTATGATGCTTGTCTTTTGCTGACATCTTTTTTGGAGATAGTCCGGCCCCAAAGACCAAAGATTGGATCCAAGAGAGCCAGGATATCCTCAAGGTTCTCAAGGATAACTTATTGACAACCCATAATCAACAAAAGATGTATGCAGATAGGCACAGGATAGAGAGGCAGTTTGAGGAGGGGGGCTTGGTTTTTCTGTGGCTACAGCCATATCACCAATCTACATTGAAGCAGAAGGGGGATAAGGAGCTACAACCACGTTTCTATGGGTCATACAAGGTGGCTAAGAGAGTTAGGGAGGTGGCTTATGAGCTGGAGCTTCCACCAGGCAGCAAGATTCACAATGTCTTTCATTCTCATGCCTCAAGAAGGTGTTGGGGCAGCAAGTGACAGTAGCTACGGAGTTGCCTCCACTTGATGATGAGGGATATCTGGTTCTGGAACCGGAAACCATTCTGGAGACTAGGGAGAGGAAGTTAAGGAGCAGAACTATCAGAGAGTACTTAGGTGTTGGCGGAGTTTTCCAAATGAGGATGCTACTTGGGAAGGTGAACACATACTTGAGCATCCAACACTGAAGTTGCTTGGGGACAAGCAACATTTGGGAGGGGCGGACTGTAATGTTCCTTCCTAAATAAATTTTCTCAAGCTTATTTTCCACAATTTTGACATTTTTGGCAACCATAGGACCCAAAAAAAAATTGGAAAAAGACTTGGGAGAAAAAGGGAGGCCGAAATACTTGATTAGTGGAGCGTGGGGGCCACACGCATAAGGAAAAACGCACTTGCCTAAGGAGAAATTCGAATAGCCAAGGAAGGGAGGTCAAAAGGCTAGATGGAGGGGCCCACGTGGGAAAAGGAAGTTCACTAATTATTAATAGGAGAAGCTTAGCCTCACTTGGAGTCTTTCGTCAATCGAACTCACTCTTGTTGCTCAAGTTGCTTAGCCGGGTCACTTGCTGTTTGGCACCGAGTTTTCCAAGTGGAGAACTCACCCTTTCTTCGGGGGACTTCAAGTGCCACCGTATGGAAGTCAAATCGTACCACTTTGGAGAAGAGCTGGAGGGAATTTAGAGCTTATCACTCAACCATTTGCTCAGCTAGTGCGTGTTCTAGGAGGACGCAGGAAGGGAATACATCGGTGTCATTTCAGGGGTCTTCCAGGTAGCAATTATTGAGAGCATTTTGGTATAGAAGCTTCAGGGGGATATCAGCCTTTTGGAGGAGTTTTGGAGCATGAGGTGGCTGCTTGAAGGCAGCACGAATTGCAGCATCCAGGGCCAGCACAGAAGCCTTTCACTGGGCACACGTGTGAGGTTGAGGGACGAATTGGGGAGCTGGAGTTTGCATGGGGAAATAAGAAGAACATTAAGGGAGTGTAGCTCAGCCTTTTTGGAGTGATTTGGAGGGCTTTCTCTGGCAGTCGCAGGAAGGCCGTATTTCCCAGCAGTTGGAGGAGGACGTGGTATTTGGGTTATTTGTGAGGAGCTTGGGGTTAATTTTGTAGAATTTTTTGAGCACTGGAGATGGGGTTTTCAGCAGTATCTTTCCGACAGACAATGTAATTTTCTAAGGCAGCACAGAGCATCATTGGAACAGTTGATTCTATCATCTGGGTTTGTTATTTTATCACCTGGGTTTTGTCACGTTTGCCATTGAGGCAAGCCCAGGTGCACTCCTTCCACACTATTGTACTATTACCCCGGTTTCTTAATAAAATGGCTCAACTGGTTATTATTTCTGGAATTTACATGGTTGTTTACCAAGTGTTTGAAAATTTTGGTGTTATATTTATTGTTTGCTTTGCATATCATTGTTTTTCCTAGTTAGGAACATTACAAAGATATTTAACTGGGTTTGACTGGATCAAGGTTAGCACATCATCCGGAGAGGTTGGTCCAGGTCTTGGAGGGTACTGGAGTCAATCTTAAGGTCTTGGAATTCGTCAATTGAAGAATCTCTAAGGAAGAGAAGAGATTTACAGGTTTTACTCTCAAGTGAAGAGCTTTTGGCCTTGGCTTGCAACCTATATTTTGTGTTCTTGTTCTTCTTGTTTTTGGTGGTTGTTTGATGATACACACATGTAATAATAAGTAACAAAGCTAATAAGTAAAAAGACATCACAAACAGTTATCAAGTAAAGAGAAATCACTATAATCATTGCCCTATAGATTTCTCAACAATTACTGCTCTTCTAGAACTACCAAAATCTTGGAGTGCTTTTGCATCGGAAATTAATAGTTGGAAGGATTCTCCAACATTTGAACAGATGTGGAATCCATGCAGTCAAGAAGAAGCCCGGATATCATTAGTAAACAACAAGAAGGAAGATGAAGAAGAAAATACCTCTAATGCCTATTCTGCTCATCACAAGAAAAAAGGAACCTTCAAGAAGTTCAAAGGACCAAACAAGAAGGTTGACCTATCCAAAATTAGATGTTACCACTGTCATAAGATGGGTCATTACAAGAATCAATGTCCTGAGAATCCAAGGAATAAGAAGAGACTCGAGAGATAGGAAACAAGCAAATATTACCAATGAAACTCCACCATAGAAGAATAACACTGAAGAATTGGAAGTCAAGGACTTATACTACTAAGTCCTCTATTACATATCCTTCTTAGTCTTGTATTGTCTTCCTTTATATTTTGATTTCTAGATTTTGTAGGTCTAACATGTCCTGTTAGAACATTTTTGAATTATTTTGATAAAGTTGTAGGTATCCCTCAAGGATTGGGTTAAGAGGGAGCCTCCACCATTTTACCAAACGCTAAGTTTCTTATTCTTTGTTTCATCTTTTCATGTTTGGTTTCCCCCTCACATCAAGACTTGTTTGTATTGTATGCTAATAACCTTTTTCTAAGGGACTTGTTTGCATTGTGTGTTAATGGAGTGTTGAAGAATGTAACTAGTGTCGGTCTTCATAATTATATTTGAGTCATGATGTAATGTATTTGTCAAAAAAAAAAAAATATATTATTAAAGAAATTGACTTATTAAAGCATGGGTTTCATGCTTGGGCCAATTTTTTTTAGGTAAAAGCCTCCATTACAGGCTTCTAGGGTTTATGTCAAGTGTCCATGTCCATGTCATATTGTAAAAAACCCTTCTTGGGATTTATTTTTCAAGAAAGAAATTTATTTTAACGTAAAATAGGTCAATTAGGCCTCCTCCACCAAGTTGGCTTCAACAAGGGAATTCAACCTCACAGACTCACTATATAAAGGCAGCAACTCGACCTCATTTGATACACACACTCAACAAGTTCGAATTGCAGTAGTTGGAATTAGTAAAGGGTGCGAAATTCAAGGAAGAAGGAAGAAAGGTCTAACGAAGGAGAAGGAGGTCATTATCTAGCTAAGAAAGTTGAATTTTTCTCTATCTTGTCTCACACATGTGAAGGAACTGAGGCTGCAGGAGGGCCAAAATTGCAGTCTTGAAGCTGAGCCAAAATTTTGATGCAGTAGGGTCGAAAATCTGTCCTTAAAGCAGTATTGAAGCAGTGTTGATCCAATATTATCTTTGAAGGTTGGAATAACAGTTTGAGAGCTGACTTCATGGAGGAGGAAGGTCTTTGGGTCTAAGTCTTGGTCTGTCTCAATTTGAATCTACAGAAGGAAGATTTCTGACTGGGTTTTTCCCTATAAAGGGGTTTTAGCCCTGGCTGAGTGCCTACTTTTGGTGTCCCTCATCTTCATGTTTTTGCTTTGATGATTGCTTGATGAGAAGAAGATAAAGAAAGAACACTAATGAAATTGATAAGAACATAATAATATCACAAGTAATTATCAATACAAGAAAATATTTCTGCCTCTCCGATTTTCTAACAGTGATCCCACCCTACCTAGTCACTTTCCTTTTGTTATGGCAACAGGGATTTACTATCTGAAGAAGCAGCAAAGTATTTTGGGAAAGATCTGTGGAAAGGCAATATCTAGTCACCCTGAAGCTAGACAAGTTTCTCTGAGGACAATTCCTGGACAGACTGAAGTTTTCTTAGGCTTAATCATTACGGGTTCACTCTATGGCAGAAGAAAAAGACCCTCTGAAGCAGGCTGAGACTCTCCTGGAGTTGGAGATCATCTTTATGAGGTCAGAATCGAAGAACAGGTTCAAGGTTAGCAGTCCTGTGACCATCTGAAATTGTGTAAGTTTGAGCCGAGGCCTTTCTAGCTAGCCCGAGCCCCCACTAAGGTTAGACAGAGGTCTAGAGCAGGCCCGTAGTTCCTGAAGCACCCACAGAAAACCCTTGAGACAGATGTTGGAGGAATTCTGAGCAAATTTAAGGATCGATCATAGTTTCAATCATCCCTCAAACACCTCGCTACCTCCCTGAAGCAACTCACACTCCATTTATGAGCCTGCACTGTCGTAGGCAGGGTATCTCTGAGGCTGGACGTCGCTTCCTGGTTCATACTGAGGCTTTTCGAAAGGCTGGCCATGACTTGTAGCAAACCCACCTTCACCCAGTACACACTGAGATAAGTGCGGAAAGGTTCCTGAAGCCACTTCTCCCCTGGTAGACTAGCAATCTGTGAGAAGAGTCTGTGCTCCTATAGTACAACTCGGGGGGATCATCCAAAGCAGTGTGAAGGATTGGATTAGGACCGAACAAGATTGGGGACAAGTATCTGAAGTAAAGCACAGGTGGAAGCATTCTCTCAGGACAGATTTCGAAAAGGTTCTTTCAAGTCTGCGAAGCAGTTCTATGATAACTCGGATTGTTCATTATGGCATTGTTGTTCATTTATCAAGTACTGTTTGATTTGGAACTGTGTAGAATTATACTGAACTGTGAATTTGGATTATACTGGGATTGTTAATTTGGTGCTATACTGAATGGTCTGTTGTGTTGTTGAGAAAACAGTGTTGCTTACTAAGATTATATTATTGTGTTGGATAAATCTCTGTGGCATATTTTGAACAAGGAAAACGAAATTTGTTGAAAACCCTAGTCACTTAAGAAACCCTAGGGTAGCAATTACCCTAGTTCTCTACACTATATGAAGTTTTGTTGATTCTCCAATAGATGCTTAGATAAAGGGCTTGCAAGAATTTAATCTCTTGGATGTACATTTTTCAACATTTTTGCAGGTTACCAGGAGACATTCCAAAACTCTTGTTTGGCCTGAAAATCATTTCTTAAACGATTATTTTCTTGCCAACCGTGTATGGGAGAAGGACTATTATTAGGTTTACATTAAAAAACAGGGAGATTATCTCCAGGAAGCTCATGAAACTTCAACGATACTAACATAACAAAGGATTAGAACCTACTTTTGTCAGTGTACTTGTTTTAACTTTTTACCCATTGTTGATTATCTGAGCATATTCTACAGTCTGGTCATAAGCATTGATGTCTTAGTCTCTTCAAAATCTTTCAGTTGAATTAGATTTCTCCGCTCATCACATGAATATTTCTATAAATATATTAGATTAAATATACTCTTGATAACAACCAACCGAATTGGTATATGTACTGGGTCCATATAAAAATTCAAACAAACCTTGGATAACTGGAGTTCCTCTTCCTTGGGCCGTTCTTCGTCACCAACTATAAATTCTGAATTCCCACTTCTAATACGGGACTTTCTATATGCATCTGCAGAATAAAAACCAGCAAAGAAATCAATGCCAGACAAAAAAAAGTTAAAATTACTTTGGACCAAGACTGAGATCAAGAAAGTCAATGGTTCCTCTTACTTTGATAGAGTAAGAGAGGAAACCCGGAGTTTACTGGAGACGACCTTGATTCCCACGTTGTTTTTGTTGTCGAGGCATGATCTATACAACCGGAGCAGTGAATTACTAATCTGCCCGTTGAATTGGATCAAAAGTGGGCACTGAATTTTCACTTACACGTTGATTGCGAGTAGACCGATCGTCTCAAGAGAAGAACCTGTCGATGAAGAATTGCCGATGAAAACTGATCGTCCCTTGGAAGAACCAATGTTGCTCTGCTACCCGGGGCTGCTAGTTGGATATTCATAGCGGGAAGTGAAGCTCAAACCAAAATCAAGTCACCAGCAACTGATGGAATGAACCCACGTGGAGCTATATGCCCGGCTGATCTCTCGCGGGTTTCAATTTAAGATGTATAACAGCAAAGTGGATCAAATCAGCCCTGGGCAGTGAACCTTTGGACACATGGACCATAACGTGGTTATTCCATGCCCACTCTCCCAATGCTACCGGGAAAGTGTTCGATAGACATTCTAATACTAGGGGAGAGATTCCTAATGTTGAGCAGGGACCAGTGATTGATATAGCACTGGTCCCACCCACTGTCCATAAATAGTATCTTACTACTTAAGACTGCAAACCATATTGACCCAACTAGAAAACAGCTAAAACCATAAAGACTTCCAAAATGGTCTATTCCAGAAGCACAAAGTAGCAGTCACTTCAACCCCCACTCATCAGAACTGAAGCTTTGTATCCCAACTAACTATCCCTACCTGCACATAATAAAAGGGAATGTATGTCAACCATCATTGTTGTGTTGTTCAACAACTAAACACCCTATGTTCAATAAATGACACCCAACCCAATAACATTTAAACCCACTTTGTTCAATAAATGACACCCAGACCCAATAACTGCAATAAATGACACCCAACTCACTCTATTTCTCATTAAAACAGATCAAAGCACATGGATCAACAAATAACCAATTCCAACCATTAGATCACATCAAATTAAATCCAGACCACACATTCAAAATGAAGCCATTGCAATCCATGTGCATCCGTGTCCACCAATTAAATTCAAGTGTCAAAAACTATAAAAGAAGTCCACCCATTGTTGAAGTTGCATTTTATGCTTTCAAACTATTCAGCGAACTTGAAGACAACATCACAAAACAGTTGCCAATATATCCAGGTTAGTTATATCAATTACAACTCATTCTTCTTACAATTTTGTTTTTGTTGTTTTCATTTATTAGATTTCTTACATGATCTGTCTGGCCATAATTGCTAAAAGGATAATTGGATGGTTTCACAAACAGCCATTGAAACTCATTATTCTTACAGTCATGTTTTCATTTATTTGAGTTCTTACATGATTTGTCTGCCCATAACTGCTAAAAGGATAGCTGGATGGTTTCACAAACAGCGATTGAATAAAAAGTAGGTTCTAAATTCAGCGATTTAGAAAAGTTAAAACCATTCCTTAAAATAAAATAAAATAAATGAATGCCTTCAACGTACTTAATTTTTTCAGTTCAATTTTCTAAAACTTTTTATGATTGATAAGTCCATTCCAAGGCTGATCACAGCTGCAAGTTGTTCCCAACATAGAATTTATGCCCAGCCTTATTGTGATTATGACAGGCATAGCACTCTTCTGGAGCATATGACCATATTTTGTTTGAGTTTCCAAGCTAATTACTATGTCTAGAATGGTGGCCATGGATTGCAATGGAGAAGTTACAGTGCTGAGACATTTTTGGCAATGCCAAACAGCAAAAAAATGGAAAATGATATTTGAAACAAAATATATGTGCACATTTCACTTGTTTATGCCTTAGCTAGTTCCTATCCTTACATTAATGAAGCAGTCATGGAAATGCATCCTTATAAGCCCAGCGTGCTATAAGGGAATTCTGAGCAAAAGCCTTGGAAACTGATTGCCGAATAATGCCTTCAACTGCACTGCAACTTCTATCATAGAATCCTACTTGAAGCCCATTAGCAGATATCCATATAAAAGTTGCTAAACTGATGAACAGGCAGGCAATTGAGAGACTACGAAGTAATTTGCAATGAGAGACTACGAAGTAATGCAATTCGATTTCCTATAACATACATGTTGATAATTTCCTGTAATAAAGCAGAAGTATTTTTGCCTTGTATGAAAGCATAATTTACAAATATTCTAATGTCTAAATGCATGCAATAATTTTACAGGTTGTTGCATCTATGGCAAAAGGAAGTTATACTGCTCGTACAAGGAGAAGTGGCAGGAGAGTGACAAGGGGTGCGCAACTGCGATGCACATCGTCTGATGAGGACAGGACAACTGATGTCAATGCCAACAATGCACCAAGGAACATTGTTGAGGATGACCATGTGACAGTAGCTGATGTTAACACACCATCAGCCACAGAACCACCATCAACAACAGTCCAAGGAGCAAGCTCAACTAAAAAGATCAATGCTATAAGAGGATGGAAAAAAGAACAAATGTTAGTTGCAATTGACAACATAGAGTTTAATGGATACTCAGTTCGGGCATCTGCAAAAAAACATGGTATTCCTCCCTCATCAATACATTATTGGATAAATGGACTGACTCATACAAAACGTAGAGGGCCTCTTACAGTTATGACTGAGGAGGAGGAGGCCGAGGTAGTTGAGTGGTGTAAAGAGATGGCCCAATTGGGACATGGGCTAGAGTTGATACAACTCAAATCAACAATTGCTCAAATCTGTCAAGGGAGGCCAAACCCATTCAAAGATGGGTTTCCTGGTAAATCATGGTGGTTTGGGTTTAAAAAAAGGCATCCAGAACTTGTATTGCGTACTACTGAGGACCTTGACAAACACAGAGCATTAAATTTGCGCCTTGCAGTTGTGCAAAAGTTCTATGACACACTTTCTAGTGCTTACGATAAACATTCTTATGGAGCATACCATATATGGAACTGTGATGAAACAGGTTTATAGGCAGGGAGGAATTATGGCATGCGGGTAATTGCCAAGAGAGGGAGCCGAAATGTGCCAAAGATTTTGCCTAAGAGCAGGGAGAGGATAACTATTTTATGTTGGGTCAATACAATTGGTACTTCAATTCCAGGATTTTATCTATTCAAAGGTAAAAATCAACTGAAAAACTATATATCGAACTGTGAACCAGGTGCATGCATGGATGACTAAAGAACTGTTTCTAAGTTGGCTTTTTCACTTTGTTGCATCGGTACCAGGTGGCATCTCGCCTAATAACAAACACCTATTGATATTAGATGGCCATGGGAGCCACATGGCTGTACAAACAATTGAGGAAGCAAACAATTTAGGCATCGACCTGTTGACATTGCCCGCTCATACCACTCACAGACTGCAACCCCTTGATGTTAGTGTGTTTGACCCTTTCAAGAACTATTTCAGGTCGGAGCGCGCTGCATGGATGGCAAAGAATCCAGGGGTTGAGGTGAAAAGGTTCGAGTTAGCAGAGGTTCCAAGTAAAGCTTTTAAAAGGGCTTTGTCACCATCAAATATCAAGGTTGGCTTTAGGAGGACAGGAATCTGGCCACTGAACTATGATGCTCTTATGCATGATACTGGTTGTAGCCAAGTGTTTCATGTGGATGGTCAGGGAGAAGGGAATGCCCAAACAGGTGTTGAAGTGCAAGAAGTAGATGACCAATATGATGTTGTTGCAACTGGTAATATGATTTCCCTATCTCAAGGACACTTATATGCTGAAAATGATGAAACTGTATGTGAAACATAATATAACCATGAACAAATTCGCAGTAACATGGAGATCGTTCCACCAACTCAAGAACATGAAACTCCTGTTGCTGATATTGTTAATGACATTGTTGAACATGCAGTTGACAATGATCAATTGACATTGCCAAGCTAAGTAACCCCACCTTCATGGCTAGTAGGAGCAATGATCAATATGAATGCACATAGTGTCTCAGCAACCAATGAAGAAAGCATGAACATGCCCTCACAACCAGCAGAATTGAACAGTGAAATTGTTCATTTTTTTGTGGACAATAGATCAATGGAAGAAGATGAAGGACATAATGAGGCATCAAATGAAGATAATGATATAGTTCAATCAGTTCCAATGGATATTGAAAGGGAAGTACCAAGCAATGACATGCAGGTGGGAGGGGTGGAGAAGACACTTGGACGGTTCCTAAAGCTACCAGTAGAGAGAGTATCAATGAAAAAAAAGCAAGGTGCACCGGGTAGTCTTCGTTTGGGCCGAAGCTCACAGTTACTCACCTCAGAGGACTATATAAACCTGTTAGTTGAGTTTGAAAAAAAATAAATTTGAAATGCAAGAATTAAAACAGAAAAAGAAGGATCTAGTCAAGGAGAAGAAGGCAGCAAGGATTGTTGCAGCACAACGCCAAGCAGATGAAAGGATTGAAAGAGATAAAGCAAGGCAAGTTAAGGACCAACAAAAGCAAATGGCAAGACAGGAAAAGGAAAAACGAAAGGCACAACAAATGCTTGAAAAGGAACAAGGGATGATCAACGATACAAGAATAGCTTATGAAACTAGGATTATTTCAAACTCATTGGACTCCATTGCAGATAATACACCATTATTCCAAGATCTCATAAACATTCAAGTGCCTCACTATCAAACTGAGGGTTTACCCACTTGCCTTGTTCCTACCAAAGTTGGTGTCAATTCTCTGTATGCTCATTACACACCTCCACTTAATGCAGGGGTCAGTGGTGCAAATGTGAGGTATGGGTACTGAGTACCTCCATGGTTGGAAGCTGCAAATTGGAATCAATCATATGGCGGCAATCAACCATTTCCTAATCAACTGTTGACTGGTAGGCCAACCTACCTGGCTCAAGAAGGTAACTCGGGGAGTTTTGGCACTCAAGATTCTCAGGGCCATAAAGAATAGGGGTGTCATATGTTTTGGTTCTAACCACATTATGATGTGGATTTTGGATGGATTGTATCTTTTTCTTGTCACAGAAACATTTTGGCTTACAACCTAGGTTGTTTTATTTCATAATGTATGCGACATTGTAGCCAAAATCCATTTTAGAAGGAATATCTATAGTCTATTAAATGAATCAGTCATGAGAACTTAGGTATATCTTATATACATTGTATAAAACAACTTTTCAATTTGACTAGCCTTTGTGACCAGTGCTCTTTTTATTAGCAAATCTATCTCTAATCTTATGTCTATGACTTAAATCAGTTTATTGTAGTTTATATAATACAGAAAAATACAAAAAATATGAAAGTTTGAATGAAAATTATACGTGTACATCAATGTAAATCCAAGATTCCAAACCATTAGAGATAATTGCTCAAGTTGAACTCTTTGCTTAACTGAATTTATATCCCAAGATGGACTCCTTAACTCATGTTGACCTAGACTAAAATATTCTCTGATGGTTTTATGTAAGAACATTCTGTAGTCATCTCTCTGGTTGATGTTCACAATATTCTAAAACGTGGCTATAGCTGTCCATAGCTTTCAAGGATATTCCATAGAATCCATGTATGCTAAGTTCTGACACCAAATACTTGGAAGATATGTCAAATATATTCACAGCCAATATTAATAATGCAAGTTGGTTGTTCCATCAACAAAGATATGGTATTTTGGCCTTATAGAAACATTAGGGATAACATGTAGCTCAATAGACAATTGAATCAAAACAACACCGTAAGATAGTCAGTGGCAGGGTCATCAGGCTCTATCCAAAATTCCAAGTCTGGATAGGATATCTAGTCAGCTCATAGAAAAAGGATGAATTGGAGAAGAAACTTACTGAAATATAATTCAAATCAACAACGAGTTTTAAGAAATTGGTGAGGTTTCGAGGAAAAGCCAGGACCATTATCTGGTAACTCAACCCAACAGAAGTAAAGATCCTTCAGGAAGCTCTTAACCAAAGGAAAGTTCTTCATATGCCAAAGCTTGAATAAACTGTGCTGGATTGACAAAGACAAATGCTCTTTCTTGGTTAAGGACTGTTACATCCAAGCATTGCTCAGGGGCTACCAGCGAAGAAAAAGATTCCTTCTAGACCAGATTTTGGAAAAAGGGGATTTGATCAGAGATAGCACATTTATTGGATTAGGCTGATTAGGCTGAGACTTTAAGAGGACAAAGTGATTTCCCAAGAAGATGGACAGGTTAAGGAGCCACAGGGAAAACATCTATTGGAGCTATGCAATCAAGGATAGCTGACAGGTCCCCAGGAGAACAATGGAAACCTCCTTGGAAGAAATCTACAGCCTGAACTTTGATGCAGCTGCAAAAGGAAATCTAGAAAAGGTTGCCATTGAAGGGGTATAAGAGACAGTAATGTACAATGGGTGTAAGGAAAAAATAGTAAGGAGGGAATCCATCTTATCAATTGGCTAGCACTATCTATCCCCTAGAAGACTCAATCTTCCTGTGATTCCTCTTGATGTTCCTGTCAGCAAGGGAACCTAAGTGGGGGAGGGGGACTAATCAAAATGCGAGAGAACAGATCTATCCACATTAGAATTAGTATTAGACCCGAGACAAATACCAAAGCAGAACTAATAACAACTTGGACTCTTTTGGTAGTTGCAAAGCATAAAAACATTAAAAATATTATGATCCTAGTTGACTCAAAATGTGTAATTCACTGTTTAAAAGGAGCAACACAATTAGAAGTTCTAAAACTGGTAGCCTGGAAACACAAAATTGGAGAAATAAGAGGATACTTACGAGAGATCAAATTCCAATACATTTATAGGGATTTCAACAAATATGTTGACATATTATTAAAAATTGCACGTCACAAACCTTGGGCTTATTATAATTGAAGAACTAGAGGGCAGTCAGATCCAAGGTTCCTACCACATATCCTTAGAACACTTGGATTAACTCACAAAGACAATCACCCAACAATATAAAAAAGCAGTTTCATCTTCCATTTTTTTCCAAGTCAAAGACAAACGCTGAAGCATAACAAAATCGCAGATTTTAGTTTTTACCCACTGCTTATTCATCTTTTTCAAATTCCTTTTTGATGTAATATTCACTCTTAACTAAATCTGATTTTACAACAAATGTATTTTACATTTTACAGTGACAAGTTTAAGAAGAATAAACCAATATTTTTAAGTATGACTCTCTGACAAAAATAACTAATATAAATTCAAGCAAAATTTCGAATTGCCCTCATCTTAGAGAGAAAATATCAAACACAAACGAATGTCAAGGAACAACTGTGAACCTGGGGAGGGGGGCTAATCAAAATGCAAGAGAACAAATCTATCCACATTAGAATTAGTATTAGACCCGAGACAAATGCCAAATCAGAACTAATAACAACTTGGACTCTTTTGGTAGTTGCAAAGCATAAAAACATTAAAAATATTATGATCCTAGGTGACTCAAAATGTGTAATTTACTGGTTAAAAGGAGCAACACAATTAGAAGTTCTAAAACTGGTAGCCTGGAAACACAAAATTGGAGAAATAAGAGGATACTTACGAGAGATCAAATTCCAATACATTTATAGGGATTTCAACAAATATGTTGACATATTATCAAAAATTGCACGTCATGGACCTTGGGCTTATTATAATTGAAGAATTGGAGGGCAGTCAGATCCAAGGTTCCTACCACATATCCTTAGAACACTTGGATTAACTCACAAAGACAATCACCCAACAATGTAAAAAAGCAGTTTCATCTTCCATTTTTTTCCAAGTCAAAGACAAACGCTGAAGCATAACAAAATCGCATATTTTAGTTTTTACCCTCTGCTTATTCATCTTTTTCAAATTCCTTTCTGATGTAATATTCACTCTTAACTAAATCTGATTTTACAACAAATGTATTTTACATTTTACAGTGACAAGTTTAAGAGGGTTTCGAGGGTTTGTTTGGGGTCATTGTTGTGATGTTCCATTTTCCCTTTGTCTTTCTGCTCGGGGCCGGTTGTTGGGTGAAGCCCTCCACCGAAGAAACTGGATGTTCCAAGTGAAACCTAATGACTAAGCCATTTTGGAGGATGATTCAAGAAAAATACTTGACTATGGAGCAGAATTTTAGAGCTATGTACACAGACAATGCTCTAATATCAATTCTTCTTTCTAAGGCTCTTCACCCTAGAGGCTTTTGTTTATGGAATTTGACAATAAAAGAACAAAACTTGTTTGCAGAAAATGCCTTCTGGGTCAGTGGCAATGACAAAACAACAAGATTTTTGGATAATCAGTGGCGATGGATTAGGGTTTGCTGGTTCAAATCCCTGGAAGCTCAATAAGCACGATAACAACGAATAAGCACGATAACAATGAAAATTTCACAAATACCAGCATGAAAAGCCACAAAGAACATCAAAATATCCACAAAAAAGGGATGAAAGATCCCTGTAACGCTAAACCCTTAAAACTTGCCATAGAAAGTTTACAAAAATTCCAAATAGGGTTGTTTGTGTTGAAAAACACAAAGAAATTGCTGGTAGGATTAAAATCCTACCAGATAGAGGCCATGGATGGTCGCCGACCTTCTCCAGAGCTCGCCACACCTTCGCCAGACCTTCTCCACACCTGCAACGAGAAGAAATAAGCCATTAGACAAAAAAAAAAAAAAAAAAAAAAAAACCAGCACAGAACAACAAAACCTACAATTACCTCTTAAAAAAAACCTTCGACCTCGAACTCGGTAAAACTGCAACCGGCTCCTCCCCAAACAACAAAAACTGCGAATAAGACCACCACCAAAGAAACCCTAAACAACCGGCGGTCCAGAACGACCAACAAATCCAGGCGGAAAACCACAAGAAAGCCAGAAACCTTGTTCCAACCATAAACCCTAAACCTCGAACAATGGCGGACATCAGCACCTGCATACCAGACGAAGCGCGCAGGTTCTGGGGCCGTCCCGCGCCATCTTCGGCGGAGGGCTTTGCCCAACAACCGGCCCCGAGCAGAAAGACAAAGGGAAAATGGAACATCGCAGCAATGACCCCAAACAAACCCTGGAAACGGCGCGGAAAGGATAGTTAAGTACATGACACGATGCCCAACACGTGGACCTCCACGGCGGACAGGTGTTGTACGGTCTTCACGAGGGTTCACGTGGCGGCAGGCGACGTGGCGGGGAGGGCGCACAGGTAATGGCGTCCCTCCCCTAATGCAATAGAACCATAGTACTAGCATTGGGAAAGTCTTCGATACATCGTTTTCGGACTTTATAATACAATAGAACCATATTACTTTGGTTTACATTATAAGAGGTCTTTTAGACTCTCGAGACAAATAGATGTTAAAATATTTTGGGAAAGGTAATTGTAGAAGGTTTTTTATTTCAACTTAAGGTTATAAGGAGGATTTGTTTATTTTTAATTTTTTTAATGGATGGTTTTTTTGCCCATCAATTTCCTGAAGATTTGAAATTATTCCAATTTTAATTAGTCCATTTTACAATAAGATATGTAATTATTTTTTTTCTCAAGTTAAAACGTAGCCCCTGGCCCACCATTTTCCTAGGTATTTGAGATTATTTCAATTCTAATAAGTTCATATTCTAATTAGATGGGGAAATTAATATATAAGCAAAATTTATTTAGCAAAATGGTCCATTTTACGATAAAATGTGAAATTCTTTTTTTTCTCAAGTTGAAGTTCACATATAACCTTTTTATACATGGTTAATAGTTAAATGTGTGCATTGGTAAGGCATTCTTCTTGTTGCAATAGTTTTCTTGTTGAAATCTCTTTTTTTGTTATATTTATGAAGTCTTTGGATATATCAGCCATATTAATATTATTAATGTGGTTGTACTAGTAATGTAATATTTGTAGTGAACAATGGTGTGACAAACTTATCCATGTAGAGGACATGTTTGAAACCGGGAGAAGGATTCAATATGTCAAAGAATATTTTTGTTGCGCCATTCTCGAGGATGGATGAAATCAAAGTATTTTAACACCTATTTGTATGGAAAGTCTAAAAACCCTCTTATATTGGAAATCAAAGTACTATGGTTCAATTTGTATTAGAAAGTCTGAAAACCTTGTATCGAAGACTTTCAAAGTAGCATTGTGAGAGTGGGCATGGATAACAAGGTTATGGTTTATGTGTCCAAAGTTTCACTACCCAGGGTTGAAGAAGAAGAAAAAATTTTAACGTCTAGGAGACTAAAGATAGCCTATGGGACAATGTGTCTCACCATATGATTTTTGCATTTCGCCATTTTCTTATGCAACGTGACAATGAGTGCTCTCAATCTCTCAACAGTCTCCTCGCTGAATAAATTATCCCAAGAGCTAGTTGTCAAGATAATTACAACATTTTTCCTGTTGTCTTTGAAGGCCTCACATTCTAAAATGAAATGTTTTTTGTTTCCACTTTTCCGGAATACAAAAAATATACACTCTTTCTTCCTAAACTTCTTTTGGTCTTTTCCATCGCCTTATTTCACAATGGAGTTGACAATAATCGATTCTTAACTAAGTAATAAGAATTTTGGCTCTCCATGAGATATTGGCCCCTATGTACTATTTTTTATGATGATTACAAGTGGGATTAAACTCTAAATGTAGTACTTTCTCTTTATCCCAAATACGCTTGTTAAACTTATCCATAACAAAAATATTTCTCTTTATTATTTGTAGAACAAATGTTCTAAGTAAATACCCCATTTGATTTGACTCACTCTACTATTTGTCCCACAAATAGTAAGGAGCTAAAGAATTTTGTTATGGGGAATTTCATAAACTAGTATGGGAAAAAGAGTTGGGTATAAAGAAGAAGTACTACATTGAGGAATTCAACCCTACGTGTGATCTACAACAAAAAGAGTTTATTAGAGCTAGCATTCTGTGGAGAGCAAAGGTTTTTATTGCTCAATTAAGAACCAACTCGCATCAACTTTAGTGTGAAACGGGACGGTGGAAAAGGCCTTAAGAAGCTTGGGAAGAACGGGTGTGTACATTTTGCATGTTTGGGGCAGTGGAATCGGAAAAACATTTCATTTTGGAATGTGATGCATTCAAAGACATTAGAGAAAGTTATGGGAATATGCTAGCATCAGTTTCTTGGCATTGTCTTTTCAGCGAGGGGATTGTTGGAAAGTTGGGCCAGTTCATCATCATCAATTTGAACAAGAAAAAGATTGAATTGCAAAAAACGAAAAGCCGGGAACTTTTAGAAATTTTGAATAATTTAACACATATTCACAGAGATTATCCTGATCATACAATTATAAGCAGAACATGTATAATACATAATCTCCTCTACGTTGATCATCAATTTACAGAAGCAGAAACATTCACAGGCACACATAGAAGCATCAATCAAACTCATTAACACAGTATGTATCCCGGGGAAAGCATCTCGCTAAAAACCCCACACTATCTGTATATTATATTGATTGAATCATGTAACATTACAAAGTACAATGCTTATCACAAGCAATCCAGTACCAGCTCCACCTGTTACACACAATACAGCTCAGATCTGATCTCCAAATCTATTCCACTGCTTGCCTGCCTCTCCAGCTCAATACCTGCTCAAGAACTGATGAGAATGGCTTCCCAAACTCGTATTTGACCTGCAAATAATCACTCACACTCTGTTGGACGTGAGAACAAGCTACAATTCTTGATATTGGCCAATTCATTGGCATACTCAATCCCTCTGATTGTGCAAATCATCATGCACAGCTATAGTCACAACTGATAGCAATCTGATCCTCTAACACCTGTCCCTGCTGAACTGAACATGCACTGACATGCAACTGAGTTAACTGATGTATTCTATAGTTTCATTATGAGTTAATAGCTTGTGAATTAATTAATAACTAATTCACCCAACTCATCTCTAGTTTATTTGCCAGTTAGACTAAATACAACCAGTTTAACAAAGCTAAACTGAACACAACTCCATCAACTGCACCTCCAGTCCACTAAACTCAACTCACTTGAGTTCTAACTGAAGTCCTGCATGCAAATATTAGTCATCCCATAGGTAACCACGTATTTCCCTCTGGGATCTGCATGTACCACATCCGTAGCTCATCCTGAAGTGCTCCAAGAGAATAAGATCAAGTTTATAGTCCAAATATTATTATGAGACAATAATATTTGACTTCTATTTTTGACAGCCAGTCTAAAAATAGACTTTGATCACTCACACTGTGATCACTCACACTGTGATCAGCCACACTGTGATCACTCATACTGTGGTCACCCACACTGTGATCATCCACACTGTGATAAAAAATAGAACTTGCGCCATAATTTTCCTGCGGGCCCACTTAGTGAAGGCAACTCTTTTCACTAAGCTCCATCATCTTGTTGCATTCTCAACAAGCATTTATTGTTGCACACTTTTCAACACTCCCTCTCAACAAGAAAGGCTTCCTCTTAAACCCGATCCTGAAACTCTGGAATGTTCTCCATGCAACACATCTGGCCGGTCCACTTGCTCTGTCATCAAAGTCTCTGACTGCTATTGCCTCCGTCGACTGAAACTCTGCATCTCTGTGCTCTTCAGTATCTGACTGCTCTAGCCTCTGTCACTTTGATCTCTGATTGCATCCGTGCTGCTGCTGGTTCTATCTCCCAGCATTGCATCCACACTGCACCTCCCAACTGACCTCCCTGTTGGGCTAGAAACATCCTCTGATGCTGAAGCTCTACCTGCTGCTGACAAGTGCTCCCTCTCTGACATCTGCGCTACTGCAACATCTCCATGCATCTCGCACCATTGCACACCTCTCTGTGCCACCTAGCACTGTGCAAAACACTTGTGCCTCTCGCATTGCTGCGGCCTGCTAGCTATGCGCTGTCCTGGGATTCCCTGCACTGTCACTCTCTCTACCGTTCCATCCGCATCTGTCTCTACCCAATCAATCAGTTCCTGCTACTACACATTTGGAGCTCCCGTAGCAAGGTCTAATCCAAGAGGTTGGGTACCTCAAGGATCCTGCCCCTCCTCCTTGGGACAATCAATCCACATCACCCCACCTCCTACCTGGAGGTATGGCTGCATGCGATCCCTCAGCCTACCTGGCTCGAAGTTTCCCCCTACTAGAGGTCTCTGGATGAGTAGATGTCTCTACTCGATCTCCTCTCAGCTTCCCCTATTGTGGCTCCTCCACAACCTCCTGAAGTTGCTGCATCAATTGTGGCTCCTCCACAATCATCTGAGACTTCTTCTGGCTCTGCACGTTGAGAGGTAATATACACTCCCTCTCAACCACCAAGTCTCCATCAGTTGCCTCGCTGCTAAAGGCTTTGCATGCATCTTGAACCTCAAGAGCATACAGGTTCTTGACCCATGAACCAATCTGCTTCACCTGTCTGGTGATGATGTGTCTAAGGAAAACCTTTCCCTTACTGAAGACTACATCATAGCCTCTATCTTCCAGCATCGCGATCGACACCAAGTTTCTCTTCAGTCCTGGTACATACTTGACATCGGTCAAGGTAAGGCGAGCTCCATGCTCCCTCTGAAAAATAACCGTGCCTACACCTGAGACACTATACTTCTCATCATTACCCATCCCTATGAGTATCTAGAGATCTTTCTCCTCCAAAGTACTAAACAAACTTTTGTCACCGGTCATGTGGAAAGAAGCTCCACTATCAAGAAACCAACCACTTCCCATCATGGATGAAACCATGCATGCGAAGAGTGTGAAATCCAACTCAAACTGTGAAGCAAGTGAGGCTGCCTCACCTTCAGATCCTTCCCCGGATCCCTTCTTGGACTTCTTCTTTGGGCAATTAGTAGCATAATGACCCAACTCATGACAACGAAAGCATCTCACCTTCGCCTTGTCAACCTTCTTCCCATCATTGGAAGAATTGGATTTGGAAAGAGAAACCTTCCCCTTCCCCTTCTTCGCCTTACTCGCTAAGGCACAGTTCTCCTCATCCTGCATGGATGAAGAACCGTCTTTGGTGCTCCGTCTAATCTCCTCTTGCATAAGATCTAACCACAGTCTCTCCCATCCTGGCAGTTTCTCCCTTCCATTCACCGAGTCCTGGTAGCTATGCCAACTCTTAGGAAGGTCAAGGAGTGCTAGACTCACCATCCTCATTCGACAATCACCCCCACACTTCCCAGTTCATCCCGGCATTGGGTGAACTTCGTGAGATACTGGGGTATACTGTCTCCATTCTCACACTTAATGTTTCTAAGTTTCGCTCTTGCTTTGGAATTAAATTCGAATTCCACCAGCTCAAAACTCAACTGCTTCTGATCTAGAATTCGTGAGAACAAAGTATTTCTCGTACAGAGATTGACTGTATGGGCTTTTATCGGATATCTCACCTTCCAAAAGAATGATGAATCCAGAGGCTACCTGGCCTGATTACAGACTCTTCCTGAAGAAATAAAATGTAAACACTTCCTGAATAATAGATCTGATGATCAATCCTTGCTTGATATCCTATAAAAATCTCTTCTACAAATCAAGCAGCTCCGATACCATGTAGAAACTTTTTCTACAATTATCTAGCTCCGATACCATGTAGAAATTTTGAATAATTTAACACATATTCACAGAGATTATCCTGATCATACAATTAAAAGCGAAACATGTATAATACATAATCTCCTCTACGTTGATCATCAATTTACAGAAGCGGAAACATTTACAGGCACACATAGAAGCATCAATCAAACTCATTAACACAGTATGTATCCCAGGGAAAGCATCTCGCTA
The DNA here is from genome assembly GCA_031772625.1 of Pinus tabuliformis. NCBI lineage: Eukaryota > Viridiplantae > Streptophyta > Pinopsida > Pinales > Pinaceae > Pinus > Pinus tabuliformis. Next base: position 488,436,946 of record CM062805.1, read on the forward strand.
AAAACCCCACACTATCTGTATATTATATTGATTGAATCATGTAACATTACAAAGTACAATGCTTATCACAAGCAATCCAGTACCAGCTCCACCTGTTACACACAATACAGCTCAGATCTGATCTCCAAATCTATTCCACTGCTTGCCTGCCTCTCCAGCTCAATACCTGCTCAAGAACTAATGAGAATGGCTTCCCAAACTCGTATTTGACCTGCAAATAATCACTCACACTCTGTTGGACGTGAGAACAAGCTACAATTCTTGATATTGGCCAATTCATTGGCATACTCAATCCCTCTGATTGTGCAAATCATCATGCACAGCTATAGTCACAACTGATAGCAATCTGATTCTCTAACACCTGTCCCTGCTGAACTGAACATGAACTGTCATGCAACTGAGTTAACTGATGTATTCTATAGTTTCATTATGAGTTAATAACTTGTGAATTAATTAATAACTAATTCACCCAACTCATCTCTAGTCTATTTGTCAGTTAGACTAAATACAACCAGTTTAACAAAGCTAAACTGAACACAACTCCATCAACTGCACCTCCAGTCCACTAAACTCAACTCACTTGAGTTCTAACTGAAGTCCTGCATGCAAATATTAGTCATCCCATAGGTAACCACGTATTTCCCTCTGGGATCTGCATGTACCACATCCATAGCTTATCCTGAAGTGCTCCAAGAGAATAAGATCAAGTTTATAGTCCAAATATTATTATGAGACAATAATATTTGACTTTTCTATTTTTGACAGCTAGTCTAAAAATAGACTTTGATCACTCACACTGTGATCACTCATACTGTGGTCACCCACACTGTGATCATCCACACTGTGATAAAAAATAGAACTTGCGCCATAATTTTCCTGCGGGCCCACTTAGTGAAGGTGACTCTTTTCACTAAGCTCCATCATCTTGTTGCATTCTCAACAAGCATTTATTGTTGCACACTTTTCAACAGAACTAATATTCCCGTAGACTAATTTTAGTCTTGTGGATGTTAAAATATCGTTTCATTTCATTTCTTAAATTAAGACCCATCAAAGATAAACTCAGCGCATAGCTCCACATGGGTTCATTGCATTGATAACTTAATTTTGGTTTAAACTTCACTTCCCGCTATGGATATCTAACTATTACCTTTGATATTTTTATAGTGCCCACATTATCCCATGATATTGTGGAGGATTTCCTATAATTTGAAATTACATAATTAGTATGATAAAAACAATGCATGTAAGAGGTTGGGATATCCAACCTTTCCATGTTAGGCCATATAGAAATATAATTTATTAAAAAAAATCATAAAAGGATTATTTAACAAATGATCTTTCTTTTATTTTGTGGAAATAATCTATAAAATTTTAATTTGAAAATCTCTTATAAAAAGATGTATTCATCAATTATTTTTTATTGTGCAGAAATTAATAATTTTTAAAATTCAGTAACATTAAATTTTAAATATTGAAATTTTGTTTAATGGTAGTATTTTTAGAAATATGTTTTAAAGATATTATATGAATTCATTTCAACTTAGATGCTAAGTTATGAAGGGATTATAGTTTACTAGTTTTTCCAAAAATTTACATATGGAATTTATGTCAAAACTTTAAATTATGTTGATTCATCATATTTTTATTGGAGATGGTTGGTTGAGTCAACTAGAAGAATAGTCAATGAGATGATCAACTGGACAATTAATGCGTCAACTTGCAGTGCAATTGACCAAGCTATCAATTGTATAATCAATGTGTCAACTTGCAGAGCCACTAATTGAATGGTTGATTTGACGATTGATGGGTCAACTTGTGGAGTGATCAAATGATTGGTCAATGGTATGTTTGATTGAATGATCAGATCAACTAAGACAATTGATTAAATTGACGAAACATTGTGGATTTGCTTAAATCAATTACAACCACTGATTATTGCTTGTGGTCCGGATCTTCCTTAATTCAAGGAAGTTGGTTAGATTCGACAAATATAAATAAAGACCCTATGAATTGATTGTAATTTGTGATAATATGTATGAAGTATCATGATGAATTACTTATCATGCGTTGTAATGTTTCGATCATAATGTTTTATGCTTGAGTGTGGTAACAGTGTCTCTAAACATCACCATCATCTTGGAATACATGTATTCCTTTTCTTCCATTTTATAGACTTTGTCAATCGATTACACATTTTTCCCAACATGGTATCATAGTACATAGTTATGATCTAGCCATGTTGTCCGCAAATCTTGTTGATTCTAATCTGTAGTGATTTGGCTCTAGGTTGTTGATTTGTAGATTGTAATAGGGTTGAGACCATATATGTAAAACATATGAAGATGACTTCTAAGATCTATCCTATTATTATAAATGGGTTTAATTATGTTATCTGGGCACTAGATATGGGTACTTTACTTAAAAGTAAAGGGCTATAACATATATAAATATTGTGATTCCATATCTAAAGGGTGAGTAGGTTAAGTTTGATGTTGCAAGAAGAAAGATGAGGTCGTTAGGGTCATTATCACCTATATTTCTTGGTAGATCCACTTTCATACAAGTAGGATCAAATGTCCTCGTGAAGTCTAGAAGAAATTGAAGACATTATTTTATAAAGTCAATGAGAACCAAGTAATGTAGATAAAGAAAAATTTGATCTCTCTTAATCCCCATTCCTTGAAAAGGATTGAGGACTATTTGGCTCGTGTTAAAGATTTGTAGTTGAATTTAGGTGAATGTGGTAAGAATTTTCTTTAAAAACATGGTCAACTCATTGAACTAGTTCTAATGAATTTTAAAGTACCCTATGTGTTTAGGCCTATATAATCCCCATGTTGACCCTAAAACACATTATTAAGCCCTATATATTGAGTGATTACATTTATATTATTACATTTTTATGTAGGCTAGAACCTCTTATGGTCCCATTTTATTATAATTGTACTCCTTATTTCTTCCTTTAAGCTTCTCAGTGTAATTGCCAAATCGGAAGAGTTCCCAACACCATACTGCTCTTCGGATTCATAGGGAGAGTCTTTGTAGTCAACCATTTTGCTAGCCATTTGATATTTCTTCATGCAAGGTATAATATGTCGGATAAACCAAATCACAATAAACTAATGTACCTTAGTATAGCTCGGGGAGGATACTTGTCTTCAAGATCGCCAAATCAACGTGATACATGTATAACATAATCATAACAACATTTAGACATACACCAAAAAATGTATCAACACATAAACATTACTCTAACTAGGATCCATTCATCAATGCAAGGTCATATCAACAATGCATGTTATGACCTCATGCATGACAACAACCATTACTCCATTGTACACATTGCCACATGCAATAGACGGTATGCATAAGCAATGCCAAACCAACTATAAATATTCATAACCGCATGTAGTCGAACATAATCGATCAGTTCTTGTAATCAACCTACAAGACTGATGCATGTAATCAAAATATTCAAAAATGTAACCTAACATACAAGGATGTAAGTAGGTACCATGAAATCAACATGTAAGCGACATATAATCCATACAAAGTCAGCCACATACTCATTCCAAATACATTTCATGAAATCAATAACAAATTCTCCTTGATAACCATACTACAACTCTAATTCGACATCAAGCAATTGCAATAAGTATATAAGTGTAATAGGCACACATGCAATTGACATGCATGCATGACCAACACATAGCCCATCCAGTCTGAGGGATGAACCATGCTCTGATACCACTTTGTAACACCCTCCTCCCACATCTACCCAAGCAACCGACCAGCCGGGGTAAACATGTGATGAGAGGCCACTATGATATGATTCGACCTCCTAAGTCACCTTAAGGAAGTGGAACTGATGGAAACACACCATACAGACATCCAACATCATCAACAAAACCCTCATAAGACAAGTCAGCCACTTAGACAACTTGTCCCTATGTCCCACTATTGTTTTAGGTCTCTTGGGCCATAGTCAGTCGCACGTTATGGGCAAGGGAGTGATCAAAGACCTAAAGTCGCTCTCACAAGCCTGCCTAACAGTGAATGTGGACCAAAATTGTTAGTGTTGTGCCAACGACCTTGGGATTTAAGCCACTTTTCAGGCTCAGAGCCCAGGACACTACCCATAACTGATCCATCTCTTCAAATCAGTAAATTAACATGGAAATGAAAGTACTAAAGCAAATACTTGTTCAAGACCTTTACTGGATCCCTACTAGCCATGACAGGCATTTCATCAAACATATCATCGACATGTAACCTACAGGTGTAAATAAAAAAATTAAGTGTAGGGATCTCATACTTATCTGAGAATCGCTATGAACCATCGTTCCCTCATTCCATTTGCTACATTATCATCTATTAGGTCATAGATACATTATCCATTCACATACAAGTAAAAACATGTTGAGATCCATACATAGTTGTTGTCATAAAATGTGCATATAACAAACATAAATAAGAATAGAAATACAATAAACATGTCAGCCATCAAATCCATAAATACATTAGTACGTTTACACATGAAAATCAAGGGAATGGATTTCTCATTAATGAATGCAATGAACCAACCAAAGAGGGGACTACCACGTTCCACCTGATCGTAGAATGGCTGAGCCAAATCTCTCTTCATCCATTCACCCTCGTGCCATATTCCAAGCATGAATGTGGGATATCATAGAACACATCAATCAAAACTCATCCAGGGCTTCCAGAGTCCATCCACCTCAACCCATCAAACAATAATTCCACCTCACGGTCGAACATCACCAAAACCATCATCAGATCGGTCTTTATTCTAGCCATCCAGGGCTCCAAAGCGTTTGTCCAACCCGCCTATGGGACTAGGAACTCAACCCACAACTTTTACCAGGCTCCAGAGTGTTTATCCAACCAAGGCTACGAGACTAGTAACTCAACCCACCAAGGGCTCCAGAGCGTTTGTCCAACCAAGGCTATGAGACTAGTAACTCATCCCAAGTTGTTCCAGGGCTCCAGAGCATTTGTCCAACCAAGGCTACGGGACTAGTAACTCATCCCAAGTTGTTCCAGGGCTTTAGAGCATTTGTCCAACCAAGGCTACGGGACTAGTAACTCAACCTAAGCTAAGGAAACATGAGAACCAATAAAAAAACAATAAGGAAATAAACCCACAATTACCATGGCTATCAAGGAAATGGCAAGGCTAGGCAATCCACTGTCAATCTCAACCATCCTCCATGCCTAATGACATATCATAACCAACAAACCACATGCATATTCCATGCATGCCAAAACTATTGAAGAAACCATGCATGCAACTCAGTTCCTGCAAGCAAATCTGATGTAGTTGTTGATGCCAATGCCTTCTTGTGCTTTCATGCTCTTTCCTTTGCCTTCTTGCTCCAAGAATCCAAGTATGCCACACCCTCCAAGAGTGCTCCAAGAAGCTCTAGCAGTCCAAGAGTATGAGAGAGAGAATAATGAGAGAGAGCTCCAACACTGAATTGATAGAAGGTTACCAACTGATCCTCAAAATCCTTTTGATGAATGAGGCTTCTATTTTCTTCATTTTCCATTATTTTCCTTCATTTTCCTCCTCACAGATGATGAGGCTCATCATTGGGTAAATATATGGACCTTAATACACCTCCAAGCTTACTAAAATCAACTCTTCTCATAATTCCTTACATATTTTGATTATATTTTTCTTAATGAGATGAGTAAAAGTAAGATGTTATGTCTAGTGGTCTAATGTGCATTGATTGTAGGTTTTTGGGAGAAAATCATGGCAATTATGGTTAATTAAGGTGTAGGAACTTGAATGAGACAAGAATGAGAGATTATAGGAGATGGATCTTCCTCATTAAATCCTCACTCATTCGAATATCCTTCAATCAAATCACACTAGCTCGAAGTTGTAGGCAGACGAGTCATGAAGATCATTGGTAGCCGAGCCAGTGATTAAGAACCAGTTCATCTTGAGTTTGGGAGCCAAGCCTCCCTAGATTTAAGGAAGTTGTTGAAAACTTCAGTTGCATAAATAAGGAGGCCTAGAGCCTCATTAGGATTCTGATTTTTTATGCAAGATACTAAGCACTTTCGAGTGAAGGATTGTGGCAAAACATTGTTATGTATTGGTTGATACGTTAATGAAAATGAGCATTTCCTTGATCCAGCACTAAGTTGACTCAGAGGGTTGAAGCTCTTGGGTTAAGACCCAACCCTAGCAACAGAGGTTCCTCTTACTGTACTTGTATGCTTAGGTTATTTCATAGATTACTTGTTGAATTGATTTTGGCATTGTTTCATTGCAAGTATTGGTGAATCTGATTAGTTTGCATCCGTTTGTGCATAGCTTTAGCAATAGTTTTAGAGAGATAAAGGAATACCAAAAAGGCTGATAACAGGTGGATCTTGCCTCACTCCTCCCTTTTGGGACCATGGTTTGAGGAAAAACTCCCATTCAGCCCTAGAAAGACAAAATTCTAATTTCTTATGAAATTTAGGGTTTTCTGCTAATTAGGACAACATCTTTAAGTTTTCAAGGATAGATTGTAGTTGTTATTTTTGATATCTCGAGCTTTGTATTAGATTTCATGGTCTTTCACAATATGCTACAAGTATTTCCATGCATGAACTAGGCAAATGAATGATGAAATTCTGTTTTCTTATGTTGTTGGAAATCTTTCTTGTTTTGACATGATTTATGGGTAAATGCCAATGATGTGTATTGCAGGATTTTCAATAGTACAGGAAGACCTCATGTTAGCTGCTCCAGCCTAACCTCATCCATCTATGATTGCCAAAAGCCACTAAGTCCATAAACCAAGTTATCATTTTATGAGAACAACTTGCCATGCTTGTTGAGAAAACCCAACCATCCTACAAATTTTGGTCTGAGTTTTGATGAAGTCCTAGCCACTCCCTTGCCTTATTCCTTCCATCACTCACCTTCACTAAGCCCCATAGCACTATCCAAATCACTCCTTATGCTTTCGGCCTAATGCTGTAGGAATACAGGGGATCCTGTAGGTGCATTAGGACATCTTGTAGACATCCTATAGGACAACCTGTAGTGGCCTGTTTTGAGGCCGATTTGTGAGAAATGCATCATGAAAGATAGGAGAAGGCCCCTGCTTGCCTCTCAGGCCATCTGACCCTTCACAACCATCTCTCTCCACACCTAACCCACCTACCATACAATCAAGAAGAATTAGCATTCATGTTTTCACAAAAGGGACAAAAAGAAAAAGGTTGTTGTGTTCATTCATATGCACAGCAGTAAAGTGTTTGATTAGATCAGATTGCATGCTTAGGATAGTTAGGGTTCCACATGTGTTAGCTTAGAATTCTTCTGAAGCAAGGTCTCTTAATAAATAGCTAGATGAGTGGTGTGTTTTAAGCGTTTATTTCAGTCTTTCATTACTATAGTAGATAATCTTTCAATCCTCTCAATTAGGGTAAAATTCACGTTTCTCCATTGGTAATCAAACTTCTTCTAAATCAATAGAAGGTTGGTTTGAGAAACCCTAGTGGTTTATTGCCAGCTCAGTAGTGACAAAGAGTGGACCCATTGCATCTATTTGTGTATACAACACTATCACCTCCAAGTTTGTATGAACCCCGGGTTGATAAGGCCTAGGAGTTGATGTATTCTTGTTGCAATACTAGTGCTCATCAACATGTAGCCTGTGACCTTTCACCTCCTTTTTCTCCTAATTTCCATTATTTTCATAAATAAATGTGCCAAAATGCCTTTTGATGCCTTAGTCATCGCCTTTTTCAATTTCCTTAGCCATAAACAACCAAATGAACACCCCCTAGGATGTCTTGCCCAACATTCATCTTGGAATAAGTGTCTCATTCATCTGTGGTTATTGTTTTTAATTTTATTACATGGAATTTTCATTAGGGCTATTACAAAACCCTCTTCCTTGTGGGACACCGTCCTTGGTGTTCAATCACACAAATACATTGGCAACCTACTGAAAGAAGACATACTGCTTATGGAGCTTTATAACACAACTCAATGCAATATTTACAATCAAAGATCTGCTCAAGACATAATATCATGACAACATGAAAACGTACTGCATAATGGAGCTTCATAACACAACTCATTATGGTATTTGTTAGAGCCTATATTGACCTCAGGCTGAAGGGAGGCAATCGTAGGATAACCACAAACCATGCTTAACCTGGTAGCTAGCCCTACCAGGTCGGGAGAGGGCTCTCTCCTTGTCAATCTCAATTGAGATGACTGAATTGAAAATGGATTTTAGGCTAGGTATAGTAGCTCTAGGGTTTTTGGTTGATTTTGAAAGTTTTGTTGCTAGATCAAATGGAGCAGGCAGCTTTGGGTCCGGGAAATCAACTCAGAAATGCAGGGTGTTCTATGGGGCGAGGTAGGTAGGTGTTTTAGCACTTGGAATTGAGTGAGATGGTAGGTCTAAGACTGGTGAGGGGCTGAGGAGGGCATGCAAAGGTCATGAATCCTCTTCAAACAGCAGAAAACATTAAAAACTAAATGTATTCCCAAGGCAGAGCACTGATATCAATGTATTCCACCTATCTATCTTGATTCATTTAGTTAAGAAGAAAGAAATAGATGCTGGCACATATAACACATGGGAAATACTAATTACAGAAGGAGGAACAATGCAAAAACACATTACCACAAGAATCCCACAAAAATAGCTGCAAATCTTGGTTTATTTCCTTGCCAAACTGCTAATACAAGTGTACAATGAAGCTCAAAGCATCCACAAGAGTCCAACCTTTACAAATGACTAAGAAAGTACATAATATAGGCACCAAACCACCTGTGCTAGCCATCAGGGGTCGAATCCATGAGAATAGGGGTGGTTTCAACCATATCTAAACTAAGAACAGGAATATAGGCAGTGGAACAACTTGCCTCTAAAACCATGGAAACTGATTCATTCAACCTCAAACCACCTCAAAATGATGAATCTACCCCCAAGAGTCATTTTTCAATTACATTTACACACCATAGCATCATTTACATTCATAGATTCATCCAAAAGGAGAGAAAAATTCAAATTATAGAAAAACTAGGCGAAATTTTGATTTTTGGGCAAAACTGGCAAAATCCATCCTATGCGCAGCGCCTCTGATCCTATGCGCAACACTTTTTCCAAGCTAGTTTTGGGGGCCTTCCCCTTAACCAAATTGAGCCCAAGATGGCTTGTTGGAAAGGTTTGTCTGTCTAGTTTCTGGAACATCTTGAATTTCTAAATTTGGAGGTCATTTGCCCCCTCAAAAATGGAATCTCCCAAGACTACTTCCTGTGTGTCAAAAAAGTGGCAGAGAGGTCATTTTTTGATGGTTTTTTGGCCTTTAGGTGACCAAGATCTTCTCCAAATTTGCTGAAAATTTCAAGGATTGATGTTCTCATCATGCTGAATCTGAATATGTAAGCCACTTCTCCAAAAAGTGCCCCCATCAAAAGCAAAACACCTATTGGGATTTCCTGTGTTTCAAAATTCAAAATTTGAAAATTACAAAATTTTGTCAAAGTCCCAAAATTGGCACAAGGAACCCTCAATCACTGCTTTGATGAGCTAATGATTCATCAACTAGGATTTCTAATTTTTTTTTCTCCTTTTTGCTTCTCAAATCTTTCCTCAGTCTTGCCTTAAGCTTCCTTATCCTTATATTACATATCTTGTTCCGGGTCATATAGTGATAGGTCATGTGGCAAAGCATTTTCTTCTCTTTATTGGCCTTCTCTAGCAACTTCTCAAGTTGAAAGTTCACCCTCTCTAACCAAGTTTCTCGGTCATTTTCAATTTCTTGCTCAAGGGAGGTCATCTTGACCTTTGCCTTCTTTGCCTCTTGCCTCTCTTCTCTAATCATTTGCAACTGCATGATAACCTGCTTGTCAATTAATTGCTTTTTTTCTTGCTCAAGGTAATTGATGATCCACTTTGCCCTCTCCAAATTGATTGACAAGGCTTGAATGTCAGCCTCTTGTTTTTTGATGATGTCCTTAGTACTTTGAGTCTCCAAATCAATGACATCAATTCCCTGTGCTTCCTCATGAACAACTAGGTCAAAGTCCCTCTCTTGCTCATCACTAGGATCCTCCTTTTGCATTTTTTCTTTGGCTTTACCTTTGTCCTTGCTGTGCTACCCAATATGTACCTGTTTTGCTAAAGAAGAAAGCAAAGCCCCTTCCACTCCTTGTGGAGATAGCATTTGCTTGTGGCCTGTAGATGAAGGCGAGACCCCTTCCACTCCTTGTGGAGATAATACTCGCCTAGCAGCTGCAAAAAGTCTCCTAGTGCCTCTCTCATAAGTGACAAACACTGGCACTCCAACAGTTTCAGCTTCTTTGACTTGTTCATGTCTTGAAGGTTCACCTTCCTCCTAATGCACTGATGAGAATATTTGAGGGCCTTTGAACACCTCATGAGAAATGAAGGTTTCCCATGGTATATTCAGTAGATTCAACTGATGTAAAACAATGATCTTGATCACAGAGAAGTGGTAGATGCTATTCAATTGTTGGGGATATGGCTTTTTCTTAACATAGTGTGCCATCTTTTCAATATTCCAGAACATGAAGTAAGGAATATCCATCATTCTCACTCTAGTAAAATGCATCAATAATCTAATGTGGTAGGCATACAACCTTGAAAACCTACCTTCACAAGTAAAATATTTAATGATGATCTTCATGAGTGGAGCAAACCTATGCTCCAGGAATTTGAAGGGAAATACTCTTTTCAGTTTGCCAAGACATGTAGCCTTGATGTAAGGCTCATAAAACTCCCTGTCAATGTATTGTCCTTTGTTCCATTTTTCACCTACATTTGGAATGCATGTAGCCTCTGAAATGATAGCAGGTGACAGAGTGAAGGTAACTCCAGCAAGTTTTACTTCATTATTGTCTAGGTGTGTCACAAATAGCCTTGCTAATTCATGATGGAATCTGACCCTCTCCACCATTTCACAGAAACCATAACAAGACTGATGTTTGAAACATGATATGGCAAGTGGACAAGCAAGCAATTCTTTCAGACTGATGGGCTCCTCCCTAATTATCTTTCCCCCTTTGTGAGGTCTCTTCTGCTGCAAATTTCTTTCCCTAGAACTGTCACTGAGGGTATCTTCCCCAATTTCATAATCACTGTCCCTCTCCATTGGTTTTAATGACTGTAAATGCTGGTGAGGAATGAAGGAGTAGGGTAGATGAATGATGAGTATGAAGAGATTTTAAAAAGAAGGAAAATGAGTGAGGTGAATGGAAATATGAATAGGATTAAGGGAGTGAAGAATTTGGGAATTTAGGGAATAAGGGGAGTGAGTAGGGTTTTGGGAATTTAGGGAATAGGATTTCAGGGATAGTGTAAAGTTTGTGTATGTGAGGTAGGGTTTGGGAGTTTTATGTGTGGGAAGAGGGTATATGTAGGATAGGGTTTATATGGGGGGTAGGGTTTAGGGATAGTGTAGGGTTTGGGAAATTTGTATGAAGGGATGAGATCTAGGGAAATTTATATGAGGGAATAGGGTTTTAGGGGGACAACCAATGGATGAGATATGACAACAATCTATGAATGAGCTTTAAAGTATATGAGAGGGTTTGGTGAAAACTAGGGTTTGGTTTTTGATAAACACAATTACCATAGACTGATGCAAAAAACCCTTTTTCAACAAGAATAATTGTGTTACTTACTTTTCAGGAGGCAAATTTGGAGAATTGGGGCAAATTGGAGTGATTTGGAAGAGTTTGACAGGTGCGTAGCGCCAACTGCCAAGTGCACAACGCCTTTTTGCAAACCACTTTTGGAGGCCTTCCCTGTGTCCAAATTGGGTGCGGGATAGCTCGTTGGAAATATTGTCGCGTCTACTTCCAAAACATCTTGAATTTTCCAATTTGGAGTTCATTTGCCTTATCCAAAGTCCAATCTCCCAAGACTGGTCAAAGTGTGCAGAATGAGGCTGCCTAAATGAAGAGTGTTGTTGCGGTCAACTTTTGAAAGTCCTCCTCAACTCCAAATTGATCTCATGATAGATCATTGGAAATCTCTTTGTGTCTAGTTATCATTTTACTCGTCAAGCAAGTCATTTGGCCAACCAGGCTAGGAAAAATCTTGATTTTCCCAAGGTCACTCCAGAGGTGCATTAACTCTCTTGAGGCAACTGTATTTTTGACATTTCTCTAAAACCATGACAATTGTGTAAAAAGTGAAGGAGGTTTTTCTTCCTTGGCCTATTGTGAACAAAAAAATATCTCACTTTTTCCAAATTCATTTTGTCTTGCTCAGAAACAAAAACCCTAGGAGAGGGAAATGTGCCTTACCTGAGCACAACTGAAGCACAAACAAGGTGTAAAATGACACATTGGAACCTGAAATGATGATGAAAACTCTTTGAATGATGGTACACTCAGTCGAATGGTGACATGGACCAACACTTGGAAAGATTTTAAAGGAGTGAAAACAAATCCTAGACCTAATACCTAGTGACCAAATTTTACTTGAAGACTCACTGAAATGACAAAATTTGACTTTGACACCTTAAAATCACTTTTCAAGAGCATGTTTGATCACTGGAGGAAGGCTTCAAATACTGACACTAACAGTATTTACAAAGATCATCTTGCTTAGTGCCAACTCATATGAGATTTTAACATCATGATAACATAACCACGTGATAGCATATTAACATAACACCCATACTACATAGTTGAGCTTTATAACACAATTCGTTATGGCATTTACATCCATACACGGGTGTACATATAACAACATCATCAATATATATATACCAAAACATATGCTAAATCATTGATCAGATATTGATCTAGGACCTTAATGATAGCTCAAATTTCAAAGTGTTCAAAGGAGTGTCAAACATGAGCGACTGGATAGATCTCGTCTTTTTGATTCCGTCGCTGTAAACGATTCGAAAAACCGACACCATATGAAGGAGTTATTGCAATTTGAAAAAGTTGAGTAAACTGCAAATTATGGACATTTGACCAAGATTAATTTGCTTTTAAGCACTAAACCTTTCCTTAAGTGCCTTTCTTAAAAGTGTGAATTAAGCACGTGGGCAGTATTCAGAAAGTGGGAAACGGTTTCTCGCGCGCCCTAAAGGTTGGAAATGGTATTTCTAAAATTCACGCAATTAACCTTAGCGTGCGACACGTAGCATGAGAAAACCACTTTTCTCACGCGCTCTCATTGTGATATCGGTTGTGCAAGAATCTGCGCGAGATTGCACGACCGTCATTCGATTGGACGGGTCACATCGATGGTGGAGATCGTCCGGGTTAGTTGGTGAGCGGACGACGCAATAGCTGTTGGATCGAGCGGGATAGATCGACAGTGGAGATTCCCTAATCGCCGGGATTATCCCTAACCATCGGGATTATACCGCCTCATATGCACGCCCAACATTAATTGTAACAGTCACCTCTGACGGTTTAGCTTGGTGGAGCGGCTAAAAAGGGCGATTATGCTATATTTAACGGGAGTTAAGTGCAGTTTAAGAAATAAAGTGGATATTGACTAAATGCACTCCAGGAGCAATTTTCAACTAGAGGGAGTGAAACAAGAGGCTAGCTAGGCTAATTGGAGCTTGCTGAAGCCAATGGAATAGTCCAGAGAAGCTAAAGAAGTCATCTTCATGGAGATTTTCATCCAGGGAGATTTTGGAGCTCAGGGCCACCAGGAGTTGGAGGCAGTTGTAGGAGCTACTAGTACTCGTTCTCAGCGAACCAACAGTCATTCCTGACTATAATGAGGCTTATGAATCCACTAAAGGGATTTTCAGAAGCATTTGAAGACTTCTAAAGGTTGAGATGTTATAGGGAAGTTTAAGGCAACCTAGTGCCAACCGTGGAGGAAGGCCTAGTTTGGGGATGCAGTGCTCATTTTGAGCAAATGTTCAGTCTATTTTCGATGTCTGATATGTGCTGGAGATAGGAGATGAGGTTTCAGTGACAGTTAAAGAATTATGAAGGAGTTAGTGCCATCAAGAAGCTCAGGGTAGCTCAGAGCACTGATTGAAGGAATCAAGTCTAAGGGAGCTTAGATCTGTTTGCAGAGTGATGACAACCATGACAGGGATATAGATGGTTTTCTAAGCCCATTGGTTCAGTTCAGTAACCTTTGGAGTTAAGTGTGGAACTTGTAAAAGAAACTTTGCCATAATCCCAAAGATTCAAGTCAACATGACAAAAGCTCAAGGAGACGTAGCCCATGATATTCGAGTGAACTCCTAGATTAAATTTGTTGTTATGTGTTGATGTTTATTTGCTGCATTATATGGTTGTTATATGTGTTTAATATTAGCATAAACAAATGGACTTAAAGCACTTAAACAGTTAAAAGAAAACATACACCTGTTTCAAGTATTTAATTCCGCAAATGTCATATATAAGCTAGATCATTTATTTGTTTAACCGCGTGGGAGGTTCTTATAAGCATAACAAGTTATCAAACCCCCATTTTAGATCAATCATATATCAAAACATATATCAAACATATACCAAAATCATATAGCATATATCAAAACATCATAAAGCATATATCAAAACATCATATAGCATGTATCTACCATCATAAAGCATATATCAATCGCCATAAAGCATATACTAAACCAACATAAAGCAAATACTAAATCACCATGAAGCATATACCAAGTCATTTTTAGAAAATACTAAACCACCATAAAGCAACTACCAAACCACCATAAGCAATCACCAAACCACCATATCAAGCTGCTTTTCCTCAATCGAAAAACAAGGAAGGATACATAGCCCACATCTGATCCACCATCTCCCATGTAGCTTCATCGGGCCCAAAGTGCTTCCATTGCACTTTAACTTGATCTATTGCTCATTTCCAAAGCATGAGCACATTTTTATGCAATATATAATGAGGCTCCATCTGGAATTCTCCATCTGGTTCCACCTACAATACAAACCATTCAATCACATGATCAACATATTTAACATACTTCTTAAGCAATGAGACATGGAAAACATCGTGGACTTTCACTGTCGGAGGCAGTGCAAGTCGATAGGCTACTGGCCCAATCCTCTCAATGATACTGAAGGGTCCACAAAACCATGGTGCCAACTTGGCACATGATCCAATCCGCAAGGAGCTCTTCTTCGATTTGATGCACAAGTACACTTGTTCCCCAACTTGGAAATCCTTGAACAACCTGTTTCTGTCTACATAACTCTTCTGCCTATCCTGTTCTGCCTTGAGATTCTTCTTGATGACCTGCATCTCATGTTCCATGTCTGCCAACATATCTGGTCCAATCAATACTCTGCTAACATGATCACTCCAACTAATGGGAGTCTTACAACTCCATCCATACAATGCCTCAAAAGGACTCATCCTTAGTGAATCCTAATAACTGTTGTTGTATGCAAACTCAACCAAAGGAAGATACTCTTCCCATTTGCGATGTTGATGCATCACATACATCCTCAACATGTCTTCTAATATCTTGTGGACCCTCTTTGTCTGTCCATCTATCTGCGGATGATAAGTTGTGTTGAAGGCCAACTCTATGCCCAAACTTGCAAATAACTCCTTCCAGAACTTGGAAGTGAACTTCGCATCCCTGTCTTACACAATGTTCTTCGGGACACCATGTAGTCTAACCACATATCTGATGAATACCTGTGGCACATCACTAGTTGAGAATGTAGACTACACTATAAAGAAGTGTGAAACCTTTGTTAATCTGTCCAAAATGACCATGATCGAGTCATGATGCTTCACTGCCTTCATCAACCCTGTTATGAAATCCATGGAAATGACCTCCCATTTCCACTCCAGAATTACGATCGGCTTTAGCAGTCCACCTGGATGTTTGCAATCTTACTTCATTCGCTGACAATCGAAACATCTAGCCACAAACTCTGTTATATCCCTCTTCAAGTTTGGCCAATAGTAATATCTCTTCACTACGGTCAATGTCTTCTGGTAACCTGAGTGACCTGAATAAGATTTTTCATGAAACTCCATGTAGATCACCTTATTGAGATCACTGTCATCCGACACATATACCTTGTCTCGGAACCTGACCAATCCACCTGTTGCAAGACAACAATCCAAGTCTTGTGCACCTGCACCTGTACGTGTACCTATACTTGTACCATCAATTGTACATGTACATGTACCTATACCAACACTTGTACCTATACATGTACCTTCAACTATACATGTATCACCACCTGTACATGTACCTGTAACTGTACTCTGTTGCAACTTGTGTACAATCTCCATATATTTGACATCTTGTTGTCCTGCTCTCAATGTAAATTTGTCCCATAGGAGCTCATAGATCCTAAGTGATTCACCTGTACCCATCTCCTAAGCGCATTTTCCACTTTTTTATCCTTACCTTTGATGTATTTGATCTCAAAGTAAAATTCATTGATCGTGGCCAACCATTGAGTCTGCCTACCATTCAGATTTGGTTAGTCAAATAGATACTGCAACCCACTATGATCACTCATAAGCACAAATTGCATGCCAAGAAGATAGTGTCTCCAAATAATATGTCTATGACCTAATAGAGGATAATGTAACAATTGGCATGAGGGAACAATGGTTCATAGTGATTCTCAGATAAGTATGAGATCCCTACACTTAATTATGTTATTTGCACTTGTGGGTTACATGTTGGTGATATGTTTGATGAAATGCCTGTCATGGCTAGTGGGGGTCTGGTTAAGGTCTTGATCAACTTATTTCTTTTGCACAATTGTTTCCCTGTACTTTTACAGATTTCAAGTTATCATTCCATTATGGGTAGTGGCTTGGGGCTCTGGGCCTAAAAAAGTGGCTTCAATCCCCGGGTCGCTGGCACAGAACTGGCAAGTTTGGTCCACAGTCACTGGCATGCAAGCCTATGAGAGCGACTTTAGGTCTTTGGTCGCTCCCTTTTCCATAGCATGAGAGTGACTATGACCTAAGAGGTCCATAACAACAGTGGGACCTAGGGACAGGCTGTCTGAGTCGCTGACCTATCTTCTGAGGGTTCTATTGATGATGTTGGATGACTATGTGTGATGTTCCGTCGATTCCACTTCCTTAAGGTCACGTAGGAGGTCGAATCTATCATAGTAGCCTCTCGTATCATGTTTACGTTG
This sequence comes from Pinus tabuliformis, assembly GCA_031772625.1. Taxonomy (NCBI): domain Eukaryota; kingdom Viridiplantae; phylum Streptophyta; class Pinopsida; order Pinales; family Pinaceae; genus Pinus; species Pinus tabuliformis. The sequence continues at coordinate 488,454,095 of CM062805.1, forward strand.
GTTGGCAATGTTACTTGGGTGGGTGTGGGAGGAGGGTGTTACAGAGTGGTATCAGAGCATGGTTCAAATCTTAGACTAGATGGGTTGAATGTATTAGTCATGCATGCATGTCAGTTGCATGTGTGTCTCATACTCTTTCATTTCATGTGCTTGATGATTGATTAGGGTTGTAGTATGGTTATCATGGAGAATTTGATATTGATTTCATGAAATGTATTTGTCATGAGTATGTGACTTTTTACATATATGTCGATTTTATGTCACCTACTTACATCCTTGTATATTAGGTTACATTGTTGAATGTTTTGGATTACATGTATGAGTCTTATAGGTTGATTACAAGAATTGATCGCTTATGTTCGACTACATGCGTCTATGCGTATCTCCAGCCCAGTTTGCATCCACAAAGCCACGAATATCCAACACTCTGTCCAATCCTGGTCTTCCTTGGTAGCACAAACCATAATCACTAGTGCCATGCAAATATCTGAAAACTCACTTCACTGCTATCCAATGCTCCTTTCCTGGTTTTGACATAAACTTGCTCAATACTCCCACTGCATGTGCAATGTCTGGTCTAGTACAAACCATCACATACATCAAGCTACTGACTGCACTTGCATATGGAACACGAGACATGTCATCTTCCTCTTCTTGTGTCTTGGGACACTGTTTAACAGATAAATTTACACCTATAGGAATAGGAACGTTCACCGGTTTACTATCCTGCATATTAAACCTCTGCAATATTGTCTCAATATACTTCCTCTGGTTTAACCAGAGATTCCTCTTTGTCCGATCTCTTTTAATTTCCATGCCCAAAATATAGTTTGTAGCACCAAGATATTTCATGTCGAATTTGGAGGACAATTGGGTCTTCAAATCCTGGATAATTTCTTTGTCTTTTCCAACCAGCAACATATCATCCACATACAAGACCAGATAAATAACATGGTCACCAATTAATTTAAAATACTCATAGTGATCTGCTTTGCTTCTAGTGAAGCCAAGTCCCCGTATAAATGTATCAAATTTCTTATACCACATCCTTGGTGACTGTTTTAACCCATACAGAGACTTCTTTAACTTGCATACCAGTTCTTTCTTACCCTTCATCGCAAAGGCTTCAGGTTGCTTCATGTAGATCTCCTCTTCCAGATCCGCGTGAAGAAATGTTGTCTTCACATCCATCTGTTCTACCTCAAAATCAAAAGCGGCAACAACAAATAAAAGTAATCTAATAGAAGTTACCTTGGCAACAAGAGAAAAAATATCACCAAAATCAATTCTCGCCACCTTGGAATAACCTTTTGCTACCAACCGAGCTTTGTATTTCTCCACCTTTCCTTCTGCATTTGTTTTCTTCTTGAACACCCATTTGCTGCCAATGGGTTTCCTTCCAGCCGACAACTCCACCAGATCCCAAGCCTCATTTTTGTGCAAAGATGCCATTTCATCAACCATGGCCTCTTTCCAGAGATTTCCATCCTCTGAATCTACTGCTTCCTTCACAATTTTGGGATCATCATCAGTAATAGATAAAGAAAAATTTGAACAGAAAGCAGATGGACTATACCTTTCTAGCTGCCTTCTTTCTCGAACTGATCTTCTTACACCTGGAGTTTGTGGCTCTTCGTCTTCTAATTCCTCCTCTGCTGTAGAGTCTGATTCTTCCTCCTTTAGCTCAAACTCTATCTTCTCAGGTTCCTTTGGTTGGACTTCATGTTTAATAACATCTTTCACCTCTCTGAACACCACATCTCAGTTGTACACAACCTTTCTTGTTGTTGGGTTCCAAAGCTTATAACCCTTTAAACCATCCTTATACCCAACAAAGATGCACTTTTCAGATTTACTATCCAACTTGGTTCGTTTCTCCTTTGGAACATGTACATATGCATCACATCCAAATACCTTCAGATGTGAAAGAGAGGGTTTCTTACCAATCCATACCTCTTGTGGAGTCTTATCCTCCAATGCTGATGAAGGTGATCTGTTGACCAGGTAACATGCTGTCTCCACCACCTCTACCTAGAATTCTTGACTTAACCTGGCACCACTGAGCATGCTTCTTTCCCTTTCCATCAACATCTTGTTCATTCTTTCTGCAACTCCATTTTGCTGAGGTGTATATGGAGTAGTATTTTGCTGTGCTATGCCACACTTCTTACAGAATTCTTCAAATTCCTTAATGCAAAACTCTCCACTGTTATCTGTCCTCAACACCTTTATCTTCTTCTCTATCTGGTTTTCCACTAGAGCCTTAAATTCTTTAAACCTGTCAAAGACTTCAGATTTCTTCTTAAGGAAATATATCCATGTATTCCTTGAGAAGTCATCTATAAATGATACATACTACATAGACTTACCTAGTGATGGAACCTTCACAGGTCCAAACACATCACTGTGCACAAGCTCTAATATCTGTTTCGCCCTCTTACCACCAGAGGGGAAACTCACCCGATTCTGCTTCCCATATACACAATTTTCATAGAAATCAAAATCCAGAGAGCTATTACTCATACCTTCTACCATACCTTTACCATGAAGTATTCGAAGGCCCTTCTCTCCAATATGTCCAAGCCTTTGATGCCACAACATGGTATTCTCTCTAGAGACCACTAGATTTTATGCTCCACTTTCAGGAACCACAGAACTGTTGCACCCATCAACAACATTGCTACTTTGCAGTTTGTACAAAGTTCCAGTCCGAACTCCTCACATCAATACCAGTGCTCCTCGAACCATCTTGCAGGTATCCTTCTCGAACATTGTTTTTACACCTGCATCATCCAACTTGCTTACATAAATTAAATTTCTGGCTAATGCAGGAATATGCAAAACTCCTGGAAGTGTTCTAACCCTTCCACCTTGCAACTTCAACTTTACTTTTCCGTGACCAACGATTCTAGGCTTCTTATCATCCCCTAAGAAGACATCACCACCATCATATTTATCATACTCGCATAACCACTCTCTATGGGGAGTGAAGTGAAAGGATGCACCTGAGTCAATCAACCATGCCTCATGATCTACATGTATACTTGAAGAAGCCAAGTACACATCCCCACCTTCATCTGAGGTGGTTTTCACCTCTGCAGAAGAAGCATCATCAGATCCCTTTCCTTTGTCAGGAGATTTAGATCTATAGTCCCTTTTGTAGTGCCCTTCCTTTCCGCATTTCCAGCACACCACCTTTACAGGTTGTCTTGGAGATTTAGATCTCCCTCTAGATTTAGATCTCCCACTCGATGACTTATTTTTGTTTATGTTTTGGGACTGTCCTCGTACAGACAAGGCATCACCATTTTGGCTCTCCATATTTTTCCGTTTCATCTCCTCCGTCAGCAAAGATGAGACTATTTCATCAAACTACAAGGCAATTACATTGCTACCTATTGCAATAACCAGACTATCCCACGAATATGGTAGAGAACACAACAAAGTGATGCACTTATCTTCATCTGAAATTTTAATATCAACAGATGCTAATTGACTTACCACAGTATTAAATGCGTTCAGATGCTCTGTCACTGAGTCTCCATATTTCATCCTTAGGTTATACAGATTTTTTCGCAAGAACAGTTTATTCACCATAGACTTAGATTGGTACAAAGTCCCTAACTTGTCCCACAAAGCCTTTGTTGTAGCTTCCCCTCATACATTCAACAATACTGAATCTGAGACACACAATCATATTGTGCTCTTTGCCTTCTAATCCAACTTCTTCCATTCTTCATCGGACACTCCCATTGGTTTATTACCTGGATCTACCACGATCCATTGATCTTTATCCACCAACAGATCCTCCATCTTGAGTTTCCACAACTCAAAACTCTGACCATTGAATTTATCGATCTCTATATTTCCACTACTTGCCATCTTCTTTCACCACCAGAATTGATCTTGTAGATCTCCCACTGAATAGGGTTTACCACAGGCCCGAGCGAAACCCCTCAGTAATAAAGGTGTCCCCTTGAAGCCAAAAACAACTCTGATACCAAATGTAGGTTTTAACCCCGTACATAAATTACCTGCATACGAATTCTAAAACATGGGGAATAAACAATGTGAGAGCATAACACATAAAACACATATACACAAAGATTTTCCCCTGGATCACAAAACCAGAACTGCCAGCTTGATTTTTCATTATATTCCTTTCAATGTTACAATACATATTTATACATGGCGAAGCATCCAATACCATGGACCGAAAACCATCGCATCCAAAAACATGTGCGAAAATCATGCATAAAACCATAGGTGGGTCTGCCCAACCTAACATAGGGTCCAATTTTTTTTTTTTCTCGGGGCGCTGCCCCAGACCCCATAGAGGGGGGCTACTCGCCCCCCTCAAATCCCCTTGCTACGCAATTAGTGCAATGACGGGGGGCTCTGCACCCCCTCTAACTCCCCGGTTCACTATGTAGGTTAGTCATGGAAAGAATATAGCACAACCCAACACCAACATCCTAGACCAACCTACTACCTTGAAGTGTTCATGGGATTCAACCTATAGGCGACTTCATGCACCAACCTAGCACCTCCTTGCCACCCTATAATGACTGAAATGAGACAAGAGTGTGGATTCCTGTACCAGGGAAAACGATCCACAATATAATATGATTTACAATAATTTTTACCGAACGCCTAATCACACTATGACCTGCAGCCCAACCATAACATCATCCCAATAGAGACTCCTATACCTCCCAATAATGCCTTTTCGACTCTAGGCAGATCGACTCTCTTACAATAATGACTCTTCCAATGATGACATTATTACAAATGACTCTTTTACAACTTTAAAATGATGACTATTGGCCTTCAAAATGATACCCAACAAACTACAGCCCATCCTCTTTCTGTCGCCATTTACGAAATTTGAATCCAATGCTAAGAGAGAAAGTTATGATGATTTTCCCAACGTCAACTGTTTGAAATGGAATTCGGGATCCTGCAAAAACCCTAACTTCCTGAAATCATTAATCCGAAAATATAGATAAACAAGATTTGAAATTCGGTCACAAGGTTCATTAAGATTTCATCTCAAATGGGTTTTAATTTAAGCTTTTGAATCTTCATAGAAAAAAAATTATAGCGAATATTCCACGATAATCTGTTTGAAGCCACAAAATCGCTACTAGAGGAGGATATGAGGGTCGTTATTTATATGAATGTCTTGAGTTAGGAGGGTCCTCAACAAGTGAATGTTGGACGGATTTTAGGAGCAAAAAAAACATTATTAATTTTTGAATATTCAATGACCACAACCAATTATGGGTGCCATGCCACAAGCCCATAGGATTTTAGCCCACTAACTGGGGTTACTAACTTCAAACATGAATGTCTCTCAAATCGTGAAGAATTACGTGGCATGCCATATATAAATGGAAACATCTCGATGAGTAGAATCCATCTAGAAGATCCTTTACTCAAAATAGAGTAAGTTGTCAAGTCAAAATACCCATGCAATATCGGGGTAGCCCCTAGTGCTGCTTCGGTTGAAATCAATGACAACCATTTATCAACATTTTCTATCATGGCATGGGTTTTTCCAGGTGTGACAGTGTTTTAAGCCTAGCCTTTCCATCTTCGGATAGCCATGGTGTGATGGGCTTATCATGTTTGGTTGAGCTGGATTGCCGGATGGATTTGAAGCTGAGTGAGTGGATCTTCGAAATGATAGAACATGTTAGCCTCCTGTTGCAACATGTGTTCATCTTTCATGATTGACAGTTTTACATGCCAAATATGTCATACTTTGCATACTGCAATGCTCCATATTTCTTAAAGAGGCCAAAGAAGAGGCCATGAAAATGTGCCAGTCCAAATGCCACTGCTGTATTCCAATTTTGATGACTTAACCATTTTTGAAGAATGTTCTGTAAAAGGGAAGTCCAAACAGCTTAATCTTGGCTTCCTTAGGTTTCAATTTCTTGTTTTAGAATGTAGAGAATTGATATCTGTCCAAACAGTTTAATCTTGGCAGATTTGTAGATAGGTAGAGAATCAAAGGAGCCCAACTGCTTAATCTGGGCCCTTGGCAGAAATAAGTGTAGATTTAGATAGGAGGGCAGTCAAAAGAAAAATTGTAAAGCAGGGTCTGCAAGTCTAAGTGCACCCAAACCAAAAAGAAGAAAAAATGCTAGGTAAATAGGCTGGGTAGGTAGCTGTGTGGTTGCAGAATCATGGTCATGTTGTCAAGTGTCATATTTATTCAGATCACAAGTTGGAGGCAGTTTTCCATTTGGAGGAGCTCAAGCTGGACATCTCTAACTTCCCCTTCTTCTTATTCCCCTAAATCACTCACTAACTTCCCTGAAGAGGTCAAGATCTGCTTGATAACTCTTGAGTTCATCATCTTCCATTATATTTGCCTAAGTAAAGGTCCTCTTTGCTTAGGAGTACTGTTGTTTCACTCTGTGAGTCCTGTTCCCCTTCAAATAGCCTAAGGTCCCTCACCTTAGCGCTTTCCTGTCATTTTCACATTAACTCCTAACTCTATTATTTAAGCTCCCTGAATCATTTCCCTATTCCCTAATATGCAAAAATATATAAAAATCCCAAAAAATAATAATACCCCCTTCCCGGCACTATAGCCATATTTTCCTAAGTCCGGGAAATAACAGTCCATCTGGGGCTGTTATTAGCCCATCCGTGTCCTAATAGGAGTTAGTCTGACATCTGGTCAAACTAATAACCTTTTTCCCCTAACCCTAAACCTACAAAACCCATGTTCCACCCTTATCCTAAAAGTCTTACCCACGAAATATTTGCCCCGCTCGTTGATAACCCCATAACCCACTTTCCTAATGTTTAAACCCCCCCGCCATACAATAAATTTATCAAACGCGCCGCGGGCCCCGTCCCTTATCCCTCCGCCACCTCATCCATTCCGCCAGCCGTCCGATCGCCCGTGCCCCAGATCTACGGTGGGCGGGTCTTCTCATCTCCGAAGCCGCCGAGGGTTAACGCCCGGGAGATCGGCGGTTTTGCCGTCGTACTCCCGCCACGCGTCACCCTCCCAGCTGTGGCGGAGCCCCCTCCTCCCAAACCACCCAGGCGCTAAAGCGGTGTGCCATGAAACCGCTTACCGCCCTCACCTGCATGACATCAGTGCCACGTTCTACCACGCGTCACCTTCCGCGCCTCCACTGCTGTGCCACGATTGCCGCCACCTCATCCCTCACCTCCCCTCGCCCTGCCACCGTGTCCTTGCCACGTAGCTGCCACCGTACCGCCACGTCACCTCCTCCGCCATACCGCCACGTCACCCGGCCGTACTGCTGACGTCATCTGCTGATGTCATCCTGCCACGTCACTGCCGTACTGGGACCCACCGCTGACGTCATCGTCAAAAAGTGCGAAAGGCGCAAATCGCAGCCTAGGAAGCCCAGAATCAGAATCTGAGGCAGTTTTTCATGCGCGATTAGCACCTAGCGCTAATCGCGCATGGCTACGGGAAATAGGCCAAAATGGAAAGCCCCTCACCGCGCGGCCCCCAGCAAGCCCGAAAGGCGCAGAATGACCCGATTTTCTTCACGAAGCATTCAGAAAGAGGCAAACATAGTTTTAAAGCAACAGGGGGCCGAACAATTGCCATGAAAGATCGATGGGATAGTCTAAGCCACTCAAAAGATATTAAAGACTTCAGGATCAGCGCCAAAGAGCATCACAGGGAAGATGAAGCGGAAAAGAGTATCAATGCAGCAACATCAAAGTAGGTTAAAATTAAAAACCTTCATCAAACTCAGCAAAGCAGTTAAGGCCATTTAAAAGCCTATTTGATCGGGATTAGTGCACATTAATGCCAGCAAAATAGCAGCAAAACCAAGTTAGAGGTGGAGATAAAGGACAAATCACAGTTATTACAGGAGGACTGCATCGAGCCACCCAGGACAGACATTAACTCAGTTTTGATACAGCTGCCCTCAGCGCAGCTCAAAGATATTTTCATGCATTTATTTCTGGATAAGATTAGGTTAAAGTAATCATTTTCTTTCAGACCTGTTTAGGTTGGCTGTAATAGTTTAATTTTTGGATAATTTTCCCTATTTATACCGACCCTCTGTATTGTTTAAAGGGTTGGTTGGTTGATAATCCTCATTAGAGACTCACACTGGATATCTGAGATGTTTTACTTAATCAAAGATTGCTGAAAAGCTTTGGAGGAATGATTGTCTGCTCTGTGTCTAATGGTTTGAAGAATTGAATGCGGAATTCTTGTGTTGCTATATGAATCAATAAGTTTTCCTTACCTCTGTTATTTCTATTTCACATATGCTCAAGTCACAGAACAAAGGATTGGTTTAGAATTTGCTTGATTGCACTCTATGCTCAGTTTCTGTGGCTTCTTAATGTTTTCCTCTTGAATTAGGCATAAATATGAATTCTGTTATGGCTCATGTTTGACCTATTTCACATATGAATGACTGTTATCTAGGAATTCTTAACTGCTCCTAGATAGGGCTCATTTATCTTCTCTTTGCTAACCTGAATGAGAGATTCTTAATTGCCCCTCATTCCTTAGCCTTTAATCCATCTCTTTTACCTTGAATGATTGTTTCATATACAGCTAGCTTGCTCCATATTCCTTCTTGTGACCAGGAAAACGCACGAGCAATCCTACTCCTTGACTCCACGCCCAATGGTTCTAAAACTCTTTCATGATATCCCTGCCTCTTTACTTGAAAGCATCATCCTTCCCACCAAAAAACAAAACAAAACCACTTGAACTCAATAACTAGCCTAAAAACCTTATCAACAAAGCTAAATCAGAAAGAGAGAGCCCTCTCTGATTGCAGGTGGGCTAGAACCTGCAGTCCAAAGGTTGGTCTGTGGTTACCTCGGCCATATCCTTTTGAGTCGACCAGAAGGACAACCTGAGTGATAACATAATGGTCACTCCACTAGGGAGATACTCAGTTATTTTCACAAATCAAGTTGGAAAACTCCATAGGAACAAAAATCAGTGCTGTCTATTCCTTAAAACTACAGATGAAGTCTGAATGTCGGCCAGGAAGCCTTTGAAACTGTTCTTGCTTTGCAGTTACAGGAGTAAATAAATGTTGCTTCAGTCAATCTTCATGCTAGTTTTAAACTACAGATAGCTGTCCCAGAAATTTGATCAGTTCCTTGCTAATTCTAAAAACATTCGCAGAAAATACCAAAACAAATTCAGAATCTGGCTCCCAAAAAGAATTCTCGTTATACTAGGTCAAATCCAGACCCAAATCCACCAGCTGCTTTTGAAAATCCGAACTTAATCCCGAAAATCTTTAGGAAGCAAGAACAAAGAGAAGATTTTGCTGATAACAGTCCTGAAGCAGTTCACCCAAGTAGTGTTCCAACCCCTGTCAAAGTTTTATTTCGTTCAACCCCTACTTCCCCTTGTTCATCATCTAATTCCCAAAGCACTCCTTCCACACCTCCATTCACTGCACATACTCCCATTACCACTATTGTTGTTCCAATTGTCCCAGTTGTTCCGGTCGTCCCTGTAAACATGGCCAATAGATATGCACCCCTGCAATTACCTGCAAACCCTGGGGCTATGCCTCAGGATTATCAAACTAAAATCACATATTTTGATGGGAATGGTACTTGCACAGCCCTTCAGCATACAAAGAAGATGCAAGACTACTTTGAGAACTACGAAATAGATGATGATAGTGTGAGAATGAAAATTTTTGTTCAAAGTTTAACAGGTGATGTAAGAACTTGGTTCAGATCACTTGCTGCAAATTCCATAACCACTCCGGATGAGCTTTACCAATCCTTTACCAACAGATGGGAGAAAAAGAAAGACCCCTTGCACATACTTGCTGAGTACGATACAATAAAAAGAGGCCCTCAAGAGTCTGTCCTAGATTACTGTGCAAGGTTCAATAATGTCTACAATGCAATACCACAGAACCTGAGACCTCCACCTGGCCTTGCCTTATATCAATTCCCTGATGGATTCGACCTAGATATGGCCTACCAGTTAAAAGAAAGAGCCCCGCAAACCCTTGCAGACATGCAAAATGTTGCTGTTAGCGTAGAGGCCAACCTAATTGCCAAAAGAAATAGAGCTAGAATGGAGAGGAGAACCACTTTCAAAGAAGAACCCACAGCCTTAGATCAGAAACTTAATGCTATTATCAATGGCATGCAAAGGTTGGGAGACAGAGTAGAAAGTGTTGAGAGGAAATCATCATGGGAAGAACAACAGTCCAATACCATAAGGAACCCAAATTTCAGGAAAACACAGAACACAAATGCTGGTAGGTCTATTCCAGACCATGATATCAGACCACCTTTTCATGAAAATTATGTGAAAGCATCTACATCTAGTGAACCCCCAGAGGACACTCACATGAAGCTGGTGGATTCGAGGGCTGAGCAACAAATTTTCCTAACTCAACAAGACCAAGATGAGCATGACTTTAATCAATTTTAGACTAAGTCTGGTGAGTCTTTTGATTTTAAACAAGGCTATGATACTGCTGTGTATGAGGTCCACAAACAATATAAGCTGAGAACTAGGACCATTGACATTCCTGAACCTAACAAACCAAAGGATGGCAAACAACCCAACAAGATTAAAGGCAAGGCTGTCATAACAGAACCAGCTGATATACCTGTCCCAAACCCGCATCAAGTGACTATAGAGGACATAACACAAATGCAGCCTTCTATTGACCAGCCTCTGCCACCTTCTTCCTCGAAAGAAAATTTGAACAACATTCCAAAAAGCCCTCCTAAAACAGAAAAACCGCAATCAAACACTTCCCATAACACTGATAAACAAGACCAAGTTGTTGATACTCCAATGGAAAAAGGGAAACTTGCCTCTCACATTACTAAAACCCAATCGGAAAAATCATTCGACTTAGAGGCAGAAATAGGTAAATTGAAGATATCCATCCCCTTATCCGAACTGGCCAAACATGATGTGTATAGGCAACAAATTCAAAGGTCACTTCAGATGCCGGAGGTAAAGGATGACGTGAATGTTCTTGATGATCAACCTGAGCTATTGCTTGGTCCAGAAGTTAATGGAAAATCAACATATGGATCTGTCTTGCCCTTTTATGTCAGTTTACATATACATGACAAAGTCCTGCACAATGCCATGTTTGACTCAGGTGCCTCACACAACCTTATGCCCAAAGCTGTAATGGAAAAGCTGAACCTTGATGTTACAAGACCCTACAAAGATCTATTCTCCTTTGACTCAAGTCAAGTCAAGTGTTTAGGCCTCATCAAAGACCTGTGTGTCTCCTTAGTCCAATTTCCTAACAAGACAATCCTCATGGATGTGGTGGTTGCTGACATTCCACCAAAGTATGGCATGTTATTGTCAAGATCTTGGGGAGAAAAACTCCAAGGATCCCTCCAATTAGACCTCTCTTATGCCACTATATCTGTCTTTGGGCAACCAAAGAGACTGTATAGAGAAACACTGATGAAATATGTGGTAACTAGTGAGAGCAAGCCTGAAAATTTTCCCATTTACTCAATCCATTCTGATATGGATTCTTTTATTTTATTTAATGATGAAATAAGTCCTCCCATTGATGACAAGCCGTTGGCTTTAGAACTGAACACACACATCAATGAAGAATCCGTTGCCCATACTGATAAAACTGTCAAAACAATCAAGGCAACCAGCTTACAAGAAGAACCTCCCCAAACAGAAAATTCAAATATGTCTGCTGCAAGAATGACTGAAACTCTTGACACTAACCACAAGCAAGAAATCACATGGTATTTAGAGTTTGATGGCTCTGTCAACAAGTTAGGAGCAGGGGCAGGTGTCTGGATTCACAATACACATAACAATCATGCAGAAGGCCATGCCTACAGACTAAATTTCAAATGCACTAATAACATGGCAGAGTATAAGGCTCTCCTCTTAGGCCTTAAACTACTCAAAGCTCTAGGAGTTGCAAAAGTATCCACTTTAGGTGACTCTGATTTAATCATGCAACAGATGAAAGGTAATTTTGTTACCAATAACAATAGAATGAGGGCCTATAGGACTGCTGCCACTAGTATACTCAACACATTCACTGAATCCAAGATTGCCAAGATTTCAAGAGAGCATAACATTCATGCACACAGCCTGGCCACTTTTACTAGTACATGCAAGCTTCCCTTTGAACCAAATCATCATTTTACTGCTGAAATAAAACATAGGCCCGCTGTCCCAAATAATGTTAAAGATTGGCAAGTGTTCGAGAATGATGCCCAGATTAACAATTTCCTCACTCTTAAGGATGAGTTTTCAAATATTAACATTGACATGGATGCTATGACGGATGAACAACAACAAATCGATGAAAATCAGCAGGTTGTAACACCTATAATGGCCAAACGAATGTTGAACCCAACTGTTTTTGATAATACAAATATAGAAGAGCTAAAACTGATGCATTTGGAGGAAATAGCCGAAATAGAGGCCGAGATCGTTGATCTGAAAGATAACTTACTCCCTGCTGGCCTCACTCCGTTGGAAGACATGTTTGATGCTAATGATGTTCCCAAGAAACCAAAAATGCAACCCCTAAACGCTGCTATAGAAGAACATAGCGTCGGGTCAGCAGAGAAGCCCAAAATGATCAAATTATCTAAAAATTTGCCACCTGATCAGAAGCCCAAATATGTTTATTTGTTCAAAGAATTCCAAGACGTATTTGCTTGGAGTTATGAGGATTTGAAATCCTATGACACCTCAGTAATCCAACACACCATTCCCTTAAAACCAAACCAAAAGCCCTTCAAACAGAAACTGAGGAGAATCAATCCTATGCTTCTCCCTTTGATTGAAAAGGAAGTGAAAAGAATGTTTGAAGTAGGTATCATAGCACCCATCAGATTTTCTGAATGGGTATCCAATCTTGTTCCTACAAGAAAAAAGACAGGAGAGATTAGGCTATGCGTAGACCTAAGAAATTTAAACCAAGTCTCCCTAAAAGACCACTACCCATTGCCCAAAATGGATCATATTCTGCAGAGAGTAGTGGGGTCATCTAGAATTTCTTTGCTAGATGGCTTTTCAGGTTTCAATCAAATACTGGTTCACCCGGATGACCAAGACAAGACAACCTTTACCACACCGTGGGGAACATTTAAGTATGTGAAGATGCCATTCGGACTTAAAAACGCTGGTGCTACCTTTCAAAGGGCAATGGATATTGCATTTTCCAAAGAAATACATGATTTCCTAGTTGTATATCTTGATGATCTAACCCCTTTCTCTAAATCTAATCAAGAGCACCTGAAACATTTGAGGAAAATATTCATGACATGTAGGAAATATGGCATTTCCTTGAACCCCAAGAAATCCCTCTTTGGCCATGAAGAAGGCAAACTCCTTGGCCATATCATATCAAAGGACGGGATTAGAATTGATCATGAAAGAATCCAAGACATCCTCCAAATCCCATATCCAAGAAATATAAAAGAGTTGCAAGCATTCCTGGGAAATATCAACTTCCTAAGGAGATTTATTCCAAATCTAGCTGAGCTGATAAGACTGTTAAGCAACATGTTAAAAAAGGATTCCAAGGTAAGATGGTCTCTTGAAACCAAACAAGCCTTTGAGGGCATAAAATTGGCCTTAACCCAAGCCCCTGTCCTTACAAGTCCACAATTTGATAGGGACTTTATCATATTTTCTTTTGCATCTGATCACACTATAGCTGCTGTCCTTTTGCAAAAGGATGATTAGGGAGCTGAAAAACCAATTGCATTTTTCAGCCAAGCCTTAAGAGATGCCCCTTTGAAGTACCCAATCATGGAGAAGCAAGCTTATGCCCTGGTCAAAGCAATCAAAGATTTCCGAGTATACATTTTATATTCACATGTGATTGCCTATGTCCCAAATGTTGTTGTAAAAGAGATATTAACCCAAGAGGGATTAGAGGGCAAAAGAGGCAAATGGATTGCAAACATCCTTGAGTATGACATAGAAATAAAACCAACCAAGCTCATAAAGGGACAAGGTTTAGCCAAACTGATGTCCGAAACAAACTTTCAAGCCTTAGACATTAACCAATTGGACAATGAACAGGAGCTGGCGACTCCACAGATTAGTGAAACCTTTTTGCAATCCCCATGGTATGCTGATATATGATTTGTTTTATTAAACTTGTTTGCTCCCCCAGGATTGTCCAGAACTAAGAAAAGATTTTTAAGAATGAAGGCTTCAAAGTTTTGTGTCATAGATGGTGCATTATTCTGGAAAAATCATGAAGGTATATTGCTTAATTGTTTAGTCATGAATGAAACTAACAATGTCATGAAAGGGGTTATCTAATATTCTTAGGCATATTGAAAAAGTCGGAATGACTGGAATGGACGCCGCGCCCCTAACCGCCTCTGCAACCCTAAGTTTCATTCCTCATGTTGACAGGAAGGGCAGTCCAAGCCGGGAGGTTGCTCTGCATGGGGCTCTGGTCTGCTCTCTGCCCCTTCTCGCAACCACACCTGCAAAGCACTTCGATTTTGGAGGTCGGGAGTCTTTTAACCTAGGATTATTCAATGATATTGAAGCGCTCCTGCTCACTGCAGATCAAGCAAGGGACTGCTGCCTCCAGAAATGCGTGGAAAGGCAGGGACTGCCGCCTCCAGAAATGCGTGAAAAGGCAGGGACTACTCACTGCAGATCAAGCCAGGGACTGCCGTCGCCGGTTCTACTGAGCGATATCAAATGGAAGAACAGGGCAGCTAAAGGAACATAGTGCGAGGCCCATGAATCGCTCCGCCCCTTTTCTCCTGCTACAATCAGGGTCGATCTTATTCTCCGAAGCAAAGAGCTAAGGATTCAAATACGGATATCTATATTCACCTCATCCCTTTTCTGCGGAAGGCATGCTCCAGATCTCAGATCTGATGTAAGCAAGCAATGCTTTTGCTTCTTGTTTTTGCTGGGCATGCGCGCAGAAGTTTTAAGGCTAGCAGCACACATCCTCTGTGCTCTGAGTCCAGCTTCAGCCATCGCTCCAAGACCGGTGAATCTGATTTGCTGGAAGCAGATTCATCCATTGAACCAGCCAGACCGATCTGAAGAGACACAGGCATTTCAGATCCAAATCAAACTTATGAGCAAGACGATGATGCAATGGGTTCACGCAACAGATCTGGTGCAAGATCTCCTGCAAGAACTCGAACGCTGGCTGAGGATCCCTTCATCTTATCTCAAGCTGCTATATCAGGGTAAGCAACTTATGAATACCCTTCCTCTTTCCTTCTATAACATTCATAAGGATGCTTCTATTGGGGTTTCCTTTCGGTTAAGAGGAGGGTCCTTTGGGCAAACCTCCTCTGCCCCTTCTTTTTCTTATAAAGATGCAGCTTGCAAAAATGATGGCCAACCCCAAACCTCTTCGAAATCAGCCCATCCAAATGGGGCTCCAAAACAGTTTCTGGTAGACAATCAAAGGAAATTCCTTCTATCAACTACTCTCATCCTGAGCTTGAAAATCGCTACCAAACATTTGCTGAATCTGCACTTATATGCAGATTTAATGGGCTTTGGCCTCGCACAACAGAGCTATATCAATGGATCCATGACTCCTGGACCAAAAAAAGCAAGATCTACCTATGCTCAAAAGGATTCTTCATTGTGGTTTTTTACTCAGATGAAGACTACCAAAAGGTCTTAACGGGAGGCCCTTGGTTCTGGGGCTCAGCTAGGCTTTTTCTCACCCCTTGGTTTCCAGAATTTGACCCTTCTACAACCATCATCACCAAGATTCCCATTTGGGTCAGGCTCCCGAATCTTCTGGCACATCTATGGCATTTCTCTGTCTTCCTAGCCATTGGAGACACTTTGGGACGTTACCTAGCTACAGATACTTCCAGAAAGGATAATGGTCTCTACACTTATGGCAGACTATGCGCTGAAATAGATATCAGCAAAGGACTGCCGGATCAGATCAATCTCAAGATGGGAGATTTCCACTGGACTCAATCATTGGATTACGAGAATACAGCCTTCCGTTGCCGACATTGTAATCAAGCGGGACACCTCCAAAGTACCTGCACCCAGTTCCTCGACAAAAAGAAGAAACTGAAACGCAAGCCCAAATCCAAGCGCTGGAATCCTTGTGAGCCACCCCGTCGTATGAACGATTTAGACTTCTCCAGCTCGGATGAGGAGGAAACCATAGCAGACGGGCAAGATGATGAGACTCCGATGGACGCTCCCTCGGTTGACCCGGCAGCCCCATCTGACCCTCAGATTTCTCAGAAACGGACTCATTCTTCTTCGTCCTCAGACTCTGATAAGGATATTCCGCAGCCAGTGCAGAATAGTCTGCAACTTGCAATGGCTCAGCCAAATTCCTCTGGGTGGGTCAAAGTAAGCAAGAAAAAAGGAAAAAAATGTCGGGTGGTAGGAACTGACTCCTCTGGGTAGTTTTCTCTGCTCTGTTCTTTCTTTTGCTTCTCAGTGTTCTCTTGTCTGTTTTCTAAGGAGCGAGGTAGAGAGCCTATCCCCATTGGCTCCCTCGCTTTTTGCTTCGCTTGTTCGCAAGCCTGTTTGTACTATATTTTTTTCTCTTAATAGAATTAGTCTTTATACAGAAAAAAAAAACAATGTCATGAAAGAATTCCATGCAGGTGACAGTGGAGGACATCTATATTGGAAGTCCACTGCTGATAAAATTCTAAGGGCTGGTTTCTATTGGCCCTCTCTTTTTGCAGATGTAAAAAAGTTTGCCATTTCATGTCACAAATGCCAAATCTTTGAGGGCAAAAGAAAGCTGTTGCCCCTGCCCCTTAAACCCATCTCAACTGAAAAGCCTTTTCAACAATGGGGTCTTGACTTCATTGGAGAAATCCATCCCTCTTCCTTAGGCCAGCATAAATGGATTTTAACAGCCACCAACTATTTCGCCAAGTGGGTTGAGGCCATCCCATGCAGACAAGCCAATGACACCATCATTATCCAATTCCTTGAGTGCAACATCCTTTCTAGATTTGGCTGCCCTCAGAAGATCATTACTGATAACGCTGCTGCTTTTAAATCCAAAAAAATGATAATTTTTTGCCACAAATTTCACATCACCTTGGGGCATTCCACATCCTATTACCCCCAAGGTAATGGCTTGGCTGAGTCATCTAATAAAAGCCTGATTAATATCATAAAGAAAGTGCTAGAAGAAAACAAGAAGAACTGGCATAGAAAGCTCACAAATGCCCTATGGGTAGACAGACTTTCAACAAAGAAATCCATTGGGATGAGCCCTTATGAGCTAGTATATGGCATGGAAGCCAGGTTTCCTTCATCTTTGGGCATCCCTACTATCAGACTGTTACAGGAGATTCAGGCTGAACCAAATGACATTCAACGAAGAATCAACCAAACCATTCATCTTCAGCAAACCAGAGAGCAAGTTTATGACAGAGCTCAGATTTTGCAAGAAAAGCTCAAAAAGATGTTTGATAAGAGAGCTAAGGCTAAGGATTTCTGCATTGGTGACAAAGTTCTAAGGTGGGATTCACGAAGAGAAGATAAGGGAAAACATGCAAAATTTGATTTTTTATGGAAAGGGCCATTCGTTATTTCTGTTGTTCAGGGAAATAACACATATTTTCTCAAATCTGTAGAGGGCAGCACGGCTGAAGAAGGCCCTGCAAATGGGCGAATGCTGAAACATTACCATGATCCCTTTTAAATGGATATAATCCAGCTCTGTACATATCTCTTTGTACATTGATATTTGTATATATCAGCGCTTTGTTTTTAGTTTTTGTATAAGCAGTCTGAGTGTTAGAGGAGCAACAGCAATGTTTGTGAACACCCAGCCAATTGCCAGTATCCCATTTTTAAAGCTCTGTCTCTGCATTACTCTCGGTAAAACAACAATAGTAGCACTGTCCTATCACAGAAATTCATGGTAAAAGCAAACAGTGGGCAGCTTGCAGTCTTCAGTCAAAAAGTATCAATAAGAGCGGAGCAATTTTTTAATTTCACATCAGCAACTGTTTCTAGACCAGAGCTAAAGGAAACACATCAGTTTGATCTATGTTCTTCAAAGGCACAATGTTCAAGCAATACTGTACATAACATCAAGCACGCAGAAGAAAGCAGGCGATGCTATAAAGTTCACAGTAATTCAGTTGAGGAGGGAGCTGTTCATATTTCAAAGTTTCACACTTTAACAGCCAGCATAAAGAAGTTTTCAATCTACAGCAACAATAGAAGATCAAGGCAGTCTGACCTGCTGTTCTTGGCTTTTCACAAGGAAAAGCCATCCCCAAGTGGAGCCACTGTTAGCCTCCTGTTGCAACATGTGTTCATCTTTCATGATTGACAGTTTTACATGCCAAATATGTCATACTTTGCATACTGCAATGCTCCATATTTCTTAAAGAGGCCAAAGAAGAGGCCATGAAAATGTGACACTGCTGTATTCCAATTTTGATGACTTAAACATTTTTTGAAGAATGTTCTGTAAAAGGGAAGTCCAAACAGCTTAATCTTGGCTTCCTTAGGTTTCAATTTCTTGTTTTAGAATGTAGAGAATTGATATCTGTCCAAACAGCTTAATCTTGGCAGATTTGTAGATAGGTAGAGAATCAAAGGAGCCCAACTGCTTAATCTGGGCCCTTGGCAGAAATAAATGTAGATTTAGATAGGAGGGCAGTCAAAAGAAAAATTGTAAAGCAGGGTCTGCAAGTCTAAGTGCACCCAAACCAAAAAGAAGAAAAAATGCTAGGTAAATAGGCTGGGTAGGTAACTGTGTGGTTGCAGAATCATGGTCATGTTGTCAAGTGTCATATTTATTCAGATCACAGGTTGGAGGCAATTTTCCATTTGGAGGAGCTCAAGCTGGACATCTCTAACTTCCCCTTCTTCTTATTCCCCTAAATCACTCACTAACTTCCCTGAAGAGGTCAAGATCTGCTTGATAACTCTTGAGTTCATCATCTTCCATTATATTTGCCTAAGTAAAGGTCCTCTTTGCTTAGGAGTATTGTTGTTTCACTCTGTGAGTCCTGTTCCCCTTCAAATAGCCTAAGGTCCCTCACCTTAGTGCTTTCTTGTCATTTTCACATTAACTCCTAACTCTATTATTTAAGCTCCCTGAATCATTTCCCTATTCCCTAATATGCAAAAATATATAAAAATCCCAAAAAATAATAATACCCCCTTCCCGGCACTATAGCCATATTTTCCTAAGTCCGGGAAATAACAGTCCATCTGGGGCTGTTATTAGCCCATCCGTGTCCTAATAAGAGTTAGTCTGACATCTGGTCAAACTAATAACCTTTTTCCCCTAACCCTAAACCTACAAAACCCATGTTCCGCCCTTATCCTAAAAGTCTTACCCACGAAATATTTGCCCCGCTCGTTGATAACCCCATAACCCACTTTCCTAATGTTTAAACCCCCCCGCCATACAATAAATTTATCAAACGCGCCGCGGGCCCCGTCCCTTATCCCTCCGCTGCCTCATCCATTCCGCCAGCCGTCCGATCACCCGCGCCCCAGATCTACGGTGGGCGGGTCTTCTCATCTCCGAAGCCGCTGAGGGTTAACGCCTGGGAGATCGACGGTTTTGCCGTCGTACTCCCGCCACGCGTCACCCTCCCGGCTGTGGCGGAGCCCCCTCCTCCCAAACCACCCAGGCGCTAAAGCGGTGCGCCATGAAACCGCTTACCGCCCTCGCCTGCATGACATCAGCGCCACGTTCTACCACGCGTCACCTTCCGCGCCTCCACTGCTGTGCCACGATTGTCGCCACCTCATCCCTCACCTCCCCTCGCCCTGCCACCGTGTCCTTGCCACGTAGCTGCCACTGTACCGCCATGTCACCTCCTTCGCCGTACTGCCACATCACCCGGCCGTACTGCTGACATCATCTGCTGACATCATCCTGCCACGTCACCGCCGTACTGGGACCCACCGCTGACATCATGCTGACGTCATCATCAAAAAGTGTGAAAGGCGCAAATCGCAGCCTAGGAAGCCCAGAATCAGAATCTGAGGCAGTTTTTCATGTACGATTAGCGCTAATCGCGCATGCCTACGGGAAATAGGCCAAAGTGGAAAGCCCTTCACCGCGCGGCCCCCAGCAAGCCCGAAAGGCGCAGAATGACCTGATTTTCTTCATGAAGCATTCAAAAAGAGGCAAACACAGTTTTAAAGCAACAGAGGGCCGAACAACTGCCATGAAAGAACGATGGGACAGTCTAAACCACTCAAAAGATATTAAAGACTCCAGGATCAACATCAAAGAGTATCACAGGGAAGATGAAGCGGCAAAGAGTATCAGTGCAGCAACATCAAAGTAGGTTAAAATTAAAAACCTTCATCAAAGTCAGCAAAGCAATTAAGGCCATTTAAAAGCCTATCTGATCGGGATTAGTGCACATTAATGCCAGCAAAACAACAACAAAACCAAGTTAGAGGTGGAGATAAAGGACAAATCACAGTTATTACAGGAGGACTGCATCGAGCCACCCAGGACAGACATTAACTCAGTTTTGATACAGCTGCCCTCAGCGCAGCTCAAAGATATTTTCATGCATTTATTTCTGGATAAGATTAGGCTAAAGTAATCATTTTCTTTCAGACCTGTTTAGGTCGGCTATAATAGTTTAATTTTTGGATAATTTTCCCTATTTATACCGACCCTCTGTATTGTTTAAAGGGTTGGTTGGTTGATAATCCTCATTAGAGACTCGCACTGGATATCTGAGATGTTTTACTTAATCAAAGATTGCTGAAAAGCTTTGGAGGAATGACTGTCTGCTTTGTGTCTAATGGTTTGAAGAATTGAATGCCGAATTCTTGTGCTGCTATATGAATCAATAAGTTTTCCTTACCTCCGTTATTTCTATTTCACATATGCTCAAGTCACAGAACAAAGGATTGGTTTAGAATTTGCTTGATTGCACTCTATGCTCAGTTTCTGTGGCTTCTTAATGTTTTCCTCTTGAATTAGGCATAAATATGAATTCTGTTATGGCTCATGATTGACCTATTTCACAAATGAATGACTGTTATCTAGGAATTCTTAACTGCTCCTAGATAGGGCTCATTTATCTTCTCTTTGCTAACTTGAATGAGAGATTCTTAATTGCCCCTCATTCCTTAGCCTTTAATCCATCTCTTTTACCTTGAATGATTATTTCATATACAGCTAGCTTGCTCCATATTCCTTCTTGTGACCAGGAAAACGCACGAGCAGTCCTACTCCTTGACTCCATGCCCAATGGTTCTAAAACTCTTTCATGATATCCCTGCCTCTTTACTTGAAAGCATCATCCTTCCCACCAAAAAACAAAACAAAACCCCTTGAACTCAATAACTAGCCTAAAAACCTTATCAACAAAGCTAAATCAGAAAGAGAGAGCCCTCTCTGATTGCAGGTGGGCTAGAACCTGCAGTCCAAAGGTTGGTCTGTGGTTACCTTGGCCGTATCCTTTTGAGCCGAGCAGAAGGACAACCTGAGTGATAACAGAACACATGGCCTAGTAACCCCTGAATTGGACTGTGGGTTGCAGTAAAGACATATTTTTTGTTTCCTCGAATGGTCTAGGAATCCTTTCCGGTGAATGGAAAGATATACGGTAAAGCCTAGAGGTTGTTTTCTCTTTGTTGGACCTAGTAATCCCAGGTTTGGGATATGAGGTAAAGCCTGGAGAGTGGGTCTTTGTTTAGGGCCCAGTAATCTAGGTTTGGATTGTGGTAACACTTGAGAGACTAGGAGATAGGAAAATTCCTCATGGTGTAGGTGGAGAAATCCGGTGGCATCCATGCTTATTTGGCCTAGTGATCGGGTGGAGATAATGGTAAAGCCTGTTATGATGTGTTCATTGTGTTTTCCTAGGGTTCTTGGATGGATTATGATAAAGCCCGATTTCTATTAATGAGGGTGAGGTGGTTTAGCTTCGGTATGCCCTAGTTGAGTTCTTTTGGTTTGAGTCCCACATTCATGCTTGGAATATTGCATGGGGGTGAAAGGCTAAAGGGAGATTTGGCTCAACCATTCTATGGTCGAGTGGAACATGGTAGTCCCATCTCCGATTGATTTATTGCATTCCTTAATGAGAAATTCATTCCCTTGATTTTTCATGTGAAAATGTATTGATGTATATATGGATTTGATGGTTGATATGTTTATGGTATTTGTTGTTTTATGCTGGTTATATGTACATCTTATGACAACAACTATGTATGGCTCTCAACATGTTTTTACTTGTATATGAATGGATAATGTGTCTATGACCTAATAGAGGATAATGTAGCAATTGACATGAGGGAACAATGGTTCATAGCGATTCTCATATAAGTATGAGATCCCTACACTTAATTTTATTGTTTACACCTATAAGTTACATGTCGGTGCCTGTCACGGCTAGTAGGGGTTTGGTTAAGGTTTTGATCAACTTATTTCTTTTGCATCATTTTTTCCCTGTACTTTTATTGACTTCAAGATATCATTCCATTCTGGGCAGTGGTGTTTGGTCAATTTAGTGTGTCCTAAATTGCTATTTAAAATGTCAATCCGAGAGTCGTAAATTGCTGAAGTGAAGTGCACTGTATATGCAAGATAACCGATTTCTTATTTCTTTGTTGTTTTTGAGTTTTTGGTTTGTTTTTGGGTTTATCTTCTGTGGATTCCCTAATGTGAGATGGCAGAATTGAAGGTCAAATATGGATGGTAATGGTGATTTCTACAATGATTTTCCAAACTTTAAAGTTCTCAAAAAGAAGGTTTCAAACTGGCTGTGATGAAATCAATTCTCAAAAGAAAATAAAAATGTACCAAAACAGTGAACTAGTGACAATGAAGCCCAGTATCCTTACTGATGTATAAGAAGAAAATAAAAACTGAACTCAAATCAATTCAAAGACTGAAAGCAAAGAAAACTAAATCACACTACTTCAACCCATATTCTGACCCTTCACCTTTCGACTCGCTCTGGCTATAGGAATAATCATAAACAAGTTGAGTAATATGATATCTAAATTGCAGGAAATGAAATTGCATAAAATGAAACTAAGATTTAACTATTCATTCATATTTCAATTCCTGAAAATGACATAAGTAATTTAATCACTAACTTGCAAGAAGGTAAACTAAATCATACTACATCAAGTAATATTTTGATTCCTCACTATTTGAGTCGCTTGGCTATAGGAAGGAAATCATAAACAAATGAGTAATATGATATCTAAGTTGCAGAAAAGTAAATAAGCAAAGCAAAACTGAAAGAAATAGCAATGCTGGAATTAAAACTCAGTAAATGAATCAACAGAAAGGACAAGATGATCTCATGTCATTAGTCATTAAAAATATGTAATTTGCCCGGGCTGCCTACAAGAACCTGAAAGAAAAATATTGATCAGCTAACAATCATGAGAAAGCATAAAAGAAAAGATGGACATCAATTAACATGAATATCAGGAAATATATACAAGCAACTGATTATAAAAGCAGTAAAATAATGAAATAAAGCGAGAAACTATACAGTAGATACAGAGCCTTCGTGTACAGGGGCCCTCTGCAACCTCGACCAATCAATACTCAGTCACAAATTAAACTTAAGAACGCTGTCTTCTCATATATTAAAGTGCAGTAAAAACATAAAGATAGAGCACGGCACAGTGGGCTCATAAACACAGTCAAGATTACATGTAAAAGCTAACTATCAAGCGTATGATAACGCGTTATTTATAAGTGAAAATGCTATAACTGATTCCTAAATTCTACGCTGCCAAACAGACACGTAAATCTCCACGTCCTGAGATCTAGCAGTATGGTAGTCATGACAAATAAATCTATGGAGTGGTGGCTGTTCGATTTGGTTCACAGATTGATCCACAGGTGTTAGCACACCTCCGGAGATTGAGGATCTTGCCACGCAAAACTTCACGTGGGCAAAACAGAGCCGTGCCACCACAAAACTCTTGGTTTGACCACTCCTTTGACCATCCTTGACCATGGCTGTTTATGAGTGATTCGGCTGAACCAAGGGGACACGCTCCATGTACATGTCATTTGTAGCTTGCCCATGTGGCCGGATTCTCCATTGGACACCTGTAACATAGTCTTCAACAAAATGGTTGCGGAAACTTGAGCTGGCTGCGGAAAGTGACAAGTTTCCGCAGCTGATTGAACAAAAATCTAAATCAAATAGCAGTCACAAACATAGTTAGGAAACCATTTTATAAGCTCTTTTTAAACTAATATGCAATGATTTGACAGCTTGGCGGGTCAAGTAAATGGAAAAGAAGGCTGAAAAGGTATATAGGGAAGATGCAAGTTTGGGGCTCAACATACCCCCACCGTGAAGGTGTTGCATGTCCTCATGCAACCAAAATTTTAATCATTCCCCTTTAATCCATATGTTCTGAAGCCTCTGCTAGGACATCTAGTCCTCTTTTCTTCTTTCTTGGTGCTACCACCATCCTGGGTTTCCTTATCAGACATCTGAATTTGAGATTGATCAATTCTCTGCTCAACTTTCTGCACTTTTTCTTTAGTTTCTTGTTTTTCTTTTGCCATAGTCCCAAATGAAGCATAGTATTATCATGAATAATTTTATCTACTTTGCTCTGCTCCTTAAGTGCTTCATTTTCTTGCTTAATATGCCTGTTTAGAACCTCTAATTCGAACACTTCTTGCTTTAAGGATTGAACTTGTGCATCTGGTGTCATGTGGGGCAGAGTGGTACTTGGACCTGCAGCTGTCTTTTCTAAAGACTCGAGATAGTCATATACCTCCTGTTGACTGGGATCTATTTGCGGGTGTCTTTCTTGGACTGAGTTCAAAGTCTTGTGGAGGAGGAGGACTACTTTCTAGCTCTGGCCGAGAAGGGCTTTCATCAACATGTGGAGGACTAGTTTCAATACTTGGCTGAGGACGAGGTGGACTATGGCCAGCTGGAGGTTTCTCGGGTGTTTCCCCACCCAAGTCAATGAAGTGGGGCCATTTTACTTGTGTTTTACTCCCCTTTCCTCTAAGCCTGGTGCTTCTTCTTAAATACGGTGGACTAGTACTCCCTTCTTCTATGCTTTGTTTCCCTTTTTCCTTTTTCTTTGCTGTAGCAGCCTGTTCTTGAAGATGCACTAATCTCTCAGACAATGTTTGATAATCTTCCTCTATAGATGGCTCAGGTGATTGGTAGACTTCTTCTATGTTTCTTTTGCCTTTCACTTTTCTCTGTTTCCTGTCCTTAGTTCTTTTCTCCTTTTGTTTTTGACCAACTTCTTGAGTTTCGGTAGTAGGAGAGTCTTGGACTATGGCACTCTTTTCTTTTCTCCTACTCCTTCTCGGTGTCTTCGGTGTACTACTTTCAGGTGCCTCAGATGGCTCTTGAAAGCAATTTCTTATTAAGAATTGTTCCCAGATATCTTTGTTTTTCTTTAGTTGGTCTTCAATGAGAATCTTTACAAGTTCATGATGATATAGATGAGGTTCTATATTTCCTATGTGCTTTTGGACTGTGGTACTCATCTTTTTCAAACTCAGCAGTAAGAAATAAGGCAAATTAAGAGTTTGACTCTCTAAGAAGTTCATCAACGATCTAGCATGGTACATGTACATTGAACCAAAGCGTCCTTCACAAGTGATAAACTTTTGGATAACTAATAGTAGGCTGGCCCATTCTTCTTTCAACGCATGAACAAGAATTCCTTTTTTAAACACAGTGATGTCCATACCTGGGTTTCGTAGCATAATTCTCCATGCCTGTTCGTCCACGCTTTTGTTTTTAAACCATCGCTCACCTTCCTGGGGTAAGCCTGTGGTAGCTGCTACTGTTGTTTCAGTCACCGTGAGCTTTAAGTCTCCAATTTCCACCATCTGGCCATCGAAAGACCGTGCAAAGGCTTTGGTTACCTCTTTATTATGGCCCTTGAATTTTTGGATGAAGCGTAACCATTTTGCTTTCTTCAACAAATTTTTTGCTTGAGGGTAACCTTCCAAATATTTAGGTCCTTCTGGTTCTGCCCTTAGTAATTGTCCCATTCCTTCCTCTGTTTTGAAATTCAACTGAAAATTCAATTGCGTGTGAGGGTTTAGCAGAGGGAAGGTGGCTCGATTGCAGGGTTTATGGCAAAAAAAATACAGTGGTTGCAATTGGTAGATGGATAGCAGGTAACGGGAGTGTTCCGGAATTACAAGCGAAACAGAGGATGAGCAGCCGTGGTGAGTTCACAAGATGAAGTGCAGACGTATGTGAAGAGGATGGTCTTAATAGAATGGTAAGGAATGGAGAGGAGTCAGGATTTTGAATTGAACGACTATGTACGAAATGTTACACATTTAATGAATGGCTGCGGGAAATGCGGTGGAGAGGAGCCGTAATGAGATAGGTCACATCTCATGATTACATGTGGTGTATGAAAGTGCAGTTGACTATGAGTTTAAACCCAAAAATCAATCATGAGACCGTTAAGAAATAAATGCATGGTGTGCGGAATAATATCGTGGGATGGTAATGGGTAATGGAGCTATCGTGACGATCATTGCACATAGTAGAGCTTTTATGGTTTGACAACTATGCATAATCGTGACTTTAATTGCTATTTGAAAAAAAAAATTGCTCATACCTTTGGAAACCTTGTCATTTGTTGCTCATTAGCTTTTAACCAATTTCTCTTCATTGATGTCTGGAGATGCTCCATGTCTTCATAGCATATGCTCAGTTACACCTGCATTTTCATGATTATTGCACTAACAACTTGACTGTAGATTTGAAAAACATAGTGGTGGTGGCTGCGGAAACTGTTTCTGGCTGCGGAAACTGCTTATGGCTGCGGAAACTACTTCCAGCTGCAGAAACTGACACAGCACCCACTTGACTTGAACAACGATAGTTAAAAGATAACTAACTGAGTGAAAATGGTCCTGAAAGAGACATTTATTGATGAAATGGAATGAAATGAATTAAATGGAGTGAGATGAAGCGGAGTGAAGTGAAACGAAAATGAGATGGAGATGGAGTGGAATGGCAAATGAAGTAGAGTGAAAATGGAAAAAGAAGGAGAGAATTTTTTTTGGAAAATATAGAGTGTCAGGTGTCCCTGATTTTCACTCTATATTTTCTGTATAAGACCGCCAATCTGTGATTAGTTTTCAGGCTTATACAATATTTATTTATTTATTTTAACTGAAAGAAGCAAAGACTAGGCTGGTGGGGAAGAAGGATTCTTCTCCACCAGCCTTATTGCAGAATTCTCTTGGAACATTTTGACAAATTCCTCTTTTGAGAGTGGCTTATGATAAATTTTCAATTGGTGGCCATTCACAATAAGAGGAGTTTGAAATTCATCAATGGTCTTGATTCTTACCGCTGCATTGTTAAAGACTTTGTCAATCTCATATGGCCCAAGCCAATGGGTCTGAAATTTACCTTTGAAGTCTTTAAACTTGGAATCAAACAGTAGTGCCCAATCTCCCTCTTGAAACTTTTTCTCTTTGATGTATCTATCATGCCACTTAGCTCTTTGATTTTGAACTAGATCAGTTCTTAAAATTGCTTCTTGTCTGATCTCATCTACCCCATTCAGCTGCTCCATTCTGTGCTTTTGGGCTTCTGATAGATTCATCCCCAACTGAACTGCCATCTTGAAAGTCTTGACTTGAAATTCAATGGGGAGCAGGACTTCTTTCCCATAAAAAAGTTCATATGGAGAATGTCCTGTTGTATTCCTCCATGTAGTTCTTTAGGCCCACAAGGCTTCAGGAAGCCTTTCTGCCCTATCTCTTATGTGTAGATGAACAGTTTTGGTGATGATGCTCTCAAGAACTTTGTTTGTAGATTCTACTTGGCCATTTGCTTGCGGATGGTAAGGAGTAGATTTTCTGTGCTTGATTTTGTATTCTTCCATCAGCTTCTCCATCAAGTTAGATGTAAATTGACTTCCCTGATCTGTCACAATTTCTTTTGGGACACCAAAACGAGTAAAAATATCCTCATAAAGAAAATTAACAACTGAATTTTCAGTGGCAGAAGGCAATGCTTTGGCTTCTACCCATTTAGTGATGTAATCAGTGCATACCAATATATACTTCTTCTATTTAGATGGTGGATTAATGGGTCCAATAAAATCTAAAGCCTATTTTTCAAAGGGTTCGATGAGTACCTGTGGTTGTAATGGCATTTCATTTGAAAGAGTTGGTCTCCCAACTCTTTGGCAGCTGTCACACCTTCTGACATATTGTTTTGTATCTTTGAAGAGGGAAGGCCAATAATATCCTAAAGAAAGGATTTTATAGGCCGTCCTTTTGTCAGCAAAGTGTCCACCGCATGGTTCATCATGACATGCCTTGAGGATGTCAGGCATTTCATCTTCCCGAACACATCTTCTGATCACACAATTTAGCCCTGTTTTAAACAATTCGTTAGAAATCCATGAATAATTCGAACTCTCCTGAATAATTCTTCTTTTTTCACTAGGAAATAAATGTGGAGGTAGCTTCCCTGTAACCAAATAGTTAGCAATATCTGCATACCAAGGAGTCTTAGTAGTTACTGCAAATAAATATTCATCTGGAAACTTATCCTCTATAGGAGAATCTTCGTTAGTATTTTGGATCCTAGACAAGAAATCAACTACTGTATTTTGTTTCCCTGGTCTATCCAACACAGTAATATTGAATTCTTGTAAAAGTAAGAGCCATCTTGTAACTCTGCCATTAGTAACAGGTTTGTTCATTAGATATCTAATTGCAGAATGATCAGTATGGACAAAAGTTTCATAACATGTTATATAATGTCTAAACTTATTGATTGCATGAACAACAACTAAGAACTCTTTTTCAGTCACAGTATAGTTCAACTCAGTGGGAGTCAAATTTTTACTGGTGTCGTGAATGGCATAAGGAACTAAATCCTTTTTACCCAACAGAGCTCCTAGAGCTGTATTTGAAGCATCTGTAGAAATATGGAAAGGAAGTTTCCAATTTGGCCCTCTCAAAATGGGTGCTTCAGATATTCTTGTTTTCAAAGTTTCGAATGTAGATTGACAATTAGGATCCCATTTGAATTCACAGTCTTTTGTAAGTAATTTGAAGAGTGGGGATGCTATTTTGGTGAAGTTTTCTATAAATCTTCTATAGTATCCAGTAAATCCCATAAAACTTCTAACATCTTTTTGACAATTTGGAATAGGCAACTTGGAGATGACTTCAACTTTTGATCTATCAACTTTAATCCAATCTTCTGAAATATGATGTCCCAAAACAATCCCTTCAGTAAACATCATAAAGCATTTTTCATGACTTAATGAAAGGTTTGTTTCTTTACATCTTATAAGGACTTTTTCCAAATTCTCCAATGCCTCTTCAAATGAATCACCATAAACTGTAAAATCATCCATATAAACCTCTACACAATCATGGATTAGATCAGAAAAGATTCCTAGTACTGCCCTTTGAAATGTTGCGGGTGCATTACATAATCCAAAAGGAAGTACTCGGTAAGAAAAAATTCCCCATGGATAGGAAATTGTGGTCTTATCTTGATCTTCAGGTGCTACCTGAATTTGATTATAGCCACTAAAACCATCCAAGAATGAAAAGTACTTCTTGCCTGCTAGAGTATCTAATACCTGATCGATAAAGGGTAAAGGAAAGTGATCCTTCAAAGTTGCTTTGTTCAATTCCCTGTAATCAATGCATACCCTCCATTTACCATTCTTTTTAGGTACTATAACCAAAGGAGAAACCCATCGGCTATCTGAAATTGGATAAATGAAGTTTACATTGAGTAGTTTTTGGAGCTCTTCTTTCACTATCTCCCTAAGGTTTGGATTCATACTTCTCTGAGGTTGTCTGATTGGTCTATTGTTTTCCTCGATGTAGATGTGATGAATGCAAGTCTTAGGGTCAATACCTTTCATATCAGTATACTCCCATGCAAATGCAGTAGAATGTTTTTGCAAGATTTTGGCTAGCTCCCCCTGTTGTGATTTTTCCAAGTTTTTGTTGATATTCAATGTTTTACCTGGAAAGATCTCAATGGCGTAACTACCAAACTCTTCCATAGAGAAAAGAGACATTTGTCTAGATGATAGATACTCAATGTCAGAATCTAACTGAAATTGTGTGTGGTCATATTCTGAAGATGTTTCAAAGTTTTCTAATGTGTTCAGAATTTGACTATCTTCACTGATTTCAGAAATGGTAAAGACAGGTTGTATAGTATCCTCATCATCAACCCACTCATTATCTCCTATTTCTGTAATTGCTTTTGCTAGAGGATACAGATTGAATTTCTTTGTAAAATTACCATCAGAAATATACATATCCCCATATCTACAACTGATAAAAGCATCAGATGTCGCTAGCCAAGGTCTTCCTAAGATGAGAGGGTGTCCTCCTAAATTACTCTTCGGAGTTAAAATCATGAAATCTACTGGATATTCCCAAGAATCTAAGGAGACCGAAATGTCTTCTAATACACCATCTGGTTTGATAATTGATCGATCTGCAAGTTGCAGTAAAGTAGGTGTAAAAAGAAGATTAGGAAGTTTTAGCTGTTCCATAGTCTGTCTACTCATAATGTTGATAGCAGCCCCTAAATCAATCAAAGTATTTGGAATTTCTACCCCATTGATATGTGTTTTGACAATTGGACTACCAGGATCTACATACTTCTGCATAGTAATTTTTCCCATCATGATATCTGCAATTTTTCCTACCAGGTGGATTCTTCTTGTATCTCTCGGTTTCCTTCCTGGTATTTTAAGACTCAACTCCTTTATTGTTTTTGCTAGAATAGGAATCTCTCTAATGGCTTGTAACAAGGGAATCTTGATACAGACATTCTTTAATTTATCTAGAAAATCATAGTCAGGCAACAAGATTTGTTTTTCCACCCCTTTGTCAATTTGTAATATTTCAGGAAAAGGAGGTGTGGATGAAGATGCAGGTTGCTCAACTATAGGAGTTGTGGGGGTTGATTCTTTTTCTTTTTCTTTTTGAGTGCTTGGGTTTTGAAGGGATGCTTCAGAACCTTTATTGGCTTCAAGAGAATCTTCCTCAGAAATGCTTTGCTTTTGAGCATCTATAAAATGCTTATCTAAAACTCTACCAGATCTGAGTTGTACATCATTGAGAGGAACAATCACATAGGTAGGAAATTGTTGTCCTTCTACCATGTAAGCATTTTGAGGGTTTTTATTGTTGGGGTTTGGCAATGGCTGGGAAGGTAGTTGATTTGTCTTTTGTTCGAATGGAAGCAAGAGTTGAGAATTTGGATTCTGTTGAGAAGGTTGTTGTTGTTGTGGAAATGGAAATGATAGTTGTGGATTTTGATTTGGAAGTTGTGGAGCTTGTTGATTTTGAAAAGATGGAGGATATTGATAAAATTGAGCAAATCTCCCATAAGGATTTTGCATACCTTGTACCCATGATTGAAAAGGATTTTGAGGTTGGGACCAAGGTTGTTGCCAAGGATTCCAATTTGGTGGGGGTTGAAAGTTCATAGAGTTGTTAAACCCTTGATTTTGTTGCCCCTGCCAAGGTCTCCTTGCAACAAAACAGAGAGACTCAATTGAATTTGGATCTTCTTGAAAGACAACTTTGAGCCCAGGAATTGAAGGACAATCCTTGGTCTCATGGTTTTCTGAACAAATCACACATGTTTCTACAACTTTTGCATCCAAGGGACATTCCCTTAGAGCATGTTTCTTTCTACATTTTGGGCAAAAGATGGCCAAAGCTTCAGCTTCTGCTTTCTGCTTGTTTTGTATCTTAAGGGTGTCTAGTTGCTCACTAAGACTCCCTAAGATATCAGTTTTGAATTCATCAAGCATGTTGCCAATCTCAGCCCTACTTACTGATCCAATTGTAGATTTGTTTGCTCTAATGAGAGAAGGATCTCTAGGACCTTTTCCAGTTTTAGATTTTCCCCTTAAGAGATGGACACATAGCTCTGCTATATCATGAAGTGGAAGTTGAGATATATCTCCTTTTCCCATCATGTTCAAAATATCTATGTTCAAAATGGCTTTTAATAGAAGGGCTTTCAAGGTTTCCTCATCTAAGTTATTCATTTTTGCTCTTTTCAGGTTGTATTGATATCTTTCAAGTAAATCCTCCAAGTTTTCATCTTCCCTTTGCACCATTTTGAATACCTCATCCTTGTGATTGGTGGGCATACAATAGTCCAGGTATCTATCCAAAAATGTTTGTTTCATATCATTCCAAGTCCTAATGGATTGAGTGACTAATCCCATGAACCATTTCAAAGCAGCTCCTTTCAATGTTGAAGGAAACAATTTGAGTTTCTGAGAGTCTTCCAGATAATCATAAGTTCGACACACGACTTCAAACTCAAATAGAAATGTTTCAGGATCCTCATTTCTTAACCCATGAAAATTTGGGAGGACAGATGGTGAGATGTTTTTCATTGTTTCTCAAGAATCCTCATCAACTATAGGAAATCCGAATGAGTTATCTCCATCCCTATTTCCCCCATTGTTACCTCTACCTCCTCCATTATTTCCTCCTCCTCCTCCTCTACCTCTACCTCTACCAAATCCGTTTACTACTTCCTCTGTCATGATAGTTTCCTCAGAGACTTCAGAGTC
The DNA here is from genome assembly GCA_031772625.1 of Pinus tabuliformis. NCBI lineage: Eukaryota > Viridiplantae > Streptophyta > Pinopsida > Pinales > Pinaceae > Pinus > Pinus tabuliformis. Next base: position 488,486,652 of record CM062805.1, read on the forward strand.
CTCTGGTTCCTCTACTAATGGCGAACGAGGAGGAATTTCCCCCTCTTCTTCTTCAGGTGATTCTACTTCTTCAATTACAATGTGTTTTCCTGTAGAAGTAAAGAAAGGGTCTTCTCCTAATTCAGATTCGATGGATGGTATGGGAGAGTCTCCTAATTCAACTACTGCCTCTTGAATTCCAGGAATCCTAAGGCTAGGAGTGTGAGTTGGAGATGATGGAGGTGTCTCTTGTCTATTCCTTGAAGTAGATGGAGTTGTAAAAATCGAACTCTTGGCCCTAGCTAAAAACCTTCCCCTAGAATCTCTTACTCTATGCATGTCATTTTTTTATTTTTCTTCAAGTCGGGCTAATAATCCTCTTTCTGATCTTCCAGGTCACTCTAGGTGCAAGAAGAGAGCATACTCAAGAAATTATTAAACCAATAACTCTCTTTTCTGATCCTCCAGATTACACTAGGTGCAAGAGGAGAGCATACTTTGAGAAGTTATCAATTTTTACCTTCCTTGAATTTTTTTTTTTTTTTTTTTTAAAGAAATTGGCTACCTAGTTTCACTTCCCCGACAACGGCGCCAAAATGTTTGGTCAATTTAGTGTGTCCTAAATTGCTATTTAAAATGTCAATCCGAGAGTCGTAAACTGCTGAAGTGAAGTGCACTGTATATGCAAGATAACCGATTTCTTAGTTCTTTGTCGTTTTTGAGTTTTTGGTTTGTTTTTGGGTTTATCTTCTGTGGATTCCCTAATGTGAGATGGCAGAATTGAAGGTCAAGTATGGATGGTAATGGTGATTTCTACAATGATTTTCCAAACTTTAAAGTTCTCAAAAAGAAGGTTTCAAACTGGCTGTGATGAAATCAATTCTCAAAAGAAAATAAAAATGTACCAAAACAGTGAACTAGTGACAATGAAGCCCAGTATCCTTACTGCTGTATAAAAAGAAAATAAAAACTGAACTCAAAGCAATTCAAAGACTGAAAGCAAAGAAAACTAAATCACACTACTTCAACCCATATTCTGACCCTTCACCTTTCGACTCGCTCTGGCTATAGGAAGTAATCATAAACAAGTTGAGTAATATGATATCTAAATTGCAGGAAATGAAATTGCATAAAATGAAACTAAGATTTAACTACTCATTCATATTTCAATTCCTGAAAATGACATAAGTAATTTAATCACTAACTTGCAAGAAGGTAAACTAAATCATACTACATCAAGTAATATTCTGATTCCTCACTATTTGAGTCGCTTGGCTATAGGAAGGAAATCATGAACAAATGAGTAATATGATATCTAAGTTGCAGAAAAGTAAATAAGCAAAGCAAAACTGAAAGAAATGACAATGCTGGAATTAAAACCCAGTAAATGAATCAACAGAAAGGACAAGATGATCTCATGTCATTAGTCATTAAAAATATGTAATTTGCCCGGGCTGCCTACAAGAACCTGAAAGAAAAATACTGATAAGCTAACAATCATGAGAAAGCATAAAAGAAAAGATGGACAACAGTTAACATGAATATCAGGAAATATATACAAGCAACTGATTATAAATATCAGGAAATATATACAAGCAACTGATTATAAAAGCAGTAAAATAATGAAATAAAGCGAGAAACTATATAGTAGATACAGAGCCTCGGTGTACAGGGGCCCTTTGCAACCTCGGCCAATCAATACTCAGTCACAAATTGAACTTAAGAACACTGTCTTCACATCTATTAAAGTGCAATAAAAACATAAAGATAGAGCACGACACAGTGGGCTCGTAAACACAGTCAAGATTACATGTAAAAGCTAACTATCAAGCATATGATAACACATTATTTATAAGTGAAAATGCTATATCTGATTCCTAAATTCTACGCTGCCAAATAGACACGTAAATCTCCACGTCCTGAGATCTAGCAGTATGGTAGTCATGACAAATAAATCTATGGAGTGGTGGTTGTTCGATTTGGTTCGCAGATTGATCCATAGGTGTTAGCACACCTCCGGAGATTGAGGATCTTGCCGCGCAAAACTTCACGTGGGCAAAACAGAGCTGTGCCACCGCAAAACTCTTGGTTTGACCACTCCTTTGACCGTCCTTGACCATGGCTGTTTGTGAGTGATTTGGCTGAACCAAGGAGACACGCTCCATGTACATGTCATTTGCAGCTTGCCCATGTGGCCGGATTCTCCATTGGACACCTGTAACATAGTCTTCAACAAAATGGCTGCGGAAACTTGAGCTGGCTGCGGAAAGTGACAAGTTTCCGCAGCTGATTGAACAAAAATCTAAATCAAACAGTAGTCACAAACATAGTTAGGAAACCATTTTATAAGCTATTTTAAAACTAATATGCAATGATTTGACAGCTTGGCGGGTCAAGTAAATGGAAAAGAAGGCTAAAAAGGTATATAGGGAAGATGCAAGTTTGGGACTCAACAAGTGGTATGGGGCTTTGGGCCTGAAAAAGTGGCTTAAATCCTGGGGTTTCTGGCACAGAACAGGCAAGTTTGGTCCACAATCGCTGGCATGCAGGTCTATGAGAGCGAATTTAGGTCTCTGGTCGCTCCCTTGCCCATAGCATGAGAGCAACTATGGCCTAAGAGGTCGAGAACGACAGTGGGACCCAGGGATAAGTTGTCTGAGTGGTTGACTTGTCTCCTGAGGGTTATGTTGATGATGTTGGATGAATGTGTGTGATGTTCCTTCGATTCCACTTCCTTAAGGTCACATGGGAGGTCGAATATGATCATAGTAGCCTCTCGTCTCATGTTTACCCTGATTGGCATGGTTACTTGGGTGGATGTGGGAGGTGGTTGTTACATTAAAATATTGCGACGAGAGTAAAGAGAAATGTAAACATTTGTGACAACTTTCTCAAGGGAAAAAAATGGATGATCATGATCCCCAAGTCAACTTGGAAACAATTGGATACATGGTAAAACAAGTCATTTTCGACTTTGGGTCGCAAGTTAATATCATTCCTCGCGAAACATGGATTACCATGGGACATCCATCTCTACATAGAACCACTAACTATCTTAAACTCGTAGATCAAAGATTTATTGAACCGATTGGAACATTGAGACACGTAAGAGCATCAATCATTGGAATTTTGACGATAGTCAACTTTGAGGTCATCGACTTAGCCGATAGCATACCAACATACCCTACGATAGTTGGTAGACCCTAGCTGTAATAGCCTCGGGTTAAAAGTTCATGTAATGAAGTTAATAAAGGAAAAATAATAAGACCAAGGTCATGGGACACATATTTCAAATTGAATGATGGGAAAAACATCCTAGTGGGTGTCACTTTCAGTTTAATATGGCTAAGGAAATTGGCAAAGGCAAAGATGCATTAATTGGAATTTATTTATGAAAATAAAGGAAAATAGGAGAAAAGGAATATGAAGGGTCACATATTTGCATTAGAGGAAAATTGAAGGAAAAATGAAGAAATAGAGGCCTCAAAGATAAAAAGGCTTTTGAGCATCAATTCATGACTTTTTTTAGTTAGGATTTTGTTGGTTTAGCTTTTTGTCAGTTTTGGCTTTGGAATCAGTTTCAGAGAGAGAAGAGCACCAAGAGGAGAAAGTAAGCAAGCAAGCAATAGAAGACAAGGAAAGAAAAGGACAAGCAAGGAATGTTGGATTAAGCAGCTTCAATAGGAGGATTTCCTAACAGGTTGCATGTGTGATTTGCTAGCTAATTTGTGAATGCACGATACATGAATTCATATATTTGGTTCATTTACTGTGATTGGCATGGTTTTTTCCTAGTTTTACAATGGTTTCACCCTTGCCTTTCCATTTCCGGATAGTCGTGGTGTGATGGGATTCTTTTCTTGGTTGATCTTTGGATTGTTGGAAGGTTTTGGAACTGGGTGAGGTGGTCTCAAGAAAATTCCCAAGGGTTGGGTGTGGAGGTGGTTTAATCTCCGGGAAGCCCTCGACAGGTGGGTGGAGACTGGAAAATTCCTCAAGGTAATGGTGAAAAAACTTTGAGGCATCCAAGCTTGTATTGGGCTTTGTGGTCTCTTGATTGGTTTTAGCGAGATCATGGTCGCTTAAGGGTGGAGGTAGTTTAATCTCTAGGAATCCCTAGTTGTTTATATATTGAGATCCCACATTCATGCTTAGAATATGGTACAGGGGTGATTGGCTGAAAGAAATATTTGGTTCACCCCAATCTATGGTCGGGTGGTACGTGGAAGTCCCTGACTTGGTTGGTTTTTACATAAGTTAATAAGATATATTTTCCCATTGTAATCTATGAGATATTTTACTTGTTATTATGGTGATTTGATGTATGTTTTTTCATGGTTATTAATCTGGTTATATGTTGGTTATAAGCATGGATTGGTAATTTTTTATAGTTATGTCTTGTTCAGGATTTGATAAGTGTTTGATGGTTACAACTATTGTGAAAGGTAATTAGACCTTCTTGGTGATTCTGGGATAAGTTTCAGACTCCTATGATCAGATATGCATTCATGACTTGTAGTTTACACGTTCACCATATGTTTGACGAAATAACTCTCATGGTTAGGCCTAGTTAGGTCAAGTTCTTGTTCAAGTTTTGTATGATTAGCATTGTCATTAAATTACTTATCATTATGTAAAGTCTTAGAAAGTTATGGGAAGTGGTCTAGAGGATGGCTTGTAATTATGGCTCAGATCTCAGGACTGCACCCTATGAACTGAGGATTTTGGGTTTATAACGGCACTCATGTTGTCTTGTGCATGTAGTTGGAGGGTCATAACCACACCCTTGTAAGCTTGTGCATGAGATTGTGGGCCCGGGTCACTGAAAATCTACCCAACTAAGGGTTTGGTCACCTGGGGTGGTTCTTTGGCCCCTGAATGTCTTGTAATCCTTGAAGGATGTCTGTGAGTTGTCATTTGTCGGCCCCACTTCCATTACTAAAGCTTGGAGGTTGAGTCATATCATAGTAAATCTTCATCTCATGTTTACCTTGGCAGACCAGTGAAATTGGGTAAATGTGGGAGGGGGCGATTATAGGGTGGTATCAGAGTGAGTTTCGTTCTCTTTGGGTGATATAGGATACCACAAGGTGGTATCAGAGTATGGTTCAAATACTTGGACTAGATGGGATAGATGAATGTCGTTATGCATGCATTGTCATGGTTATGGTTATCGTGCATGAGGTCCTTGTATTCAGTTTGTGTTATCATACATGATGTCAATATATTGATATGATTATGTATATATATGTATCATGTTAATCTGGATTGATTTTGTAGATAAGATAGCCTCCCCTAAACTTCACTGAGGTATGTTGATTATGTTTATATTTGGTTATCTGACATGGTATGTTTATAGGAAGAAGAAGAGGACCAAAGATGACTAGAAGAATGGTGGATTACAATTCACGAGACTCTCCTTATACATCATATGAGTAGCCAAGAGATGAGTACTCTCTTGACATAACAGACATCTTGAGAATTCTAAAGGCACAAATAAGAAGTTACAAGGTGGATAATGGAAAAATCATTCAATCATAAGAAAAACTTGTCAGGGTACAGGAAACAAGCAGAAGTCAATGCAGTTATCATTCAGAGTTTGTTAGACTTGCAAAGATAGGGAAATCCACAGATCAGTTATGGATAGGAGGATAGGAGTATTGGGGCATATGGTAGTATATCTCGGCCATGGCACAGGTTAGACAAGGGTGAAACAATCAGAGATGGTAGGTTCTTGGATACACCTGATAGGAGAGGTAGCGGTTATGGGTTCTATTGTAGTTTTGGTTTAGACATGTATCATGGTCACCATCGCTATCATCCTTACAAGAGAAGTGAGAGAGGATAATTTCCATATGAGTTCAAGAAAGCCAAGCCTCCTACGTTCGATGGAGATATGAAGAAACCGAAGGTTGTAGAGGCATGGTTTCTTGGGATGAAGAATTTCTTTGAGCTGCATGATTACACAAAGAACATGAAAGTCGGGATAGCTATTTTCAGTCTCAAGGGAAATGCATATATTTTGTGGGAAAATGTGAAGTGTGTCAGAGGCATAAGGACAAATGAGTTGAGTTGGCTTGAGTTCAAAAGACTATTATGAAAGAAGTACTTGTCATAGAGATATTATGATAGAAAGGCCAAGGAATTCTATGAGCTGAAGATGGGATCTATGATAGATGAGGAGTACGCGACTTGGTTCCTGGAGTTGGTGAGGTATGTGCCTTACATCAAGGATGAGGAGACAAAAGTTCAAAAGTTCATCAGTGGACTGCCAATAGCATTCAAGGATCAAATTGATCATGATGAGCCTCGATCGCTGGAAGAAGTCATTAGAAAGTTGAAGCACTATTATGAACAATAAAAGCGTAAGTCCAAGTATAAGCAAGGTTGGAAAGGGAATGATAAGACTAAAGGGAAGTGGCCACCAAAGCGCTGAAGACTTGAAGATGTATGTGAGAAGGAAAATGTTGTTCCCTACAAGAAGTTTAATGTAGTTGAGAAGGGACATGGGTCTCATCATGGAGAGCAGTAAAATAAGGGTAGTGGCGGAGAATTGTTGTAGTGTTGGATTTTTGGAAAGGATCATAACAAGAAGGATTTTTTGTTGTATGAGGGTGGTATACCTCAGATCTGTAGTGCCCAGGAGGAAAAAACAATTGGGGATGTGGGCCAGAGCATTCCTCATATCTATGCAACATTTGATAACAAGCAGGAGGATCACCAGACATCCATTATTGAGATGGAAGGTAAGGCCTGTGATTGAGTTATTTCCATTTTGATTGATCCTAAATCTAATTATAGTTATGTTAATCTTGATTTGGTGGATAAGTGTGGTTTGAGAAAAATTAGTGCATGCAGAGTCTTGGCTGGTGTGATCGGCTACAGGTATTAAGAAAAGAGTTCATCATTGGGAAAAAGCTTGTGCATTTGATCTGAATGGTATGCCTGCATCAACCCATCTAAATGTGCTTCCTTTAGGTTCGTACAATATGTTGTTGGGTATGGATTGGTTGTACCTTCATAGGACTAAGGTGGATATTATGAAAAGGCTATTGAGTTTCTCGATGACGACTGAGAAAAGAGAATCTTGTAGGGTAAGACGAAGCCTACATTAGTGAGAATGGTTATATCTATGCAAGCAAAGCACAGTTGCAGGAAAATTATGGTATGTATTGTTTGTAGTACATGTTTCCAATGACAAAGGTAAGGATGTTGAGGATACAAAAGCCTTGAAGAGGTATCCAGTTTTGGATCAGTTTTAGGATGTGTTTCCAACACATATTTCAGAGTTTCCGCCTCATAAGGAAGTGGAGTTTTCTGTTGAGTTGGTACCAAGAACAACACCAACATCAAAGGCACTATACATGATGAGCACTCCAAAGTTAGTAAAAATGAAGTTGTGGTTTAAGTAAATTCTTGATAAAGGATACATAAGGCCAAGTGTGTTGCATTGGGGTGTACCAATGTTTTTTGTGAAGAGGAAGGATGATACTCTCAAGTTGTGCATTGATTACAGGCAGTTGAACAAGGTGATGATCAAGCATAGATATTTTCTACTGAGGATTGATGATTTATTCGATGATTTGAGATCAGGATATCATCAGGTACGCATCAAAGAAGAGAACATTTACAAGACTTCTTTCCAGACTAGGTATGGGCATTATGAGTTTGTTGTGGTTCCTTTTGGTTTGATTAATGCTCCAACTAATTTCATGTGTTTGATGAATAGTGTGTTGCATCCTTATCTGGACAAGTTTAAGATAATATTCATTGATGACATATTTATATATTCTAAGAATGAAGAAGAACATGCATAACACTGTTGAGAGAGCATCAGTTGTATGTCAACCTTAGTAAGTGCAATTTCTTTCAAACAAAAGTTCATTACTTGGGACATGTTGTTTCCAAGGAAGGCACAATGGTGGACCAAAAAAATATTAGAGCTATCATGGAATGGGAAGCTCCTAGGAATGTGGATGAGGTCATATCATTCATGGGGTTAACAGGTTATTACAGGAGGTTCGTCAGGAACTTCTCACGGATTTCCTATCCTATTACATCCTTGCAGAGGAAAGGAAATAAGTTTGAATGGAAATAGTAATGTGCGGCCAATTTTTAGTAGTTGAAACAATTTCTTACAAACACTACAGTTCTAAAGATTGCAGATCCAGATAAAGAGTTCGTGGTGTGTACAAATGCTTGCAATAGAGGACTTGGTGGAGTCCTAATGCAAGAGGGATAGGTCGTATGCTATGAATCAAGGAAACTAAATGAGCACAAGCAAAATTATGTGACTCATGATCTTAAGTTGGTAGTGATCATTCATGCATTGAAGATGTGGAGGCAATATCTTCTTGGCTGGAGGCTTTTTTTTATGAGTGATCACAGTGGGCTAAGATACGTGTTTGATGACCCAAATCTAAATTTCAGGCAAGCTAGATGGTTGGCCACATTCAGTGAGTTTGACTTCGAGATCATGTACATCAAGGGTAAGGAGAACAAGGTTGTAGATGCTCTTAGTAGAAGATTACATGTAAACCACATTGCAGTTATGAGTTCATCTAGGATAGATTTGCAGGAGTGGATATTGCAGGCAGGGTAATAGGATGACAGGTACTAGCAACTTAAGCATAGGTTACAAAAGTAGAGTACAGGTGATTAGGATGTAGATTATTATCTCATGGAAAATGGATTTGTGAGATTTAAGTGCAAGATCTATGTGTTGGACAACAATGAATTCAAGAAACTCATCTTGAGGGAATTTCATGTCAATCCATATTCAGGTCACCCACGATATCAGAAGACTTTGCAAGTTGTGAAGAAGTTATACTATTGGGCAAATTTGAAAAAGGAAGTGGTTGAGTTTGTGGCTAGATGTTTGGATTGTTAACAGGTAAAAGTAGAGTGCAAGAATCTAGGTGGTTTATTGCAATCTATTCCGATTCTGGAATGGAAATGGGAGGTCATTTTCATGGATTTAATTCAAAAAATTTAGATCTAGACAACATGATTCCATCATGGTTGTAGTTGACAATTGACTAAGGTAGCTCACTTCATTCTAGTGAAGCCTACTAATTCAGCTAGCGAGGTAGCTCAGGTCTTCATCAGGGAGATAGTGAGATTGCATGGTCTTCCTAAGAAGCTCATATTAGACAGAGATGCCAAGTTCACTTCTAGGTTTTGAAAGGAGTTGTTTTCATATTTGGGGATAAAGTTGGATTTTAGTATAACCTATCATCCACAAACAGATGGAGGGTTAATAGGATTTTTGAGGACATGTTGAGGATGTACGTTATGCATCAGTAGAGGAAGTGGGAAGAGTATCTACCATTGGTAGAGTTTGCGAAGAATAATGGATATCACGAGTCCTTGAAGATGAGTTTGTTTGAGGTACTTTATGGGCGGAGTTGTAATATTCCTATTAGCTGGAGTGATCTAGTGAAAAAGGTATTGATTGTACTAGACATGTTGGCAGAGATGGAACAATAAATGCAGGTTATCAAGAAGAATCTAAAAGAAAAACAGGACAAGCAGAAGATTTATGTAGATCAACACAAGGCATTTAAGGAGTTTCAGGTTGGGGAGCATGTGTACTTGCGCATCAAGCCCAAGAAGAGCTCATTGAGGATTGGATAATGTACCAAGTTGGCACCTCGATATTGCGAGCCTTTCAAGATCCTTGAGAGGATTGGACTAGTAACCTACAAACTTGCACTGCTGCCAACAATGAAAGTCCTTGATGTTTTCCATGTTTCATTGCTTAAAAGACATGTGAAGGATGTTGATCATGTAATTGATTGGTTTGTATTGCAGGTGGATCCAGAAGGAAAATTCCAATCGAAACCTCAGTGCATATTGTAGCGAAAATAACTCATGCTTCAGAACAAAGAAATCAAGCAAGTTAAAGTGTAGTGGATGCACTTTGGACCCGATGAATCTACATGGGAGATGGATAATCAGATGCGGGCTTTGTATCCTTCATTTTTCTCATTAAGGCAAAGGAGTTTTGGTATATGTATATATGTATATGGTTGTAGACACCACACTAAGTTGCATTATAAAGCTCCAATAAGTGGTATGATTTTCATGTTTTTCATGTTGCTCGTGGTTTGCAGTAGTTGTCATTGTAAATATTGTATCGAGTTGAGTTATAAAGCTCCATAGGCAGTATGTTTTGCTTTCAGTGGTTTGTTGGTCACAAGTGTCATAGAACACTGAGGATGATGTTCCTCCAAGGGGGAGGGGTTTGTAATAGCCCCAGGTTAAAATTTCATGTATTAAAGTTAATAATTACAAAAGAATAAGACTAAGGTCATGGGACACATATTTTAAGTTGAATGTTGGGAAAAACATCCTAGTAGGTGTCACTTTCGGTTTAATATGGATAAGGAAATTGGAAAAGGAAAAGAGACATTAATTGGAATTTATTTATGAAAATAAAGGAAAATAGGAGAAATGGGAGATGAAGGGTCACAAATTTGCATGAGAGGAAAAATGAAGGGAAATGCAAAAAATAGAGGCCTTAAAGATAAAAAAGATTCTAATAATCATTTCACAACTTTTTTTAGCTGGCCTTTTGCTGGTTTAGCCTTTTGTCAGTTTTGGCTTTGGAATCAGTTTCAAAGAGAGAAGAGCACCAAGAGGAGGAAGCAAGCAAGAGAAGACAAGGAAAGTAAAGGACAAAGAAGGATGGTTCGATCAAGTAGCTTTAGTAGAAGGATTTGGAGGTAACAAGTTGTATGTGTGATACCCTAGCTGATTTGTGAATGCATGGTATATGCATTTGTATATTTGGTTCATTTGTTGTCATTGGCATGGGTTTTGCTTGGTTTGAGAGTGCTTTTAGCCTTGCCTTGCCATTTCCGGATAGCCATGGTATGATAGGATTCTTTTCTTCGTTGAGCTTTGGATTACTAAAAGGCTTTGGAACTGGGTGAGGTGGTTTTAAGAAAATTCCCAAGGTTTGGGGGTCGAGGTGGTTTAATCTCTGGGAATCCCTTGAAAGGTGGAAGAGATAGGAAAATTCATCAAGGTAATGGTTAAGAAAATCTTAGGCATCCAAGCTTGTTTTGGGCTTTATGATCTCTTGATCGGTTTCAGAGAGATCGCGGTAGCCTGACGGTGGAGGTGGTTTAATCTCCAAAGCCCTAGTTTTTTATATCTAGAGATCCCACATTCATGCTTGGAATATGGCATGGGGGTGATTGGTTGAAAGAAATATTTGGTTCAGCCTAATATATTATCGGGTGGTATGTGGAAGTCCCTAACTTAGTTTGCTTTTGAATAAGTTAATAAGAGTTATTTTCTTATTGTAATCTATGAGCACGTGTACTTGTTATTATGGTGCTTTGATGGTTGTTTTGTCATGGTTATTAATCTGCTTATATGTTGGTTATAAGCATGGTTTGGTAATGTGATCTAGCTATGTCTTGTTTGGGATTTGATAAGTATTTGATGTTTAATGAATGCATGGGCTAACAAGTGTTATTGCATCTATTATGAGAGGGCATTAGACCTTCTTGGTGATTCTCATATAAGTTTCAGACTCCTATGATCATATATGCATTCATGACCTGTAGTTTACATGTTCACCATATGTTTGACAATGATTGTCACGGTTATGCCTGGTTAGGTCAAGTTCTTGTTTAAGTCTTGTATGATTAGCATTGTCATTAAGTTACTTATCATTTTGGAAAGTCTCGGGAAGTTTTGCACCATGGTCTGGAGGTTAGTCTGGAATTGTGGCTCAGATCTCGTGACCACACCCTTTGAACTGAGGATTTTGGGCTATAACCGCACTCATGCAGGCTTAAGCATGTGGTTGGAGGATCATAACTGCACTCATGTAGGCTTGTGCATGTGGTTGGAGGATCATAACCACACCTTTACAGGCTTGTGCATGTGGTTGTGGGCCTAGGTCAATGAAAATCTACCCAACTTAGGTTTTGGTCACTTGGGGTGGTTCTTTAGCCCCTGAGTGTCCTGTAAGCCTTGAGGGATGTCTATGAGTCTTCATTTGTCTGCCCCACTTCCATAGTTTAAGCTTGGAGGTTGGGTCATGTCATAGTAACTCTTCGTCTCATGATTACCCTGGAAGGCCAGTGAAATTGGGTAAATGTGGGAGGGGGAGGTTACACTAGGGTCAAACAGTGAAGGAGACTATTTCATTAGAAAAAGATAAAATTAAATTGAAATGAAATGATAAAAATATTATCATTCTATTGGACCCCTACAAAGGAAAACCATGGGTTCAACCATGGGAAGAATACACATAAACAAGAAGGCTATATCAAGTCTTGCATGAAGACAGGGATAATGTGGAATCTAATGCATTCAAAGAAATTTCAACAGGTTCCTCTCTCTCCATTAGACGTAATTTCGACGCAGAGCTTTATGAATGGCCAATCAAAATTACAAATTAAAATGAAAAGAGTGTTGGACAATCGAGGCAATACCAAAACAAAAATTTGACTTTCCTATTCTAGTAAAAAAATACCCATACTTCAAGAAAAAAGTTACAGAGAAATGCCATCACTGCTATCGTTTGACTTAAAACAAGATTCCAACAATATAATTAGATTTAAGGAACATGCCTCCCTTTTCAAATGCATTGAACAAGTAGCTAAAGATATTGGAGAACAGAGGAGAATGCAAAGTCTGGTACAAACGTCTACAAGCCAAGCAACAAGATGGTGGGATACCCACTCATCTTGACTCCAAACATGGACGACAACAACGATGTATTTTATTGAACGATTTGGAGGTCGCAAACTTTGAGCACAAGCAAACATCCCAATATTTAGTCATGAATAAGACTTGGGTACTTCACGTACAATATTGTGAGTCGGAATGACGCAAAACTGGATATAGAGATGAAAGAGTTTGGCCCCATATGTTTCCAAACATTTTGGATAAATTTCCTAATAAATGGTACAAACTAGAAAAAGCTCACGGAAAAAATTTATAATGGAAAGAGTTAAAAACAAATATCATTAAGAATTTTGGGTTTTAACCAGAAGAACACGAGTTGGTCAATGCAACCCAACAAATAAAAGTGTTCATAAAGAAAAACTATCCTGACAAGTTGAATTAAGAAAGAGCAGTCAAACCTCATTGACTTGCAATTACTTATAGTGTGCACCATAACATAATTCGGCTAGTCAATTAGAAACGGAAGAAGCCTATGTACCTGGCCAAAGTTTTTTTTGGAAAAAAGACCATCATGAAAATCATAAAAAACTAAAATTGGTGTACAAAATTGAAAAAAAATGAAGCTGAGAACCCTAAAAAAGTAGACTTTTCACCTTCCTATCAGGAGATGAGAGTTGGATACCAATGATTTTAGGATTCGAAGGCCCCCAATCAAATGGACACGTAAATTAAAATAAAAGAATTTGACATATCAAATGATGATCAACCAAAGATTTCCCAACTTGGTGACTATTGGTCTGAGAAGCAAATAGCAGAATTCATCGACTTACTTAAAGAATATCATGAAATGTTCATCTATGATTATAAAAACTTGAAAGGACTCATAAAAGAAATGGGGGAGATCAAAATCAACCTCATTCCAGGAGCCAATCATATAAAAAAGAGACCTTATAAACTTGCACATAAATATAAGCCCATTGTTAAAAAAGAAATAAAGGTTATTCTTACCGCTAGCATCATCTATCCAATAGAAAAAATGGAATAGGCAATTCTTATGGTTATGCAACCCAAAAAGCATGACCCGACTAAGTTTTTTACAAGTGTAGATTACCATGGAATAAATAAATTAGCAATGACTAATCCATTTCTCATGCCATTTGCAGATGAAATCATAAATGAAGTCACATGGAATGAATGTTATACACAGACAGCTTCTCAGGATATAATAAAGTGCCACTTGCAGAAGAAGATCAAGAAAAACCTACGTTTGTCACAAAATTTGGATCCTTTGCATATTGAGTGATGCCTTTCGGTCTAAAAATGCACCAACATTATTCTCAAGGATTATAATAAAATCTTTTCAGGAATATATTTATAAAAAAATGGTAGTTTATTTTGATGATTGGATAGTCTACACACTACTCAAATATCATATCCAATGGCTCAGGCTAATGTTGGAGAGATGCAAGAAAATTCATTTATCATTGAATATTAAAAAATGTATCTTTGCAACACCCATAGGAATACTGTTGGGTCATGTAGTATCAAAAGAAGGGATATGAGTCGACATGGAAACAATAAAAGTAATCCTAGATTTGAAACCCCATGTAGGGCGATTTAATGGTATGCTAAATCCCTTGTCATTTTAATATGTCAACCTGGGTGTTTCGTAAACTTAGAAGCAAACCAAAATATATGGGACCTCATATGAAATTGTTGTAGAAAGTTTGTTTAGGATGGAAAGGGAGAAAGGAAATACATATTACAAATACAACTAAAGAAAACTGCAAAAGAAATTTCATGCAAGAAAACTAAATTAAATTCTAAAGCTGGAATGAAATAATTAACGCCATGGCCTTTCTAAACTATTCAAAAGCAAATTAGTCTATGAACAACTATAACAAGCAAACTATGATAATCTAGAAAGCAGTAAATTAATCCAGAAAGCAGTAAATAGCAACTAGTTATTTAGTTGTCAAGCAAGCAAACTAAGGTAGCTAGTAAGCAAGCAGTTTAATGACAATCAAATCAAATGTAAGAAAGTAAATCAAACTTGCAGAAAGAAAATCACACTTATAGAAAGCAAAGCACATTTGCATGAAAGGGAATAACATAAATCAAACTATGCTACACTTGTATGCAGATTGTGGTTGATGGGGATCCTTCCATTCCTCAATGAGCACACAAGAACAATTATCACATCTTAAGAATTAAACAACACTCATACCTCATGATTAAGGCAAAATGATATTATTCATGCTGAATGAACAACCATAGATCTGATGCTAATATATAAAATGACAACTATTAGCTTCCTTTGTAGGATCCTCCTCCTATTTATACATGAACTAGGGATATCTACTCAATAATTTTAGATCCCTTAAATATCTACTAGATCCATACTTGTCTCAACCTATCCCTAAATACTAGATACAAATCCCATGACTCATAAAAATATCCATGATATTTCTCCTTGGAATATGGTCCACCTCTTGAGTTGAAATTCGAATTTGATCTTGGGAGGCCACATAAGGGTGCCTTGGAAGCTTCCAAATGATCTACACATGTCACAAAACTCATAACACACACATATATATAAATGAAACCATGTTAATTTCCTAGTTTTTAATCATGAATTCACTTTAAATACATAAAATAAATAACTTTGGAAAACAAGGATCCTAACCCATATAATCATGAAGATGGTCACTTGATGTAGGGTTTTAGGCTAGATAGTTATGAAATGAGGGCTAAATGGTTTATGAAATGATGAAAATATGGATGAATATGGAAGACAATTTTGAGACTCAACATACCCCCCAACTGAAGTTGTTGCATGTCCTCGTGCAACTATTGAATTGATTCATTTATCCATAAGTTGATTTTTTTTTTTGAATTGCTTTGCTTCTTTATGAGCTTTTTCTTGTATGGATTCTTTGCAAACTTTGCGTCATCATATTTTTATTTTGTGCAGTGTAATACATTTGATTGCAACATATATTTTTGATGGTTGGTTCTTGTGTGACAACCGAAATTTTGACCATTGGTTCTTGTGTAAAAATGCTTTATTTTCTTTGTTGCATCAAAGTTTATGAAAACATTTAGAATTTTTTTCAAGTCCTATAATATCTTATCAATGAATTGATAATTTGCAAAGCATATAATCTTTTGGAATCATATTGCAAGAATAGTTGATTGGAAATAATATGCGAGCTAGAATGAAATGAAAATTTGTGATGGTGTATGAAATGTGAATATGAATTGATGTCCCTTCCCCCCAACTAAAGGTGTTTTTCAGTTTATGACAATATGAGAAAGGGAGTGTAAATGAGGAATTTTCCAAAATTACAATTTTATCATTTTAAGGAATTGCATGACTAAAAATTAGAAAACCACATACCTTCACTTACCCTCAATGTACATGAGTTGTGGATGCTGAAGAGTGTGGCTGTTGATGTTGTCGGATCATGGAGTATGTAAATAAAGGAATTTGGATATGCTTCTGTGTTCTCTTTGTTAATGACAAGGTTTGAATCTTTATTGTTTTTATGACAAATTGATTTGCTGCAAACTGCTGAAATGATGTAGTCTTCAATCGTTACAAAAACAATAGTACAATTCTAGTCATGCGAATAAATGTGTTGATGTCGAGCATGAAGAGAATTCATTGGATTACCAACCATTGATGAATGTCGTTAACCAATGCGAGGAAACTCACGATTAATGTCAATGCGTGCCAAGGTACCTAAGTACATATTGCGAAGGGAAAATATATGCGCTGATGTCGAGCCACTTGCAAGATCCAACAATCAAGGGGCATTGGTGTATTCCCATGTTTACTGGCGAGAAAGCTTGTCATTAAGGCACACAAGCCTTAAGGTACTACCAAGGACTCTAGCCTTGAACCTAGATAATGTGCTGATGTCGATAGGCCAAGACTTGTTAGAAGGGAGGCCTTAAGGAATCCTCCATCATCTAACTTGAGCATGAAACAATAATTTTGAAGGATTATGGATGAGAAATTTTGCAGTGGATCAAGGTTTATTTGGAAAAAAGAAAAGGAAATGGAATGAATCAGCTTTGTAGAGGAGCTGAATGTTTTTATTGGTGGGTTACAAGTTAGTGAAAGCAAGGCATGAAAATGACTGTGAAAGAAAATGAGATGAAGGTTTTATTGACTGAAGAAGGAGGAATGCGATGGTGAGACTGGAATCTGAAAGCTCTAAAGTGTTGGATCTGATCTTACATCATATGCTCATGCTTTGATGTTTCTTTGATAATGTTTTTGTGAAATAAATGTGGTCTTTGAGAGAGACACTGTTCGATTATGGTCATCTATTCTTCCTTGTGGAACTTGCAAAAAAACTAGTACTTCTTCTGCACTGGAATACATAATTATCAAAAGAGAGAGGTGATCAATCTCTCTATTAATTACATTTACACAAAAACTAAGAATTGGTACTAATAAAACAAATTCACGAAAGAAAACCAAATGAATTTTTACCTGTATCGAAGCTAGTGCCTCAAGTTACCTGTTGTGTCTGGTCAGCAATTTATTCATTATTTTTCTGTTTCAAACTTTGATGATAACTTTATCATTATGTAGATCTCATTGAGATCTTTCCAATGATGCTTGAATCGTCAAAATCCGATGTCGTATGAGAAAGTTAGGCTGATTTGAAATTTGGGTGAAATAATGAAAATTGTGATGAGGTTTCTCAACTGTAGGATTACGCCCTTCTTGCACCTAAAAATCATGTCAATCTTCTTCGGTTGAGTCATGACATAAAATTTTCCGGTTTGTGATTCCTCTGGCTTCTGTACCTGTAAGACTCAAATAAACATTATCATATAAAAATACTTTATGAAACGAAAAGGCATTTTGCAAAACAATAATTCTGTAGATAAAGCACCCTTATCATTCTTCTCCTTGATCCATTTTCAATGATGAAAAATGAGCTGGCAGATGGAGGGTGACTGTGTAATAGTGATGTGGTAGTGGGTGACATGGTAAATGGATAATGTGACATGTTGACTGTTTGAATGATGATGTGGCGATGAATGTGCAATATTGGACAATGTTGTGCTACCATGTGGTGGAAAAATTGTTGTTTAATTAATGTTGTGTCAAAATTGTAGAATAATTAACAAATTCCAATTCCCACAAGATTTGAATTCATGACCTACATTATGCAATTTGAATGACTTACAAATAGATCACAAGTCACATTTATCAATTTTAATGGAATTTTGAAAATTTTAATTATTCTTAAATGAAAATTGAAACAACAATTTGACAAGTGGCCAATCTAAATCCAAGATTTTTAGGAAAATATGATTGCAAAATATTTGCCAAATCATTTTTCATATCTTTTGAATCCATCATTTCCAAGATTTTTAGGAAAATGGGATTCCAAAGTATTTGCCAAATTATTTTTCATATCTTTTGAACTCATCCTGAAAGTGGATTTTTTAGCCAATTTTTATTCTATAAAAGCTTGGGAAATGTTTATGATTATATATATATATATATATATATATATATTATTATTTTTTGTTTCAAGTTGTAAGCATGGAGAAAATATCATTTCTGAAAAATTTCTACAGTAAGATTTTTTTTAATTAATATTTTTTTGTTATTTAATTTTTTAATTTTTTTTATCTTTATCAATTTAAAAAAATTATTGATTTTTTTTTTCTCTGCACCTTGGCAACTCTTTTGGGTGGCTGGCCATGGCTCTATGGCTGGGCCGTTGGATGGTCGTGGCTGTTGGCTGCATTTAACTGAAAACCATTTTTTTTTATGCAACCTAGCAAATAAGGCTTCAGAGAACCCTGAAAATCTATCAAATGGTTATGAATTTTGAGAAAATATCATGGGTTAAATATAATTCACTCCGTTGTGAGAAAAACCCATGTTTTAGATTTTTGAGATTATTTTTCATTTGGTCATAAAATGCGTTTTAAAAATTACATTTTTAACCTCTGCGTATTTGGTCTTTGGTAATTGTCGGGTGATTTTTTTTTTCAAAATCAGGAGAATGCACAACTGTCTTTCATTTTTTCCAAAATGACACATAACATTTGCAGCAATTCGTTTCGTTGCCTTCCATGATTTTTTTTTTAATTTGTTTAGATTTTTATTCTCATTTTCGTTTTTGTGTTTTTATTTATTTTTATTATTTAATTGGTGGCTCTTATTGCACCACAAAATTGCAAATTTATCCTAAAAATCACAAAAACTTGTTTTTATTTGTTAGTCCTATTCTATTGAAAAAGAAATAAAACAATCTCTTAAGTATAAGAGAATTTCCAATGTATCCATTTGCATAACAAAATCATCAGTAAACTCATATTCATGTTTAAAATATACTCTTTGATATGTCCCAGTGTATGAGAGACCAACTGCCTTGATTTGAATAATGTTAGAAGATACTGAAAAATTGAATCCCAAGATCCGATAACTGTCTTAAACCAAGATTCAATGTAATCTTCTCTTCCTTGGTTTTCTGATATCATGTCATGCAAGTCTTCATAGATGTGATCTTCATTCATAGAATCGGGTGATAGACCTGCATGAAACTCAAGTTTCAACAACTTCTCTTCTTTAACATGCATCCATGATTCTTGGAAGTTACCTGAATATTTTTCCTCTTCTGATTGTTGTTCTTCAATGGCAATTGGTGCTTTATTTTGCAGTACCTCAACATTATGAGTGGATTGAGGTGTTTTATTGTTGGGGATTCCAAATGGTTGTGCAGGTAGTGGAGTGGAAATGGATATTTGGGGTACTTGTGCGGATGGTAATGGTTGAGTTCAGGTCAATTGAGCATGAAATGGATGTTGTGGTGGAGGTGAATAGTATGAATAATATTGAGCTTGGCATTGAGTACAGTGAGGAAAAGATTAAGGATACGGTGGATTTCTTCTATAAGGCCCTTGCCAACCTTGTTTCCAAGATTGGTTTTGAGGTTGGGATTGAGATGGCCAAGGTTGCCAAGGAAAGGGTGTTTCCCAATTACTTTGAGATTGTTGTGCATAACCTTGAAATTAAGAAGTAAGATCTTGCATCATACCAGGTTGATGAGGTTGCCATGATCTTTTTGGAGCCCCATAACAAGATTGTTCCAATGTTTGATTTGCTCCTTGGTAAACTGCTTTTAACCTCGGTAACGATGGAAAATCTTTAGTAGTATGTGATCCTGCACAAATTTCATACATTTTAATGTTATCAAGTGGACATTCATGCAAAGCATGTTTCTTTTTGCATTTAGGGAAAAACATAAATGAAGCAACATTCTCAACTATTAGCTTGTTTTCCATTCTTAGCATATCAATTTGTTCTTTTAAATTACCAAAAATGTCTAGCAAATTGTTAAGTTCAATTTGAATTACCAATACTGATGTCGATTTACCTACTCTTTCCATAATAGGATCCTGAGGGGATCTTGCATACTTTGCTTTTCCTCTTGATATGTTCTTACACAGTTCACAAATCTCTTGAAATGACAATTGATAAACATCTCCTTTTCCCACCAGGTTAAGAAGATCAATCCATTCATCCTTTATAGCATTTAGTAGGAGAGTTTTTAATATGTCTGATCCTAAATTATGCATTTTAGCTCTTTTGACATGATATGTAAATATCTCCACTAAATCTTCTAAGCTTTCATCCTCTTTTTGGTTCATCTTAAAGACTTGATTTCTAAGGTCATGGTTTATACAATAATCTTTGTATTTTTCCAAAAATACTCTTTTCATATCATCCCATGTCCTTATAGAATTTGTTCCTAAAGTCATGAACCATTTAAGAGCTCTATCCTTCAATGTTGTCGGAAACAAATTCAACTTTTAAATGTGTAATAAGTAGCCATAAGATCTACAAATTATTTCAAATTCAAATAGAAAAGTTTCTGGGTCTTTTGATCTCATACCATTGACGATAAAAAGTACAGATAGAGAGATGTTCTTCATATGAACCTTGATATCAGTTTCTTGAACGGGAAAGACAAAAGGATCTTCCTCATCTTCACCATCTCCATCCATTTCTTCTACTTGCAAAACTAGGAATTCATGATATGGATGGTTTTTTTTTTTTTTAGTGAATGGGGGTTTTGTTTTATGAATGTTTTATCTTTTTATAATTTCTGTCCAAATGCAAATAACCCTAATGAAAATGCTTTCTAAAGAATCTTCCTAACTAGTTACATCTAAGTATGCTTCCCCGGCAATGACGCCAAAAATGTAGGGCGATTTAATGGTATGCTAAATCCCTTGTCATTTTAATATGTCAACTCGGGGGTTTCATAATCTTAGAAGCAAACAAAAATATATGGGGCCTCACATGAAACTATTGTATAAAGTTTGTTTATGATGAAAAGAGAGAAAGGAAATACATATTACAAATATAACTAAAGAAAATTGCAAAAGAAATTTCATGCAAGAAAACTAAATTAAATTCTAAAGCTGGAATGAAAGAATTAACTCCATGGCCTTTCTAAACCATTCAAAAGCAAACTAATCTATGAACAACTATAAGAAGCAAACTATGATAATCCAGAAAGCAGTAAATTAATCTAGAAAGCAGTAAATAACAACTAGCGATTCAGTTGTCAAGCAAGCAAACTAAGATAGCTAGTAAGCAAGCAGTTTAATGACAATCAAATCAAATGTAAGAAAGTAAATCAAACTTGCAAAAAGAAAATCACACTTATAGAAAGCAAAGCACACTTGCATGAAAGGAAATAACATAAATCAAACTATGTTACACTTGTATGCAGATTGTGGTTGATGGGGATCCTTCGATTCCTCAATGAGCACACAAGAACAACTATCACATCTTAAGAATCAAACAGCTCTCATAACTCATTTTTATGAGAAAATGATATTATTCATGCTGAATGAACAATCATAAATCTGATGCTAATGAATAAAATGACAACTATTAGCTTCCTTTGAAGGATGCTCCTATTTTTTATATGAATTAGGGATATCTACTCAATAAATTTAGATCCCTTAAATATCTACTAGATCCATACTTGTCTCAACCTATCCCTAAATAGTAGATACAAATCCCATGGCTCATAAAGATCTCCATGATATTTCTCCTTGGAATATGGTCCACCTCTTGAGTTGAAATTTGAATTGGGAGGCCACATAAGGGTTCATTGGAAGCTTCCAAATGATCTACATATGTCACAAAACTCATAACACACATATATATAAATGAAACCATGTTAATTTCCTAGTTTTTAATCATGAATTCACTTTAAATACATAAAATAAATAACTTTGGAAAACCAGGATCTTAACCCATATAATCATGAAGATGGTTAGTTGATGTAAGGTTTTAGGCTAGATAGTTATGAAATGAGGGCTAAATGGTTTATGAAAGGATGGAAATATGGATGAATATGGAAGACAATTTTGAGGCTCAACACCCCGAGTTAACTAAAAACAGATTAATTTTTTTTTGGGACATACAAGATACTATAGAAGGTTCATAAGGCATTACTTTAATTTAACATTCCCTATAGACGAACTTTTGAAAAAGGATGTCCCATTCAACTGGTCGAAGGAGTGCAAAGTGTTGTTCCGGTTATTAAAAAAGAAACTAGTTGAGGCACCTATATTAAAGTTCCCTGATTGGTCAAGGAAGTTTCATGTGCATGTCGACGCGTCAAAGGTGCAGCCAGGTTAGTCCTAGCATAACTAGATGATGAGTCGATATACCATATGAATGCATGTTCCATTCAAAAACTTAATAAAGCTGTAATAAACTATTCGACAACACAAAGAGAATCTCTAGTAATGATCTTTCAAATTGTAAAAATTTTGTCACTACCTCCTAGAAAATCCATTTATATTTTATACGAATAATCAAGCGTTGAAGTACCTTGTTAATAAACCAGTACATCAAGGATGAATCTATCGGTGGTTGTTACTATTCCAGGGATTTGAATTTGAAGTGATAATTCGACCTGGTAAAAAGAATGTTGGGTTTGATCATCTGTCCCGATTAGAAACAAGAAAGGAATGTATAGACATTGAAGATTACATTCTAGATGCCCATTTGTTTAGAGTTGAAGCAATCCTTGCAAAGCTTGCTAACATTGCAACATTTTTACACACAAGGAAGGCACCTAAAGGACTTTCTGAGAAAAAAAAGAAGACTCTTGTTATCAAAGTGGAACCAATTACACTAATAAATGATCAATTATACAAGCTGGGAATCAATGAGGTACTTAGGCGATGTGTTTTAGAGAATGAAAGAGAAGATATTATTACTGAATCACATAAAGGAGGAGCTGGCAGACATTATCAAGGAGATATGACTGCAAGGAAGATTCTGCAAGCATGATTATGGTGGCCAACATTATTATGAGAATGTCAAATGCAAGTACAAAAGTGAAACATATGTCAAAGGTCCAGGTGGCCATTACTAAAAAACCATATTCTATTGCAGTCAATTGTTCCTTCGTTACCTTTCGAGATTTTGGCGATCGAATTTGTCGGCCCCTTTATCAAAAGAGCTAAACGTTTAAGAGAAAGGTACATTATAACAACAATAGAATACTTAACAAAGTGGGCCGAAGTGGATCCAGTCGAATCCTACTCAAAGGAAGTCACAACAAAGTTTATCTATGAAAATATAGTAACTTGATTTGGCTGTCCAATGATCATAATCAGTGATAGTGGAACACATTTTGTAGATGCTACAATTCAAACATTAATGCAGAATTTCATGATTGGGCATAAGAAGACCGTTGATTACCACCCATAAGCAAATGACATGCAGTGGATTCATTTAATAAAACGTTGCACAAAGGATTAACAAAAAATTGTAATTTAGACAAAGATAATTGGGATGACAAAGTACCATCCATTCTCTAGGCATATTGTATAGCCTATGAATATTCAGTTGGATCTACTCCTTTCAATTCGGTCTATGGTTAGGAAGTAGTTATCCCATTTTAGTGCTAAGAAAATGCAGTGAATGTATCAACTGTACTAAACCACAACACAAAAATGAAAAAGGAACGACTCCAACAACTACAACATTTAGAAGAAGATCGAATTCATGCACTCCATCATCAGCAAGCCAATAAAAATAAACAGAAGGCTTGGCATGATGGGAATTTATGGATGACGAATCTAAAATTCAAAGATTTAGTGCTACTATATGACAGTCGAGTGAAGGGAAAACTGACGAAACTAGAGATTGCATATCTTGGACCCTTCACTATTGAGGACATATACTCTTCGAGAGCAGTACAAATGAAGACACTACAACGAAACTTGTTCAAGTCGCTTATTAATGGTGCCTAACTTAAAAAGTACATCCCTTGACAACATTGGGATGTACCTAGTGGAAATATCTTCGAGGCATCAGGGTCATGGGTTAGCTTGAAATCCACATTGTGGCAGGTTAACTAAGCAAATAACTTGTCTAGTTTCCTCCTTTTCTTAATTAGAATTTAATAAGTTTGGTATAAAACAATTATAAAGTAGTAACAAGTAATCAAATTAGTAGTTAGAGAACTATTAAAAAGGGGAATCACCTATCAATCAGGAAAATGTGTCAGAAACATGGACTAAGAAATGTATTTGTGAAAACTGCTAAACAACAAAACTCAGAAGCATATAGACTTATATCAACAACAAAATGAAAGAAGTGAAGAACTTCAAAGAAAATTTAGATAATATTGTACCAAGACCACTGACTTGACCAACAAATCCAAATAACGAAGCAGAAGTTGGAATGACAACAAAAAAACCCATTTGACGATACATGGTGATAATGAGCACTTTGACAGGAAAAGTGATAAGGAGAAGAGCACTGACTCGGCGTTAGAAAGTAATATCATAAAGGAATTTGGAAACGAATATTACTTGCATGCGACTAATTTAACATGCCAAAAAAGATAAAAATTAAAAATTAAAAATAAAAGAAATCAAATGCAAGACTCTAATAACCAAATGACACATAATCTAAAAGTCACATCACCACCAGAATCATATCATTCGCCATCCTAAATCATACCACAATCATTTAACAGTGTGTGAAGTAGGTGTCGAGCATGTAGATTGGACGAGTCGAATGTGTTGTAGTGGCTACAATCACCCTTCAAATTTTTTCCTTAGCTTCGTTTTGGAGCCTCCCTACCAACCATCCTCAACAACATGTCTTGCACTGTCAAGTACATGAGCTCCATTGGTTTTTCAGCAGCTTGTCAACCTGTGCATGATAGCTTGCTTCACTCCCCTCATAGGCTGCCATCCCAGACTTGGGCTAGCTGTTGGCTGAGTAGATCCCTCAATAAATTGCACAATTCTGGAGGAGAACCAACCTTCCCTAAGAAATTGCGCAAATCTAACTGGCAGCCTGCTGTGCCCAGAAACTGCGCAATCCTGTCGAACATTCTTCCCACTGAAACCTGTGCACTCTAGCCTAGCAGTGCAGCTCAGCCCAAAAATTGCGCAATTTTGGGCAGTAGTCAGCTACTCCTCCCAGAATATGTGCAATCCCTCTGGACAGCCAGCCCAACTTCCTCCCAGAAATTGCGCAAAAGTCCCTCTAAGTCAACCAGGCTGTTGCATGTGCCTTTAAGTTAACCGGTTCCCTACGAGATCGAGAAAACTTGACTTGCATGCATGGGCAACTTTTTCCCGAAATAGCAAAAAGAAACATGCAAAAAGAATCCCTAGATTTTAGGGAGCTATTTTTAGCAGTTGGAGGTTACATGCAAAGATCATTTTAGAAAATTTCCTTCAAGTGCCGCTTTTTCCTAGATTTGTGGCATGCACGTCATGAGCCTCAAACTTATTTATTCGACGCTTCAGAGCTCATTCTTCACATCGATATTGGAGCTTTGACATCTCACAACAATTCCAGGAGTATTCGTCACATCTAGCTCAACTATTTTCGGGTAAGTTTGCTTAACTTGTGTTTTG
Source organism: Pinus tabuliformis (assembly GCA_031772625.1). Classification (NCBI taxonomy): domain Eukaryota; kingdom Viridiplantae; phylum Streptophyta; class Pinopsida; order Pinales; family Pinaceae; genus Pinus; species Pinus tabuliformis. Next base: position 488,512,236 of record CM062805.1, read on the forward strand.
CAACATTTCTGTCGCTTTTTGTGTTTTGGCTTGTGTGAGTGTTGTCTGCTTGATTTATGTGAACACTTGCTGTTATTTCCATGCATGTTAGCTTGTACAAGCACCATTTCAATTTTCATTAGCATCTCACTGTTGTCGCATGCATGGCATTGTTTTTGCACGAACAATGGTCGATTCGGCGACTCGTTTCACACACATGCATGTTGTTCTGTTTTCTAAATCTTGCATTCACTGTTTGCATGCACAATAATTCACTCCTGCTTACACTCAGTATCACCATGTATTCACTTCTTCATTTTGTTTCAGTTTCCCATCAGCGGTTCTAGGGAACCTTTGCCCAGACTCTGCCTCACTTGGACAACATTGCGCAATTCTGAGAGGGAAGGCCCTGCCTTCATTCCAGAAAATGTAGAAATCTAGTTAATCAGTGCTCTCCAGTCTTTCTTTGCGCAATTCTGAGAGGCAGTGACTGTTGGCCTAGAAAATTGCACAATGCAGTCACTGGGCCTGCATCCCTTGCTAGCAAAAATTGCGCATTGTGCAATTCCAACAATTAACCAACCTAGTGACAGTCCAGGCTACCTTTTGTGTAGTTTTGGCAATCAGTTTCCCGACCTCCCAGTGAAAATTGCGCAATCCTTCCTAGAAGTTCCCCAGGTATGTTGCATGTCAGTCCTCAAGTTTGCTTTGGTTTTAACTGACAAATTTCTTGACATGCATGTTGCCATGTCTCCAGATATAGTAGGTGTTCATTCGTCTCTCAAGATTTCAAGATCAATGGCCTCCAAGAGAGTAGGATCAAAGGACATTGATGGAAGCGCAACTGGAGTAGCATTTGAGCGAGTGTCTATGAGTTTGCCGATATACGAAGACACCAAGCTGATCGTAGACAAAGACATCAAGATGAAATGGAAAGAGGTCAATGATGCATTCTCAAGCACATTTGGGGAAAATATTGAAGACCTCCAAGTCTATGTGAACATTCACAAGTCCGGCTTGTACCAGATCGTATGCAGATACCCTGCATTTCCATGCGCGGAAATGATACATTGGATTGTCTCGCACATTGATCCTAAGACGATGATATTGAACAATGTCAGCAGGACGAATATTTCTACCTTTAGGGCACAAGATTATCAGTAGATGTACCACTTGCTGAAGCTAGTGATCACCATGGAGACACCCTTCAGCATGCCCAACAGCAATGCCAACTCTAGGGATATATTGAAGAACTGGGTGAAGGAGCCAGCCAAATTCAGGATGAAACCCAACCAGATTTACAAGAAGAAGATATTGTGGAAGGCATATTAGTACTTGGTCATCTTTGCATGTCTCTTGTATGTCCAAGAGAGCACAAATACCTTCCCGTAGGGTTGGGTGATCGCGTTGGACCAACTGGCCAGTGAAGGCAAAGCATGCAACTGGTTTGACATGTTGGCTCACAGGCTAAAGGAACAGGTAATAGGAGCTTGAGAGCTGCCCAAAGGTTAGCAAGTTGAAATATACATGTTCACATACATATTGGATGTAATTTGTGCCTGTGAGGAGTTCCTGGGCTTGAAGTGGGCATGGACATCAACAAAAACCTTTGTCAATACTTATTGTAAACTATTTTCTGAATGCACCTTCCGAGGGGTCATCACACAGTTGTTGGATCATTTTGTCACCCCAGTGTACAAGTTGATATTTGAGTAGGATCCACCTTGCATGTCGAAGGCAACAATGGAGGCACTGATCGATATAGCTGATTGGTATACCTCACAGTATAGCACCTTCATATGGATGTACAACGCGGAGAAGCCTCTGCATGTTTTGCCGAAGTTTTCCATGGACAAGCTCGTCATGCAAGAAGTATTGTACCACATCTCGACATGACTATTAGCTAGGCTGCACCATAAGAAGAAGGCACCTTGGCCTACACCTCCGCTAAGGATCAGGTTCTACAAGATACGAAATCTCAAGCATGCAGATGCCGAAACAAAAGAGTGCAAGAAATATCCTTTTGACACCCGAAGCTACAATCCGTATGACCCGCATTGTTTTATGAAGGATCACTATGCGAGAGTACAGTTTTCGTGGATCCACAGGGCATGTCATTGGGCTGAGGAAGACCCTTGGAGACATTGTCACAGCTTCTCCAGGTCTAATGAACCAGTCGGCATCGCTATCGAATGGTTAGCGAAGCAGCATCTAGGAGAGCACCAATAGCAGCAGTAGTAGAGGTAAACAAACCAACGCGCAACAAAGGCAAGAGAAATATTTTCGACAACGTAGAGGCAGAGCAAAGCTGCAAGTTCAGAGTAGACCCGCTTGTGCAAAAAGCAACTTTGGCAATAGAGGCGAAGAGGAAACAATGCGACAGGAGGACCGCGTAAAGGCAGAGAGAAAAACAGAGGATGGAGGAAACAATGAAGGAGTTGCTTGAGATGAAGGAGCAACTCCGGAAGGAACAAGAGCTACGTAGACAGGAGAAGGAAGTGCAGCAAGGATAGGTACAACAGGGGCACAACATGTACAGACAGATGAAACTCCACCCGTACAGGTAGTCAACTCATCCAAATAGCTGGCACCAAGTAGACATGGTGAGCAGTTGCAGGAGCAGGACTTTGCTCAAGAGATTGAACGCGCACTTGAGCAGATGGATACGGTGATGGAGCAACTAGAGTTGGAGCAAGACACCGACCTCATGCCTTACCACCAAGACGTCGACCCATCGACTTCACCAAATCTAGAAGCAGAGCAAGTCCTTAGCGACCAAGGGGACACTAAGATCCTTGGAGACAATCCAGAAGAAGAAATGCACAACATTTCATTGGATGAGTCGCAACATAGTGTTGTGAATTGCGCAGAGTATCTATCATGTCTGACGTGCATAAACATCTAGAAGCATTGGTTGATGCTACCAGAGCATATGCCGAATCCACTAGCTCGAGTGTTCGCTTCTTGATAGCAGAGAAGGATCGAATGGCCTTGGAGTTACAGACAATTAAGCAGGGAGGAGAACTGGTTACAACATCTGCCTTAGCAGAGTTGAAGAAGGCGATACTGGATGAAGTAGTGTCCATTGAGATAATCATGCGGTCATTGTATTCCAAGTTTGGTACCATGCATAAGGCAGTTTTCCATCTAAATGATTGGCAGCAACGATGTGCTAGGAGAGCACGTATCTTGTCAAACGTGCATACTGTTGTTGACCACATCCAAACATGGACAATGAGATACAAGGGAGCCCCATTACACTTTCCTAAGATGATGAAGCCCAGATCGGTTAAGTTGAAGGCATGTATCGAGAGTCAGATACGAAAGTATGAAGAGCTCCCGTAGCTTATCACTAGTTTGCAGGCTTCCCATGCATGGGTATTCAAAAGCATGGATGTTGTTGTGCACATACATGTAATCCCATCTATTGGGACACTCACCGAGGCAAAGACAAAGGCACAAGTCCGACTAGAGCTTGACTCATACTTTGACGAGTTGATGCGCATAGCCACCAGCGCAGACTTGGCAATCAGTGCAGACACCATGGTATGTCGCTGGTCCGACTGCACTCAAGACAATGATGTGCATGTTATTAGACGAGTTGGACAGAGGAGCCAAAGCAGTGTACCCAGTTGAAATAGAGGCAAGAGTTTGTTTCCAGAATGATGTCACCACAAAGTACACGAACACCATCGCAGACTACAAAGCTTGGCATTAGTTTGCTAGCGTCGACTATCATGAGGATGTCGAAGAGCTGGTCTTCCCATAGTTGTCTAAGTCATAGTGATGTCTTGCATGGCTTTCTCAAGCCTATTTTGTCTAACATGGGTACATGTGCAGATTTTATGTAACATCTTGTCAAGTGGAAGTTCAAGTGTCAATAATTGAATGTAATAGTCATAGAGTAGTTGAAGAGTCATGAGGGTAGATGAACAGTCACAAAGGGGAATGTCAAGGGTCACCCCACCCTTTGCTATATATAGTCCCTCATAACTCATTGTATAGGCTTTTGGTCAGCCAAGCTTCTGATAGGAGTATCTTAGAGAAAGCTTGGAGAGTATTGTAATGAGCCTTGGCTTCTCCACAGTGCAGAGCTAGTACATCTCTTTGGAGGAGCAGGTGATAGTGACTGTAACATTCCGTTATCGGGACTAGTGGTTGGTCATGGTTGTACTGTATGATTGGAAATTTCACTTCTTAATATAACAGAGCCAATGTGTTTCATGCATATATCGTATTATATTTCAGTTATCTTGTTTACTCTAAATGATATATGTATATTTTTTACTTACGCATGTGTGTATAGAGTCTTTATGTATATGTATGTATGAATCTTATTTAAATGTGTTGTTGGTTTAGCCATCACTTTGGATTGTTAGTTTACTTGCCTTCCAGTTTGTGATGCATCCTTGCTCATGTGTTCTCTTCTTACCCACGTGCTTTCACAGGTTTCCAAGGGGTGCACTCACCTCATTCTCCATGTGATAGAATCATTCATACACCTTCCTTGGCTTGCTACACATGTCACACCATTGCTACCAATAGGGATATCTTACTTGCCTCTGCATGCAACTGCGGTCAAGGTGATACCGTACGACCCATTGATGGGACTCCTACACCAAACGGTCTGAGGTCTAGTTGGGACTTCTTACCGGGGAGATCACTTGACATGTTGGCGAGTCTAGCACCATCAACATTTCTGGCGCTACAAGGAGGGCCAAATGAAAAGCTGTGTCCTCTCATCATGTTTTGAACCTTTGTACATCTATCATGGATTCTATTAAGCTCATCCCTTCGCCATGTATTTTGCATGCTGAACCTCTCAACATCATGAGGGAGTTTCTCGATCTCTTGTCCAAATTCACGTATGATGGTGAAGGCGAAGTAGCCTGGCACGAGTACTTAGAAGACTTCTATGTATTCATTGAGAATGCAGAAGAGTTCTATGCAGAAGAGGTTAGTTTGCTTCTTGCATACACACTTCACGAATCCCCACAACGGTGGTGCTGGAGTCTACCTCCCGACAGCGTGCACTCACTTGATCAGTTCTGTGATCTCATTGAATCTACTTTCCATCATTTTGGTCCGAAACATCTTGACAAAAAATTGTTACAACAACGGAAGGCCCCGCATGAATCGCCTATGGAATGTTGGGACCGCTTTCGTGCGTTGCAGTTTCAAGCTCCGAAAATTCAGATGAAATTCCATTATCTCATTTATAGATTTGAGTACTGTCTTACCAAATCCATTAATCCTAAAAATAAGTTCAAACCCAAGCCCCGCTCATCGGTGATGGAGTTGCGCAATCACAGATGGAGACGATCATTGTCACAAGTGACTGTTTGTCGTCCCCTCATCCAACAACTCCACCACTACAGCATGATGTGGGAGAACATAAACACACATCCATTCAGTTGTCACATCCTCCCAATATCACTTCTCTCAATTTTCGCACAGATTTGGTTGCGAACCCCGTGGGTTGTCACATGTTTGTTTTACCTCAACCTCTATCTTTGTGTTCTGCTGATCCTCTGGATTGCACTATCTTGTGTTCTTCCAGGACTCTACAATTGTTGTGAATGAGGATCAAGCTATCGATGGAGTTGGTGTTGCACAACCAACCTACACTATCATTCATGAAGAGTATGACTGGGAGCTTGAGCATCAACCCTCGGCGAAGGATGACTCCGTTCTATCTGAGCCTCCTCCATTTTTTCCTGACATCTTTGGTGGTTCTTCCTTCCATGATTTCGCATGTGTATCTCTATGTACGGATGTATCCATTGTTGATCATCTGCAGAACACATTGGATGTCAGTCCATCATCCGACAATGGAGAGGATAAATTATTCACTGAAAATACACTTGACTTTTCATCTTCTTTTTCTGGAAACATAGAGGGTGAATTTTTCCACTTCTCATCTGCCCCTCTGTTTGATTCATCAGATCATGAGGATGTCGATGAAATCATTGATTTTTCTGATCGTAGTTGTCGTGATCTATTTACTCATGTATTTGATCACGATGATGATTATATCGCAGTTGATTTTTCTAAACCACCTGTTTATGATGATCTATCTGTCGACAAAGTCAAAACCCCATAGACTGTTGAGGCACTTCAGCCCAAGTTGATGGTCATGTCAGGCCCTCGCTGTCCTAAGGTTAGTTTCACTTCCGATTAGGAAATTGTTGAAACACCCGAGGCTCCTCATCACTCATTTGTATGCATTGAAGATAAATCTGACACACATATTATGCTTCCTCCACATGAACTACATGATCCCATCACTCATGCATTGGAGGAATCTTAGAAAGCACGCGTGCATGACACAAGTTGTCTTTGTTTCTCTCGTTTGCTTGCATGTCACAGTCAATATTATGTGTACACTTAACAACTACACGCAGTGTCACACAACACCATGGAAAGTCCACAAATCACATGTCATGCACTTGCACTCACTTATGTTTTGTGGACACATATAAACTTAGAGTGTGTTTATCTTCATTGTTATATCTTTCATGTTTGCTGGTTTGCACAACTATGTTGTTCGCGAATCATGCCTTCACTAACATGGGTCGACCAATGCGCCGGTGGCTGCATTTGAAGTATCACTTCATGTGAGCAGACCCATGCACCATTAGCTTAGGAGTAGGAGTAGTGTTTGCTTTTGGTTGGTTTGCTTGCCTACATGTTTGCTTCTTACTTTTCATGTTTTTTTGCTTGCTTTATTGTTTGCTTACTCGCTTTGCTTACAGATTTACTTTTTCTCTTGCTTTGTTTTGTTGTTTGTTTGTTCATTTTATGTTCGTAGGTTAGTTTCGCATGAAACCGTGTGTGACTCTTGAAACCAGCTGGGTAAAGTACAAGAGGACTTGTGTAGTTATAAATATTTGGTTATTTGTCATCTTGCCTCTATATAAAAAACTTGTTATCTTTGGTCCATTACATGCCAATGGAAAATACGTACTGTTCGAAGTAAACCTTGGAGAAAACACAACGCTTGCACGCTAACTAGTGTCACCTACTCTAGTCGGTTGTTTTTGGGTTAATCCTTGTTAGCTCGGTGAAGTAGAGTATGGTGAGGGGGAAAACCTTAACAAGCATGTCAGAGGTATATACATAAAATTCTTCTATGAAGGAACAACCTCTTATGCTCTCAATAAGTTGGGATCCTTGTTCCACCTCTGAAATGAATAAGTGCTATGCACAATTACAAAAAAATGAAAAATGAAAAAAATTAAATGTGAAAATTTCGAAAAAATGAAAAATGAATAAGGCAAAAGAAGAGAAAGGATTCCTGCGCAGAGAGGTGATACAAGTAACTCCACCGGGGTACTAGCAAGGATTTTTGGAAGTGAAGCGATGCTTGTGTTCCTGCGTGACTCCGTTGGGGTACTGTCCAGGCCTGCTAGCAGTGGAGCAACACCAGAGATGAAACTAAAACTCTGAAGACCATACTGCTTGTGCACCAATATACCCCCATCCCCAATTGAAACAACTGTGTTGACTTGGCTTGGAATGTGTGTCAACCAACCAAGGGCTTGGCATATGCTATATATTATAATCAAGCAAGTGTGGAAACAAAGATGAACAAAGAACTAAACAATACTTCCAGAGGTGTTAGACTCGATTTTCACGAACAAGGTCCATTCAAAGAGCTGGAGTTCTACCAATGTGTCGCCAAGTGTTGTAGTGGCAAAAACCACCGTCCAAAATTTTGCCTTAGCTTTGTTTTGGAGCCTCCATACCAAACATCCTCAGTAGCATGTCTTGCACTGTCAAGTACATGAGCTCCATTGGTTTTTCAGCTGATTTCCAATCTGTGCATGATATCCTGCTTCACTCCCCCCAAAGGATGCCATCCCAGACTTGGGCTAGCTACTGGATGAGCAACTACCTCAAGTAATTGCGCAATTCTAGAGGGGAACCAGCCTTCCCTCAAGAAATTGCGTAAATTTGACTGGCAGACTGCTGGGCCCAAACACTGCGCAATCCTATCAGACAGTCTTCCCAGTGAAAGCTACACAATCTGATTCAACAGTGCAGCTCAGCCCAGAAATTGCGCAATTTTGGGCAGCAGTCAGCTACTCCTCCCAAAAATTCCAGAATCCCTTTGGAAAACCAACCCAGCATCCTCCCAAAAATTGCGCAAAAGTCCCTCTCAATCAAGCAGGCTGTTGCATGTGCCTTCAGATTGACCGATTCCCTCCGCGATCGAGAAAACTTGACTTGCATGCATGAGCTGCTTTTTCTCGAAATAGAAAAAATAAACATCCAAAAAGCATCCCTAGATTTTAGGGAGCTAATTTTAGCATATGGAGGTTACATGTAAAGATCGTTTTATCAAAATTTCCTCCAAGTGTTGCTTTTTCCTAAATTTGTGGCACGTGCATCATGAGCCTCAAACTTATTTATTCGATGCTTTAGAGCTCATTCTTCACATCGATCTTGGAGCTCTGACATCCCACAACACATCTAGGGGTCTTTGACACATCCAGCTCAACTATTTTTGGGTAAGTCCGCTTAACTTGTCTTTTGCAACATTTCTATCGCTTTTTCTATTTTGGCTTGTGTGAGTGTTGTTTGCTTGATTTCTGTGAACGCTTGCTGTCATTTGAATGCATGTTAGCCTGTACAAGCATCGCTTCAATTTTTGTTAGCATCTCATTGTTGTCGCATGCATGACACTACTTTTTACGAACGATTGCTGATTCGACGACTCGTTTCACACACATGCATGTTGGTTCGTTTTAGGAATCTTGCATTCACTATTTGCATGCACGATTATTAACTCCTAATTACACTCATTATGGCCATGTATTCACATCTTCATTTGCTTTCAGTTGCTCATTGGCGGGTCTGGGCAACCTTGGCCCGGACCCTGCCTCACCTAGTCAACATTGCGCAATTCTGAGAGGGAAGGCTCTGCCTTCCTCCTAGAAAATGCACAAATCTGGCCAATTAGTGCCCTCTAGTCTTTCTTTGTGCAATTTTGAGAGGCAGTGACTGTTGGGCCAGAAAATTGCGCAATGTAGTAACTGGGCCTGCATCCCTTACCAACTAAAATGGCGCATTGCATAATCTCAGCACCCAATAGGCTAGTCTGGATTACGCATTCCATAATTCCAGCAGTCAACCAACCTCCTGACAGTCCAGACTACCTTTTGCGCAGTTCCGACAGTTAGTTTCCTGGCCTCCCAGTGAAAATTGTGCAATCCTTCCCAGCAATTCCCCAGGTATGTTTTATGTTAGCCCTCAAGTTTGCTTTGGTTTCAATTGACAGATTTCTTGCCAAGTATGTCACCATGTCTCAAGATATAGCAGGTGTTCGTCTGTCTCTTAGCAGTTCAGGATCAATGGCCTCCAAAAGAGTAGGATCAAAGGACACCGATGGAAGCGCAGCTAGAGCAGTAGTTGAGCGAGTGTTTATGAGTTTGCTGACATACAAAGACACCAAGCTGATCGTAGAGAAATACATCAAGCTGAAATGGCAAGAGGTCAATGATGCATGCTCAAGCACATTTGGGGAAAATATTAAAGACCACCAAGTCTATTGAACATTCACAAGTCCGACTTGTACTGGTTTGCATGTAGATACCCTACATTCCCATGTGCGGACATGATACATTGGATCATCTCGCATGTTGATCCCTAGACGATGATATTGAACAGTGTTAGTGGGACAGAGATTGCTACCTTCATGGCACAATATTATCAACAGATGTACCACTTTCCGAATCCAGTGATCACCATGGCGACACCCTTCAGCATGCCCATCATTAATGCCAAGTCCAGGGACATCTTGAAGAACTATGTGAAGGATCCAACCACATTTAGGATGACACCCAACCATATTTACAAGATGTAGATACTGCGGAAGGCGTATCAATACTTGGTCATCTTTTCATGTCGCTTGTATGGCCAAGAGAGCACGGAGACCTTCTTGCAAAGTTGGGTGATCGTGTTGGACCAACCAGCCAGTGAAGGCAAAGCATGCAACTGATTCGACATGTTGTCTCACCTGCTAAGGAACAAGTAACAGGAGCTCGGTAGCCACCCAAAGGTCAGCAAGAAGAAATCTACATGTCCGCATACATATTGGATGAAATATGTGCTTGTCAGGAGTTCCCAGGCTTGAAGTGGGCATGGACATCAGCAGAAACCTCTGTCAATACTTATTGTAAACTGTTTTTCGAATGCAGCTTTCAAAGGGTCATCACATAAATGTCGAATCATTTTATCACCCCAATGTACAAGATGATATTTGAGTAGGATTCACCTTGCATGTCGAAGGCAACAATGGAGGCACTGATCGACATAGATGATTGGTATACCTCACCGTCTAGCACCTTCATACGGATGTAGAGCGCGGAGAAGCCTCCACATGTTTTGTCAAAGTTCACCATGACAAGCTCGTCATGAAAGAAGTATCATACCACATCTCAGTAGGACTGTTAGCTAGGCCTCACTGAAAGAAGAAGGCACCTTGGCATACACTTCCCCTGTGGATCGGGTTGTATGAGATATGGAATCTCAAGCAAGCAGATTCCAAAATAGAAGAGTGCAAGAATTATCCTTTTGACACTCGAAGCTACAATCCATATGACCCACATTATTTTTTGAAGGATCATTACGCAAGAGTACAGTTTTTGTGGATCCACAGGGTGTTTCATTAGGTTCAGGAAGACCCATGGAGATATTTTCACAGCTTCTTTAGGCCCAATGAACTGGTTGGAATCGATGTGGAATGGTTAGCGAAGAAGCATCTAGGAGAAAACCAAGAGCAACAACAACAGAGGTAAACATGTTGGGGCGCAACAAAGGTAAGAGAAAGATTATCGACAACGCAGAGGAAGAGAAAAGCTGCAAGTTTAGAGAAGACCCACTTCTGCAGAAAGAAACTTTGGCAATAGAGGCAAAGAGGCAACAATGCGACAGGAGGATTGCACAAAGGCAAAGAAAAAAACAGAGGATGGAGGAAATAGTGAAGGAGTTGCATGAGTTGAAGGAGCAACTCCGGAAGGAACAGGAGCTGTGTAGACAGGAGAAGGAAGTGCAACAAGGACAGGTACAACAGGGGGTGCAACATGTACATACAGATGAAACTGCACCCATACAGGTAGTTGACTCATTCAAATAGCTGGCACCAAGCAGACAAGGTGAGCAGTCGCAGGAGCAGGACTTCACTCAAGAGATTGAACGAGCACTTGAGCAGATGGATACAGAGATGTAGCAACTAGAGTTAGAGAAAGACATCGACCTCATGCCTTACCACCAAGAGGTCAACCCACTAGCTTCACCAGATCCGGAAGCAGAGCAAGTACTGAGAAACCAAGGGTACATTGAGATCCTTGGAGACAATCTGAAAGAAGAGATGCACAACATTTCATTCGACGAGTCGAAAAATAGATTTGTGCAATTGTGCAGAGTATATACTCATGACGACCACACATCTCTTGTGCAGTTTTAGGAACAAGTGATCGTGTCTGACGTGCGCAAACATTCAACAACATTGGCCGATGCTACTAGAGCATATGCCGAAGCCACTAGCTCAAGTGTTCGCTTCAAGCAGGGAGGATAACTGGTTACAACATCCGCCCGAGCAGAGTTGAAGAAGGCGATACTGGATGAAGTATCGTCCCTTGAGACAATCATGCGGGTGTTGTATTCCAAATTTGGTACCGTGCATAAGGAAATTGTCCATCTCAACAGTGGGAAACAACGATGTGCTAGGAGAGCACGTATCTTGTCAAACATGCATACTATTGTTGACCACATGCAAACATCAACAATGAGATACAAGGGAGCCCCATTACACTTGCCCAAGATGATGAATCCCATAGCGGTCGAGATGAAGGCACGTATCTGGAGTGAGATCCAAAACTATGAAGAGCTCCCGCAACTCATCACTAGTTTATAGGCTTCCCATGCATGGATATTCAAAAGCATGGATGTTGTTGTGCGCGCACATGTGATCCCATCTATTGGGAAACTCACCGAGGTGAAGACAAAGGCACAAGTTGACTAGAACTTGAATCGTACTTTAACAAGTTGATGTGCATAGCCACCAACACAGACTTGGCGATCAGTGCAGACACCATGCTTAAGTATGTTGCTAGTCCGGCTACACTCAAGACAATGATGCGCATGTTATTAGACGAGTTGGACAAAGGAGCCAAAAAAGTGTACCCGGATGTAACAGAGGCAAGAGTTCATTTCCAGAAAGATTTCACCATAGAGTACATGGACACTATCACGGACTACCAAGCTTGGCATCAGTTCGCTACCGTCGACCATCATGAGGATGTCGAAGAGCTGGTCTTCCCACAGTTTTCCAAGTCATAGTGATGTCTTGCATGGCTTTCTCAAGCCTATTTTGTCTCACATGGGTGCATGTACAATTTGTATGTAACGTCTTGTCAAGTGGAATTTCAAGTGTCAATAGTTGAATGTAACAGTCATAGAGTAGTTGAAAAGTCATGAGGGTAGATGAACAATCACAAAGGGGAATGTCAATGGTCACCCCACCCTTTGCTATATATAGTCCATCATAACTCACTGTATAGGCCTTTGGTCAGCCAAGCTTCCGATAGGAGTATCTTAGAGAAAGCTTGGAGAGTATTGTAACGAGCCTTGGCTTCTCCACAGTGCAGAGGTAGTACATCTCTTTGGAGGAGCAAGCGGCAATGATTGTAACATTTTGTTATCGGGACTAGTGGTTAGTCATGGTTGTACTGTATGATTGGAACTTTCACTTCTTCATATAACAGAGCCAACATGTTTCATGCATATGTCATATTGTATTTCAGTTATCTTGTTCACTCTAAATGATATATGTATCTGTTTTCTTACACATGTGTGTATAGAATCTTTCTGTATATGTATGTATGAATCTTATTGAAATATGTTGTTGGTTTAACCATCACTTTGGATTATAAATTTACTTGCCTTCTAGTTTGTGATGCATCCTTTCTCGTGTTTTCTCTTCTTAACCACGTGCTTTCACAAGTTTCCAAGGGGCGCAGTCACCTCACTGTCCGTGTGATAGAACAATTCATACACCTTCCTTGGCTTGCTACACATGTCACACCTTATTACCAATTAGGATATCTTACTTTCCTCTGTGCGCAATGGCGGTCAAGGCTACATTGTATGACCCACTACTGGGACTCCTACACCAAACGGTCTGAGGTCTAGTTGGGACTTCTTACCGGGGAGATCCCCTGACATGTTGGCGGGTCCAGCACTGTCAACATAATGACATTGGAAATCTCAGCCATAACGTGATGGTAAAAGTGATAGAGGTTGTTGCAAATGAAAATCATGGCGCATTAAATTCAAATTTTATAAAAACGAGCAAACTGGTGAACTTTCACAACATTCTTCCATAAATTTCGTTAAGTGCGGATTTCGACCTTGATGAAATACTAGATATCCTAAGCCCATTAATTTCTGATTTTTAGTTGTTAGATTACTTGAGAACTAAAGAATTTGAGAGAGATTTCAAAATTCCAAAGAGAAAAGTTCTTTTTGACGATGAAGATATCATAGTCAAACCTAGGATGAAAACAAGATTCGACTTGTCTAGAAAGGCGAAGCTTGAAGTAAGAATTCATAATATTAAGTAGGCAAAGATGGATGAGCCATCTTGGGAAAAGCATAGCGAATATTTTCTTAAATGGGAAAAGCCAAATGGCTAATGGAATTGACAGTTAAAGTTACTACAAAAAAATGGAATCTGCAACATCCTTAGTGCACCACTGGTTGTGGACATGCAAAGAATGGAGGAGGAAGCTAAAAAATTCCTAGTTAGGCTTTACTACAATGGAAAATTTGTTGGGTGTAGAGCCTAATCATCTTCCTGATTCAAAGGTATTTACTTCAGCGAGATGTATAGCATGGGAATACTGTACAACCCTCCATGCGGGGGGAACTCTTCCCCCGCGCGTGGGTCTGGGGGGGACCATCCCCCCTGGCTGGGGGAACCGAGGGTCAGCGATCCCCCAGTGAGGGTTCGCGAGAAATGCCCCCGAAGCTAAAAATAGATGAAAAATTGCGTTGTAAAATATTGTAATTTCATAGTCAAACTGGGTCGTTCATTAGGCAAATGATATGACGGTATAAGTTATGTTAATTTAGGGTTTTTTTCCCTATAAGACAACCCTCTATTTATATGAGGGAATGGTATTGTGGTTGTGGATCATTATTGTGAGCGAGAGAGAGAGGACAACGTGTGAGAGCGAAGAGGAAATTATAGTGGATCTTTTGTATGTTGTATCACTTCATTTTGTTGGATAATATAAAAGGAAGGACTGGTTGTTTCTCCGTAGACGTAGCCCAAATTGGGTGAACCACGTATATCTGTGTCTTGTGTTTCTGTAATATTTTATGTGTTTCATTGCTCCGTTAATTAAGTTCTAACAACTGGTATCAGAGCCGAAGGTTTATTTGGCTGATAAACTCGTAGGAGAGAAGGATTCCTGGTTCAAGTTGGAGAAATGGCGAAATATTGTAGGTTTAAGGTCGAGAAATTCAATGACGAAAACTACGAATTATGCAAGATGTAGATGGAAGATTATCTATATAAGAAAGATCTGTACCTACCATTGAGCAGAAAATCAAAGAAGTCGATGAGTATGATAGATGCATAATGGGAGATTCTCGACAAAAAGACACTAGGAACAATACAATTGTGTCTCGCAACGTTGGTGGCATTCAACATTTCAAAGGAAACGACAACATAAGGTTTAATGATGGCATTGAGCAAACTATATGTAAAACCCTCTACCTCAAATAAGTTATTTCTTATGAAGTGTCTATTTAATATGAAGATGTTAGAAGGTGGATCTATTGTTGATCATTTAAATGAATTTAACACGGTTACGAGTCAGTTAAGTTTTGTAGGTGTAAATTTTTATGATAAAGTTAGGGCTCTATTATTTCTATGCTCATTGCTAGAACGTTGGAATGGCATAGTTATGGGTATTAGTAACTTTGTTTCTGGATCCAGTACTTTAAAGTTTGATGATGTTGTTGGTGCCATCCTTAGCGAGGAAATGCGTCAGAAAATCTCTGATGAGACATCAGGTAATTCTTTGACTGCAGAGACTAGGGGATGAAAAATGGAAAGAGGAAGGAACCCAAGAAATTGCAGTAAGTCAAGGTAGTTCCATATCCAGATCAGGGATAGTGTGCTGGAAAGGTGGGAAGAAAGGACACCTAAAGAAAGACTACAAATCTTGGAAGGGAAAAGAAGGAGATAGACAGTAAGAGAACAACCATGAATCGAATGTGACATGTGATGTGTTGCAAGATGCTTTGATTCTTTCATTAGAGAATATTATTGATGCTTGAGTGGTATATTTAGGGCCTCATTTGTTGGGCATAGCCCAATTTGGCCTAGATTTTGATGAAGACTCTACATATTGTGGAGCGTAGTGAAGAATGTAGTGGAGCACGAAGTGGACCGTGCAACAGAGTAGCAGAGCGCCAAAGTGGACCACGCAGTAAATAGACCGTGCGGTATATGGGCTTTGAGGCAAGTCAAAGCCCTCATTTTTGTAAAATAAGCATGTAATAATGTAAATGATGAATGGTTTTCTGACCATAATAGCTTGTATTAGGGGAATCCATGGTATGTGGACTATGTTATTTTGATGATATATCCCTCAATGTAATAGTTTATATAGAGATCAATAATAAAGGAGAGAATCAAATTAGAATCACCTCTTGAATTGAATGGTTGTATCTTCGTGATCTGTGGTTTGGGAAAGAAGGCGAGGTTTTTTAGTTGAGTGCGCAGATGCCTGAGTCCGCAGCTGAGTGCAAGGACAACATGCAACTGAGTACGTAGGCCAAGAACTGTTTGTTATACAAATTTATTATTATAAGAAACAGTTCTTGTGGATGTAGCCCCACATTGGGTGAACCACGGTAAAATCTGTGTCTTCATGTGTATATTTTCTTTTTATCTGTTGTAGCGTAGCAATTTATTACAGTTGCACCTTATTTTAGTACAACGATGATTTATGGCTTTATATGATATGTTTACTGGATGAATGTAATGTGGCGAAGTAATGTATGAATGCTAAGTATAAGAAAACACAATAATACCACATCTTCGTGTTATCACTTTGTAATTCCTCCAGGGTGAGGAGAGGAACCCAGAGGTAACCGCAAACCTCTTTGGACTAGAAATTGGTCTTTTCTAGCCGGAGGGGGCTCCCTCACTCTAAAATATAAAGACTTAAAGTAAATATTTATAACAGGGACTAGTTTTGATAAAGGAATTATGAAAATATTTGGTTGAACTGTGAATGGATAGATAGGTAACAACACATGATCAATTTAGCCTTTAACTAATTTACTTATGCAAGTAAACTGACAACTATTATAAGGGCTTGTAAGCATGACCCTGGGATACAATGATAAGTTGTAGTATAGATAATATAAACTAAAATGAAACAAATTATTCCTCTGCAATAAGACAATTTTGTTTATATAGGAGAAAGAGAAACTGACATAGAAGATAACATACATGAGTATATATCATTTCATTTGAGACTGAAACGTGAAGACAGTTGAAAAAATAAGCTAATCTAAATTCTAAATCAACTGACATCAAATACTCATAAAACAAAGAGAAGAAATAAAACAATTGAACAATAAATAGAACAAATCCCATGCACCATACCATAATAATCCTTGGATAGTGAAATCAATAACCCTCAATACATAAGCAACATACACCATGAATTGATCCCACAAGCATTGAATTTCTGGAAATTAGCACTAACACATTGCTCAACCATCAACAACCACTTTTGTATTCATTCATCCGAATATATAATTGATACATACGATCAAAACATGTTTGGGATCAATGTATCTTCGATCCAATGAAGGATCAGTCTAAAACTGAAATAAAAATAATAAATTGTTGTTTTTCTAATGCCTTTCCTCAAGGCTTAAAACATAAAGCATATTTTGTCCCTTTAAAAGAAAAACAAATTTTTTAATACAAATTAACTTAAAAAGTCTTCGCCCACGGGGCTTTGGATTGACGGTGAATGGGTGAGTTGTTAAGGAACTCCTTGCAATAGGTCACTGGTTCAAATCCCCCGTGGGTACTTAGGTTAGTCTAATAGATAAAAAAAAAAAAAAACTTAAAAAGTCTTCAAACTGATCATCATGACTGAAATAGCAAAAAACACAAAAAGCTGCTTTTCTGACTGTTCAAAAAGCCTGCGTAGTAGCTACACAACACTGGAAACTTCATCCTTCTAGAAATGACACGTGGCGAGTTGTTAAGGAGCAAGATGGACACCACACATACCCCACATCAGCCTCTTTAAAACCTGACATGTGGCTATCATCCAATGTGCGTGTGATAGACTGGGCATGACTTGCGTAGCGCTTGTGCAACGAAATTTCTGCAACTATTCTCTGAGTGCCTTCCAGTCTTCCTGAATGCTGTCATGATACTATATGCCACTCAACATATCAAATTTAACATATTAAAATACCAGGAACTTAAGGCAAAACTTGAAAATAAGAAAGGAGGATTGGTCACTTCCTTTTCCTCTTGCTTGACACTTTACTGTTGGAAGCCTTAGTGCTAGGAGTTTTGGTCTTGGAATCTGGAGTATTGAAATCATGTTGCTTAACAGGTGGTGATAAAGTGGGTGTGGCCTTAGTCTTGAACTTAGGATCGAATTTGGGCATCTTCATGAGAGGAGGTATTATAGTTGCTCCCTCATATCTCTTTAGCAATCTACGTGCCTCCTCCAAATGTTGCCTAATACTTCTCAACTGAGCATTCAAGACCAAGCTTCTAACATACAAACTTTTGCATTGTCTCCTTATTGGCTGAGTCCATTTGAAAAAATTATTACTCCTGTTAAGGGCTTTGGATGCTTCTCTGACTTCATGGTCACAATTTTCAAGAATATGTTGAATGGAGTTTTTATACTCCAGATTGTGCTGCCTGAAGTGATTCACCTTGTATTTACTTCCCTCTAACTCCTCCAGGAACCTTTGATACTCCTTCCACTAACTAAAGGGGGGTCTACCAAGAGCCTGAGCTATCTGCTTCATTTGCTACACATATTTAAACTTTAATTTGAACACCCTGACTGCTGGCTGACTAGGCCCCACTGCAACATTCTTGGCTTGTTCAACAAAAGAAACATTTTTTTTTATTTCCTTTGGCAACCACTGCAGGTGACTCTGACTTGTCCTCTGTTGGTTTAATAGCTTCCTTTATATCTTTGTTCTTTTTCTCCATAAATGCTATTTTCATTTGGTTTTTTGACAATGCCTCTTTCATCTTTGTTATTTTAGGGTCCTCTTCTTTGTACTACACAACACCTATTTCAAGTGGTGTTATGTCCTCCTCATAGTTTGATTGCACTATTTATGGGCCCTTGATTTCATCCACTTTATCATCATCATGTACATCTACTTGTTTACCTTCGGAAATTTCCACAACTACTTGAGGGGCTGCCTCTTCGTGGGTCTTTTTGACTCTAGACCTCGTTCTAGGTCTCATCACAAACTCATCTTGTACTATGTCTTCAATTTTGATTTTAAGTTTGGCTTGTTGAGCTGATGTCACCTGCTCTTCTATTTCTTTGGCTGCCTTGTCATCCTTCATTCTTTGCAATGTAGCTTTATTGCTCAATTTGCCTACAAGTTTCTTGCTTGGATTGTCAGCTTCGTTCTTTATGGGTTTCATTTTCATGACTGAATGGATGTTCTCCTTTCTTGGATTTTCTTTCCTGGGCTCTTCCTTATCTATCTTCATTGATGGTGACCCGGTTTGTGGCAACATATCAATACTTGCAAGAAAATTAGACCAAAACATTTCTTCCTCTCAACATCATGCTTAACTAAGATTTTCATTAAAGAAAAATGGAACAGACTTGAAGCATGGTTATATTTTTGAATTTGTACTTTGGTAGCCATTCTTTCTAAACTATTGAGCATAAAATAAGGCAGGTTCATTGGCTTGTTTTCTGTGAAATTCCATAATAACCTAAGATGGTAGTGATATATTTTATTGAACCTGCTCTCACAGCTGAAGTATCTTTGAATAACCTTAAGAAGGTTGACATATTGTTCTTGAAGATAAATGCTGGGGAAAGTGGAAACAAACTTGTCCAGATACTCCAGCTTCACAAACTGTTTGTAAGCCAAAATGTCTAATTCATCCCCTTTAAACCACTTCTCCCCTGCTGTAGGGAGGTTGGTTGCATCAACAATAAACTTCTCAGTTAATACAATTTCTAGGTCCCCTAGTTTTACTCTGTTATCTTGGAAATTAAGAGCAAATAAACTAGCAAGTTTAGCATTGTGACCTATTTTCTGGATCTTCTGACAAAAAGGAATGCACCCTATATTTTCAAAAGCCACTCTAATGGTAGGGGATGAGTTCAGCAGGCTCAAAGTGTTGGGTTCGGTACGTACAAGATCTCCTCCCTTTTTTCTAGTAGTAGGGGCCATCCTATCTCAATACCTGGTAGACTAAATTTGACTTTAGGCTAGGGCTACGTGTACAAACCCAAAGAAATGAATATGACCATGGGTGACAGCACAACTCTACTTCAACAATTGTGACAACAAGATGATAACAACGCAATTTTGTGAGGTCGAATACAAGCAAGATAATTTGAGGATTATAAAACAACTGACATGAACCCTTTAAGAAACATCCATTAGCATAACTTCATATCTATAGCAATGTGATAAAAAACTCAGAATTGATAATGTATTTGTCAAGAAAAACAAAGTGTGCGCAACAAGAATTTTTTAGCAGGAACAAACACAATTTCGAAAATAGTAACCAAGATAAATAACAATGAGAATTCAGGAAAGGTGACTGAATTCATACCTCTCTAATCCCTGCAACCAAACTGTGTGTTGATAGCTATCCCAAGACACACTCCCTCTCTGTGTAGAAAAATGCAACATAATGCTTGGACTCCTCTGGGGCTTGTAAACTTCTCTATGATTTTTGCACTTCTCTGTGATCACTACTTCAGAATATGACCACTTATCCCATTCTCTGCGTGAGGAATGAGCCCATCACCTATGATAAATCATAAAGGAAATTGGAGGCCTTTAAAATGATTTCAAATTATTCTGTTGATGTAACGAGTTTGAGAGTTAACCCGTATTCCACTTGAAATTCACATGCTTAAGGTAAGCATTGTTTGAGTATTGTAGGATGGCAGAAAGTTTAGACATGATGGAATTGAAATCAAAGTTCGTTGGGGGTGCAAAAAGGAAATGAGTCAATCATGGTATGTGATGATGTTTATGGAAGGGGTATTTTAGGCCTAGGGATGTGTGGTTAAGTTGAAATGGGGATGAGGGTTTAGGCCTAAAATGATAAATATGAATAATGTAAAAAATGGGGAATGAGGGAAAGTAATGTGATGAGGGAAAAAAGGGGATAGGTAAAGGGGTACATATAATGACTAACAAAGGCATAGATAAGCATATTAATGTTTAGGCCCCCTTCGAGACCCTTCCTTCAACTGAAGTCATTTTTACCATATTACAATCCTATCATTACCTTATACCTGGACTCAACGATTTATTATAATACCTTCCCATACAATAGACACCCCTTCCCAATGACTGACCTTGATGACTAGAGTGATGACCCAACTAATGATGACTCCTTTAGGCAATGACAGGTCAAATCATGACAACGAACAAAATTATGAATTTGACCTCCTTTAAAAAACAAAAATTAACTCGAAATACCTTTCGACTAACAAACTCACCTACTCTAACACTCTGCATCCCTCAAGGCTGCAGAAACCTGGTTATGTATCCTCCCATAGCCACTTTGGGCGAGACTGTGATCTTCTTGCAGGTTGTTGCCAAAAGGGCCAATGATTAAAGGTTTTGTTGGTGCGTAGTATAGATCAAACCTAGGTAAGCCCAAACCTAAGCCAACAAATGGTTTCATTGCTGGGACCAAGATCTATTTGAGGGGTATGTTTATGTGGCAATTGTCGAAGAAGGAGATTCAAGATTGGCTAGAATCGAAGGAGTGGGAATTTTTAAATCAAGAGAACAAAAACCCTCATCTGAAGTCTAAAGCTTGGTTACAGAGATATATTTTTATAGATCAATACAAAATTTTCTTTGCATCATTTCCTGTCTTTGCATCATTTCCTGTCGAACTATACGAGTGGATATCAAGGTTGACTGAAAAAAATACCTGTTTTAAAGGCGGAGAACCTACGACATGGACTCCTGAATTGATACAACGACTCAAGAGCACTGACAATAGGATTTCAAGGGCTGTCAATTTCTGGATTGATAGCATCTTGGGAGGATTCATTATTGAGTTTGTAGTAGACCAGACTGTGTCCTACAATGAAGCAGAACGATGATTCTTCAAAGGACCGTGAGGTAAGTATTTAAAATCTTTGAAACTTTGGATTAAGATGCTTCTATGTGAAAAGGGAGTTTTACAGATGCAACCAGATTGTTAGTTTACTTATGTTTGGAAGAAGAGAGAATAAATCTGAGCCAGAGATCGCAGTAACGTGAAGTGGAAAAAGATATAGAGTAGATACTAGAAAAAGAGCTCATGGACAAGACCCAAATACCTTTGTAGAGACTGAATATAGTCCTCTTTTGAGTGAGTCTGAAAGTGAAAGAGAAGATAGCCACCCTGATAAAGCCTAGGTAATTTTGTAGTATTCACTGCCTGAGAGTTCACAAAATCCAGAATCCAGTAATAGCCATGGTGTTTTTGGCTCTCCCCCTCCCCCTTCCCCCTCCAAGAAGAAATATGGTTGATGATATTAAGCTGTCTGTTTTCAAAGGAACTGGATCAGAAGATCCATAATAGTTTTGGTTTTTATGTGAAGTTGTATGGACTACGAAGCATATCAATGATGAAAATATAAAGAAAGCATAGCTCATTATGATGCTCTGAGATAGAGCATTGACATTGTATATGAAGTATTCAAATAATTAGATTAGAACATTTGCAGATATTAAATCAACACTAATAATAGAATTTAAGAAGCCACAGTCAAAGTCGCAGTGCATCATTGAGTTAAAAGAAATTAATTAGAAACCTACTAAGTCCGTTTGGGAATTTGATCACAGATTTAAGGAATTGTTGGATCAAGTGAGATTCGAAATAGATTTGAAACAACATCAAGAATAGTTTATAGCTGTGATGTTACCGCATATCGGATTACCATTTATGCAACAAAAGATAACAAGTTAAGCTGAAGCTCTACAAATTGCGATGAAGTTGGAAGCTTCGCCTATAGGAGATACTAATGCAAGTATGCAACAAATTCAGAGTCAGTTGGCGAACCTAACCCTGCAGATACAAGATATCAAGAAAAGCAAAGAAGTCTGAGAAGAAGTATGGTGTTACGAAGTGCAGATCGAAGGGCCATTTAAAGAAAAATGTCTTATCGTTAGGGATTACATGGCTAGTGGGGCACCGAATCCCTTAAATGCAGGATCTAGCCTATGGTGTGAGATATGTAAGAACAAAGGTGAACATCTCTCAAAAGACTGTTACCTATTACAAAAATATGTGCATACCCCAAGGAACCTATATTACAAATTATGTAAATCAGTAGGACACGATGAGGATAATTGTCGAGCTTATGAACTAATGATGGAGAGCAGTGTTGACACTTATAGAATGTAAGAACAAGAACATTGATATGAAGGTAGTGGAAAACACAGTTGTCGAGGAGGCTACCAAGGAAGAGGTCGAGGTGCTAGAGCTAATGAAGGATGTGGACAAATCATTTCCTATAAGTGCACCCAGGCAGGTCATTTTGCGAGAGGTTTTTAGAACCCTATTACAATACGTAAGTACTATAAATCCTTTGACCATGTAATTGAAGAATGCCCTATAATTATGACAAATATGCAAGAAAAAAGGAATCAAAAACCAACAGAATATTCAAATGATGACTGTTGAAAAGAGGATCGATGAACCTCGAATTAGTATTGTTACTAGAAGTGGAGTTGCGACTAGTAGTGATAAAGTAAATGCAAAGAAATAATCTGAAAGTACATGGGTTAGAAAAACTATTGAGAAAATTCCTGTTTTTGATATTCAGAAGGAAAAAGAAGTATTTATGGAATAAAAACAAAGATTTATGGATGTTGGAGCTTCGACCTCCAGTGCCCAACCAAAGCGGAAAACTAGCTGCGACGTTTCATCAACTTTGACACAGAATCAAGCTTCAACGTAGAACCGAGCTTCGACATAGGATTGAGCTCCGAAACAAGAACATGATTCAAAAAATCAAGCAGGTATTTTAAAGACTTTTATGTAAACTTGTATGAAAATTATTAAGAGATAAAAAGGCTGTATAAGGGCTTCAGGAGTTGATAGTTTCTAGTGCACCCAAAGAAGCACTGCGAAGTGAGATGCATGCAGTCAATAATTTACATCGACAAAAGAGAACTGGAAGAGAGATGAGGCCTACTGCACAAATAGGAGAATATGAGATGGATCAAGTTATTCTAGATCTGGGATCTGATGCTAATGTTTTGGCCAAGCAGGCAAGGTAATTAACGGGTATGCCAAAGCTACAATTGTCACCTATTCAATTAAGGATGGAAAATCAACAAAAGATCTTCCCCCTAGGAAGACTACTGGGTGTGACAATGAATATTGAAGGAGTTCGCACTACTATTGACTTTGAAGTAATAGATATTGTTGATGATAGTAACCCTTATCCTGAATTTCTTGGACTTGACTGGGCATTTGATAATATGGCCATAATTAATCTGAAGAAGAGACAAATGATGTTTGAAGGAAGAAATATGAGAGTAACAGTTCCCTTGGAACTATCAGAAGGAGTAATATATACATAACCAGTTAAAGAAAAGTATTACACAATTGATATAGATAATATCTATCAGATAACAACCAAGGAATAGATTTTTGTTAACCCTATTACAGAAGGAAAGTTGAGTTGTGAGCATGATAATTCTTGTACCTTCAAACTCAAAATAAGAACTGGAGAACTGGCAGAATAGGCTGCGTGAAGTATCTACAATGCACTGTGCAAGAATCACCAAATCAGTTCGTTGTATGAAATCTAAGGTATGTTATCTACCTTCTTATGATGGCTTAAGTGATATAAATACTTTTATTAATGATTATGAAGAACAAGTGCCAGAAAATCAGAGGGTGTCAGCCTTGGATATAACCTTGAAAACTTATCCTACTAGATGGTGGGGCGCACACAAGAAGAATATGGGATATTGGCAGGAATGTCGAAGGTTGATATGGATAAGATTTGGTCAGATAAATATAGAGATGGAAATAAAATATGATAGTCAAACTAAACCTATAGAGCATATCCAGTTATGTACTACAACATGGAAGGATATTCCACAACAAGAATTGGTACATGGATTTATTCATACATTAGAAACAATCCCTAAGAACCGGTACCTATAAATAAAGCTTCGACATGGTATTGTGGATTGGGAAGACATGGTTGATGGTTTCATATTAACATTCAGCTTTGAATATGATTGTGCATACATAGATTTGGCCCTTCAGCTAGTCAAGAAGAGGATCTTTGAGAATGTAACTCCACTGACATGGTAGCAACTTGATTGGGCTATGCAAATAGAAAATGTACTAGAATGTTATAACCTTACTGCAGAAGAATAATAAGATCCTCGCAACATCGACATAGCATAATCAGAAGGATACCATGAAGTAAATGGACCTGAGTTAGAGATACCAGATATAATGAAGCCACTAAAGACCAAGAAAGTGAACATAGGATCAGAGAAGGAACCTAAGTTTGCAACAATAAGAGACTATTGGGATGAAGAGACAATCAGTAAAGTTACAAAGTTACATCATGAATATCAGGAACTATTTCCTACCAAGTTTTCAAAGATGAGGGGTATAATAGGAGATCTAGGAGTCTTGAAGATTCCCCTGAAGCCTGATGCGAAGACAGTTAAGCAAAGACCTTACAGACTGAATCCAAAGTATAAGGAGAAAGTGAAAGTAGAACTGGATAAGATGACAATAACAAGAATTATTGAACATGTGGAAGAATCAAAATGGGTAAGTCTTATGGTGATGCAAGAGAAGAAAACTCAAAGAGAAACCAGGATCTATGTGATTTGAGGAAGTTGAATGATGCATGTATATATGATCCTTTCCGTACCCCTTTCATAGATGAAGTGCTAGACAATGTTGGAGGTCAACAAGTTTACGCATTTACAAATGGATTTTCAGGATATGATCAGATTAGGATCACACCTGAAAATGGCGTAAGACCACATTTTCTATGGAATGGGGCTCATATCAACACACGGTGATGCCTTTTGGACTGAAAAATTCCCCTGCTATATTTTTCAAGGGTGATGGTTGCAACTTTTAAAGAATATATCCACAAGTTTTTGGAGGTATACTTTGATGATTGGAAAATATTTGGGTTGTTCAGCAAACATATTGGAAGTTTAAGACTTATGCTTGACACATGTAGACAATATCAGATCTCCTTGAATTTAAAGAAGTGCATATTTTGTGTACCTTTTGGTATATTGTTGGGACATATTGTTTGCAAGCAAGGATTAATGGTGGACCCTGCTAAGATTGCTATTATTGTGAACTTGCCTCCACCTAAGACAATAAGACAACTTCACACTACATTGGGACATACAGGGTATTACATAAATTTTATCAAGGGGTATGCTCAGATTACTACGCCTATGGAGAAATTATTAAAGAAGGATGTAACTTTTAAGTGGGACAAAGAATGTTAAAAGAGTTTCGAAATATTGAAGGAAAAGATGGTATATGCTCCTATACTAGTGTTCCTTGATTGGAACAAAGAATTTCATGTCCATGTGGATGCTTCCTGTATAGATTTGGGAGTGGTACTAGCACAACTTGGTGAAGGAGAAATTGATCATCCTATAGCCTTTGCAAGTAGAAAGTTGTCCAAGGCAGAAAAAAATTACACAACTACAGAAAGGGATGGATTGGCTATGGTGTATGATTTGCAAAACTTTAGACATTTTTTGTTGGGGTCACACTTTAAAATGTTTACAAATCATTTTTCACTGAAGTATTTGGTTAATAAGCCTATCTTAGGAGGAAAAATTTGCATATGGTTATTATTATTCCAGGAATATGACTTTGAAATCATTGTTAAACCAGGAATATTGAATGCAGGACTTGGCCATTTGTCAAGATCGGAAACAGGTGAAGAATCAACCAACATCGAAGATAATCTCCCTGATACGCAATTATTTGCAGTTAGAGTTGCAGATGACCATTTTGCAGATATTATTCATTTTTTGAACACAAGAATGGCTCCTTCTACGCATAAAAAGAAATAATTAGTGGTTAAGGCAAATGATTTTTCATTATGGGATTGGATGAGATACTATGCAAATATGTTTCTGAATATGAAAGACAAATGATTCTAAAAAAGGCTCATGAAGGCACAACTAGTGGACATTATGCAAGGAAATCCACTATGTAAAATATTTTGAGAGCAGGCCTATGGTGGCCTAAACTACACAAAGATGCAAAGGAGTACTGCCGAGCAAGTGATGTATGTCAAAGAACAGGGAATCCTTCAAGAAGAGATGAGATGCCACTGGTACCACAAGTTACATCGTAGGCTTTTGATAAATGGGCTATTGATTTTGTTGGACCTATCAACCCACTTGGAAAGAGGATTGGTGCAGGGTACATAATTACTGCCACTGATTGTTTAACAAGGTGGGCTGAAGCACAACCAGTAAAGGATTGCAGCGCAGAGATGGTTGCGAAGTTTATTTTTGAATACTGTCAAGATTTGGATGTCCAAAGATATTGATGAGTGACCAAGGTTTGCATTTCTTGAATAAAACTATTGAAGCATTGATAGAGGAGTTCCAAGTTTATCATCATAAGAGTACTCCTTATCACCCTCAGGAAAATGGAACAGTTGAAGCATTTAATAATATTTTGGAGAATGCACTGAATAAGGTATTCAATGTGAATAGGGATGACTGGGACCTTGCAATTCCAACAGTTTTACGGGCTTATAGGACTACATGTAAAAAATTGACAGGTTAGACACCATTTAGGTTAGTTTATGGGAAAGAAGCTGTGATGTAAAAAATTGACAGGTTAGACACCATTTAGGTTAGTTTATGGGAAAGAAGCTGTGATGCCCATGGAATATATCATCCCTAGTTTGAGGATTGCAACTTTTACAAATATGGCAGACCCTGATATAATGAAGGAAATAATGACGCATTTGATTTCTTTGGAGGAAGATAGATTCATAATAGGATTTCATCAACATGTATAGAAAGAAAGAGAAAAGGCTTGGCATGATAGGCATATTAAGCAAAAGAAGTTTTAGGTAGGATACCTTGTTCTCCTATATGATAGTAAGTTTTTGAAATTTCCAAGGAAATTCAAGATGCATTGGTTAGGCCCATATATTATTAAGCATATTACTGATGGAGGCACAGTTCAATTAGCTAAGTTAAATTGAGAATTGATTCAGAGAAGAGTAAATGGCAGCAGGTTGAAGATGTACAAGGAAAACTCTATCCCTACAACCTCACTATAAGAAAGAAAGGAGAAGAGTCTTAGTGCCACCTGCAGTTGAAAGTGGGCACTAGACTATAAACTACATTGCAGAGAGATTTGATGTAAGGAGTTACTTTGCTATAGTTTAGATTATGTCGAAGTACATAGGAGTTGTGATGTAAGAGGGATGTTTGCTACAGTATGGGATGTGTCGAAGTTTGCCAAAAAATGATGACTATTAAAAGGGAAAGTTAATGTTAAAATACATAGAAAATTTCATTTATGAGGACATGTTGGCAAGATCTAAGGATAGATATGCAGTTAATGAATAGAATCGGAGCACAAAATCTAAGCTGATGATGGGGTTAGAAACTCGAAACTATTATAAAAATCCACCTCCCACCCTGATCGAACACTTTTCTCAATTGAGAATTCAAGTCTTGAGAGTGCGAAGAAATTGCAAAAGTTTTAGCTGTCGTATGACGTCTGCGCATTCTTGGGAAGAATTTGTGCATAATTTTCATGAGAAAGGCTTATCTGGAATCATGGAAACCGTTGGTATGCGCGCAACGATAGCTGAGATGCCCGCAGTAGCATCACCCACAACAGAATCACCTTCAGCAACATCGTCAAGAACACATTGGAGATTTGTGAGGAAGAAACTGAACAAGGAAGAAATAACCAAGAGGAAATAGGATAAGAAACTTTCCAAGCCTTAACAAAAACCTAAGCAAGTCATATATCGTGAAGGAGAAATGGAGGAGGTGCATATGGAAATAGGCAACATAGCATTTTCTCCTCTACCACCATACATCCCACCGAGGAAACCAAATGAAAAACCTGTAAAAGAATCAAAGGATGCGAAGTATGGCACCTTTACACCCTTGTTGTCGGAAGCAGTACCATTTTCAGGAGAAGTTTCAGGGAAAATTTCATAGCTTAAGTTCATGGATTATGAATTTAAAGACATGAAGAAGTACCCTCAATTCGCACTAGACTAGTATTCGAAATAGGTGCATTACCCAGACAGTGGAGTGACAAGGCTAGAACCACAACAGTGGGAAAATGGGTTGCCGCAGTCAAGACTACTAAATATGTTAAATGTGTTGCACTTCAGCATAAGTCTAAGGAGCACAACGTGTGTGCGACAATTGCTCATGCTGGTGCACTGTGAAGGATTATGGATGGGAAATACAGTCCCTATAGACCCAATGTTGATCCGGAGGATCACAGGACTACCATACCAAAGGCATAACCTCGCGAAGGAGTTCATTGGAAAAATATCAGGATGGCACTATAGTGGACAATATGAAGAAGAAGTTTGGGCTAGCAAAAGGAAAGAGGGGATATGACATCAATTCAATCAGTGACCAGGTAGTTCGCTTTGTAGTGCACATATTGGCTGGGAAGATCATGAGAAAGTGTCGGGCGAATGAAGTTCCTACATCAGTGGTTTCATTAGCCGCGCAATGTGTCAATGGGGTCCAGTATAACTGGCCCATCGGGTACCTTTGCAAGGAATTTATGGACGACTACCATGAGGTCCAGGAGAAAGGTACAACATTCCATTATGCTTGGTTGATTTTAATAATTGCTATGTTAGCATGGAGAGAGCCAGAGGAGTCGTAGTTCCCTCTGGTGGCTTCATATGTCTGTGAAGTCGCGCGGTATGCCTCGCTGTGGTATACCACTAAAGCATCGTGCGCATAGAAGAATATAATATTTTTTGTGTTATATCACATGGACTTGCATATGCTAGTGAATCAACACCCTCGACTCTCACCGAGCTTATACGAGCAGTATAGCTCTGTGGCAAAGTTCAAGGTAGATTTTCATAAAGTGTACATATAGGCGCGTAGGGATACAAAGAAGAAATGGCATGCCCTGCCATACTTAGTCATAGAAGATGATATGTTAGCACTAGTACAAAAATGGCCCACAAAATGGATGACTGTGTTGGAGGCAAAAGTAGGAGATAGTGCGACAAAATAAGAGGAGGACACTTCGCAACGGTGAAGCGAGTGGAAAAGACAAGGACAAGGATCAGGATGAGCATGAATCAGAGGAAGAGGAGCAACATGATGAGGGTCACCAGGATCCTCTTGAAGGAGATGAGCAGACTAAGGAGTCTGAGAAGATGGAAACAAAACAAACTACCGCAGAAAAGAGGAAAGCACAGGGTGAAGCTTCAACGAAGATCAAGAAAAAGAAGAAGGCAGATAAAATGAAGGATATCACACCAATGGTCCTTATTGATGGGGACCTAGAGTAGATTGGAGATAGGATTCATGAGGCGGCATCTAAATCTTGGAACATAGTAGAAGATCGCTACGATGCACTTCTAACTGGTGTCAAAGAGTGGATCGCAGAATTAAAGATACTGGTGCAGACAGTCAGGCAACTAGTGCAGATAGAGGAAAGGGTTGGAGTAGAAAGGAATATAGAGCCTATTCTTGCGGCGAAGTTAGCACAGATACCTGCAAGAGCCATACAGTTTGAATCCACTGAACTATAGCAACAGGCTAAGGAATGGAAGCATGTCAATATGAACATTGCAACAGTGTTGTTGCAAGTATTACACAAGCTGAACTTGGAAATTATATAAGAGACGAGGTTGCGTGAACAACACACCGTGCAGCTAAATATTCAAGTAGAAAAAGAGCGAGCTGCGCTTTGGAAGAAGCTTGAGCAGGTGATCCAAGAAAGGGATCAAGTATCATAGCAACACTAAAAGATCAAGGAGGAAGTGGAAGCAACGTGCAGAGAAATTCCGGAACTTGATGTCTGAGAAGAAGAGCCAGTGGAGGACAAGGTTGCGAAGCATGACCTTGCAATGAAAGGTTATAAGGAGAAAATTGCCGCAGTGCAATTCAAATATGAAATGCAGAC
The DNA here is from genome assembly GCA_031772625.1 of Pinus tabuliformis. Taxonomy (NCBI): domain Eukaryota; kingdom Viridiplantae; phylum Streptophyta; class Pinopsida; order Pinales; family Pinaceae; genus Pinus; species Pinus tabuliformis. The sequence continues at coordinate 488,542,681 of CM062805.1, forward strand.
CAGTGAGATGCAAATGAAGTTGCAACCAACCACGCCACAGGATGAAAGAGACCAAAGGGAGGCTGACCTAAAGACCGTAATGGCTAGAATCTACGCAACAGTGACAGACTGTGGAAAACTCTTGGATGAAATTCTACAAATTTGGACTTCGCTGGAGGAAGATCCAAATGCATATAAAATGCAAGAAGAAATGCAACAAAAGTAGCAATAGTTAGAAGAAATTTAGGCATCTGCAAAGACCTTACCAATCTCATAGAAGCTTGCGAAGATCAATGATTCAAAGGCCCTCTAGAAGAAAATTGAGGAGCTGAAGAAGGAAGAACATGTCTTAATAGAGAGGACTCATCCTTGGCAGGATGAGGCCCTCCAACTATCGCAAGCAATAGATGATAAGCTTCAAAAACTTCAACAGAGGGAGACAACGTTGGTATAGAAGGTTGGAGAACATGTGACAGAGGCACTGCTGGAGGAAGTGCGCAACAAGGAAACGCAGGTAACAAACACTTTGCAACAGTTCAACCAAGCCTACAACAACATCGTAACAAAAATCAGAGACAAAACAGCTGAGTGACTCGGGACGAGTCACATGTGAGTGTTGGGGTCTTGTTGGGCGCAACCGAACTTGGCCTAGATTTTGATAAAGACTCTACATGTTGTGGAGTGAAGTGCACAATGAAGAATGTAGCAGAACACGAAGTGGACCACGCAACAGAGCGCCAAAGTGGATCCCATAGTAAATATACCGTGCATTATATGGGCTTCGAGGCGGGTCGAAGCCCCTCATTTTTGTAAAATAAGCATGTAATATTGTAAAATATGAATGGTTTTTGGACCATAGTAGCTTGTATTAGGGGAATCCATGGTATGTGGACCATGGTATTTTGATGATATATCCCTCGATGTAATAGTTTATATAGGGATCAATAATAAAGGAGAGAATCAAATTAGAATCACATCTTGAATTGAATGGTTGTATCTTTGTGATCTATGGTTTGGGCAAGAAGGCAAGGCTTTGCAGCTGAGTCTGCAGAGGCTTGAGTCTGTAGTTGAGTGCATGAACAGCCTACAACTGAGTGCGTAGGCCAAGAACTGTTTTTTGTACAAATTTATTATTATAAGGAATAGTTATTGTGGATGTAGCCCCACATTGGGGTGAACCATGGTAAAATCTGTGTCTTCATGTGTATATTTTCTTTTTATCTGTTGTATAGCAGTTTATTACAATTGTACCATATTTCAGTACAATGATGATATATGGCTTTATATGATATATTTAATGGATGAATGTAATGTGGAGAAGTAATGTTGGGTCCCTATAATACTAGTGATTACCCCATTACTATTGTAGTTATACCCCTTATTTATATTGTTGTGCCCCTATTAACCCCATATTGTTATTTTTGTGCCCCATAGAATCCCTCTATTGTTATTTTTGTGGCTTTATATTATTATTGTTAGGTCGGTTGGATTATATTGTGACTCCTTAGACTCCTATATATAGAAAGGAGGTTTTGTCATTTGTATCATCCAAGAATTGTTCATTTATGTAATGTAAAGGAGGTTTCCCCCTCGAAGAGGCTGAATTCTAAGGCGTTGATCTATCTTTTCTATCTTTTCTTGAGCTGGTTTCATAACATTTGGTATCAGAGCTTTGGATTCTAGGGTTTCGCTGCTCCAAACAGGTCATCGTGGAATTTTCGCTATAACTTTTTTCTGTGATGTTTCAGAAGTCACAAAAAAACCCATTTGAGAAGAAATCGCGCTGAACCTTGGGTCCGAATTTCAGAGCTTTTAGCGCGATATTTGCGGAGATATGATCTGAGGAAGTTGTCTTTTTGCAGACTCCTGAATTACATTCAAAACAGGTGACCTGGGGAAAATCGTCATAACTTTCTCTCTGGGGATCGGATTGAAATTTCGTAAGAAGGTACAGAAAGAGGACGGACTGTAGTTTCTTTTATGCGTCTTTTAGATTCAAAGGTTGAAACAGTGACTCGTGGCACGTCGTACAAGTTCGCTCTACTGAACTAGTCTAAAAGTAAGTCACTGTGGGAGATTTCACATAACTCTTCCTTGGAGAATCCAATTTGGGTCAGACTTGTGGCATTGGAAAGAGGACGCAGAAGGCTACTACAGGTCACAATTTCAGAACTGGATGATCCGAAATTACAGAGATACATCAGATTCAATATCAGGCTTCTATAAAGTGAAAAAAGGTGTGTAGTTTTTTTTTAAATTTTTGTGTAAGCTTGGTTTAACGGAATTCAAAGGGCATAGTAAAGCATTATTATCGGTAACTGATGCCCCGAGGAAAGAAAATGCAAACACCTAGTAAGGAACCTGAAAGCTCTAGCATGACTCATGAAGAAGAGGAAGAAATGCTACATGATATATCAAAATTACAAGAACAAGTGCAACAAATGTCACGCTCACAAAAGCTAACAGAAGCTAAGATAAGTGGCGTGGAATCTAAGATAAATGGCATGGAATCTAAGATAAAGGGAATGGAAGCTAAGATGGATGATTCAAAGACAAATTTGAAGACAAACATGGCAGATTTGAAGACAGATTTGACAAATTTTCTACAAGAAATACTTACTAATGGTGAAAAGGTTGTAAAGGAAACTCATGATGTGAACAAAAGTAATGTTAATCATGATTCCATAGATGCTAATGTTGGATCGAAGACCCACCATATTCCAAAAATCGATATGAGGAAGTTTGATGGCAAGGATCCCGCCACATGGATATTACAGATGGAGCAATTCTTCGATCTCAATAATGTGCAAAACACACAAAAGGTACGTATGGCAACTGTATATTTGGAACCAAATCAGTTTGTATGGTATCAATGGCTTTGCTCTCGTAAAAAATTTATCACTTGGGCAATTTTTACGGAAGAATTGATAGCACATTATGAAGATACAAAAAGCAACACTTTTTTTAGCCAATTGATAAGTCTCAAACAAAAGGGTTCAATAATGGAGCACATTGAGGAGTTCCAAAAATTGAACATAAGGGTAAAAGATATTCCAGAGGAGCATAGGATTGATGTGTTCATAGGGTCTTTAAAGGATAATATCCAACATGATGTTCGCCTTTGGGAACCTGATTCATTAGAGAAGGCATTCAGGTTAGCAAGAAAAATGGAAAGCAAAATTATGGCAACCAGGAAGCATACCACTCACAACTATAAAGACGGAAGTGTTGTTGCCCCTAGTCTTCCACAACCTATAAGGTTGACACCACAACAATTGGAAGAAAAAAGAGCAAAAGGGCTTTGTTACAGTTGTGATAGCAAATACACTAAAGGTCATAAGTGTGCTGAGAAGAAATTATTCTACATAGATTGTGAAGAGGAAGAAGAAAAGGAGCAAGAAAGGTCAAAAGAAGAAGATATACTCCAGGAACAAAGCCTAGATGAAGAACAAATAAATCCGACCATATCTTGTAATGCATTGGCGGGAATTACCACTCCTCAAACCATCAAGATAGAAGGACAAATCAAGAAGAAAAAGGTAATAGTGTTGATTGATTCAGGAAGCACCCACAATTTTATTCATTGTAGGGTAGCAAAAGAATTGAATTGCTTCCTATATCCAGCACCAGAGTGTCAAGTGATGATTGCAAATGGAGGAACAATAAATTGCTCTGGAAGTGCCATAATATCAAGCTATCCATGGGAGAATATGTATTGACTAGCCCAATGCTTTCCATTCCAATGGGAGGTGCTGATGTTGTACTAGGAGTCCAATGGCTACAATCCTTGGGTACAATAGCTTTTAATTTTCAAGAACTTTTCATCAAATTTTCTACGGAAGGAAAGGAAGTTGAATTAAGGGGTATTGCAGGGAAACCAGGAAAGATAATCAGCTCTAATGGTATGACAAAGCTTCTAAAAAAGGAGCAAAGAGGTGTAATTGCACAATTATGTTCGCTAGATGTTTCCACATTGGAATCATCTATTTCTCCAGATCTCCAAAAAGTCCTGGACAATCATTCCAAGGTATTTGAGACTCCCAAAGGTCTCCCACCTATGCGTGATCATGATCATGCTATTCATCTGATTCCAGGAAGTGTTCCTCCAAACATCAGGCCGTACAGATATCCCTATGTCCAAAAAAGTGAAATTGAACGTATGGTTGCAGAAATGCTAGAGGCTGGTATAATTCAACCAAGTCAAAGTTCTTTCTCTGCTCCAGTAGTATTGGTGCACAAGAAGGATGGATCATGGCGCATGTGTCCGGATTATAGGGAGCTCAACAAGCTCACTATTAAAGATAAGTTCCCCATTCCTGTCATTGATGAATTACTGGATGAATTGCATGGATCAATTTACTTCACCAAGTTGGATCTTCGTTCGGGATATCATCAAATCAGAATGAAGATTGAAGACATTCCGAAAACGACATTTAGAACTCATGAGGGTCATTATGAATTTTTGGTCATGCCTTTTGGCCTTACCAATGCACCTTCAACATTTCAAGGTTTGATGAATTCAATTTTCAAACCATTCCTTAGAAAATTTGTGTTAGTATTTTTTGATGATATACTAATCTACAACAAGTCTTGGAAGGATCATGTTGAACATGTTGACAGGGTGCTACAACTATTGGAGGAGAAACAATTATATGCAAAAAGATCCAAATGTTTCTTTGGAGTCCAGGAGGTGGAATATTTGGGTCATATTGTATCTCATGAAGGAGTTAAGGTAGACCCTAGCAAAATTAAAGCCATTAAGGAATGGAAAATCCCCACATCCATAAAGCATCTGCGAGGATTTCTTGGGTTGACAGGGTATTATCGCAAGTTTGTTAAGAATTATGGGAGAATAGCAGCACCTCTAACAACATTATTGAAGAAAGATGCATTTTCATGGACTCCGGAAGCAACAAAGGCCTTTGAACATCTTAAAGAGGCAATGTGCCAAGCACCGGTCTTAGCTACACCGGACTTCACAAAAACCTTTATTGTGGAATGTGATGCTTCAGGAAATGGAATTGGTGCTGTTCTAATGCAAGATGAAAGACCCATTGCTTTTGAAAGTCGTCCAATCAAGGGAAAGTTTTTAAGCAAAGCTATTTATGAGAAGGAAATGTTGGCAATACTCCATGCACTTAAGAAATGGCGACCCTACCTAATGGGAAGACACTTCAAGGTAAAAACGGATCATGATAGCCTTAAATACTTTTTAGAACAAAGATTATCCTCTGAAGAGCAACAAAAGTGGGTCACAAAGATGTTGGGTTATGACTTTGAAATCATCTACAAAAAAGGGAAGCAAAATGTGGTGGCAGATGCACTCTCAAGAAAGGATGAGGATGTGGAAGCATTGTTGTGCGCCATTTCTATTATCCAACCAGATTGGATAAACGAAGCAAGGGAGGAATGGAAGAATGATGAAGAAGTGTGGGCACTTATTCGAAAGCTACAACAAGATTCCAGTACGTCTGATACATTTAGCTGGCAAAATGATTCGTTATGGTACAAAGATCGCTTATACCTCTGTAAGAATTCCCAGCTAAAACAAAAGATTCTTATGGAATTGCACACTTCTCCCTTAGGAGGGCACTCAGGATTTTTAAAAACTTACCACAGGGTTAAGAAGGAATTTTTTTGGGATGGCCTTAAATCAGATATTCAAAAGTTTGTGGCGGAATGTTTGGTTTGCCAACAAAATAAAGTTGAAACAATTAAGACACCGGGTCTATTACAACCTTTATCCATTCCAAGCCAACGTTGGGAGGAGGTTTCAATGGATTTTATCACAGGTTTACCCAAGTCTGAGGGAAAGAGTGTCATCATGGTGGTAGTTGACAGACTTACCAAGTATGCACACTTTTGTGCATTATCACATCCATTTAAAGCCAGTACAGTTTCTACTGCATTTATGGAAACAATTCAAAAGCTACATGGAAACCCAAAGATTATTGTAAGTGACAGAGATCCCATTTTCACTGGAAATTTTTGGACAGAATTATTTTCTTGTCTTGGTACTCAGTTAGCTCATAGCTCATCTTATCATCCTCAATCTGATGGGCAAACTGAGATAGTAAACAAATGTTTGGAAGGATATCTTCGTTGCTTTGTATCTGATAAACAGACACAATGGGTCAAATGGTTGCCTCTGGCTGAATGGTGGTATAACACTTCCTTCCATACAGCAACAAAAATGACCCCATTTATGGCACTTTATGGGTATCAACCACCATCCATCACATCATATTTAAGAGAAAATTCTAAGGTTCAGGCAGTGGAACATCACATCGAACATCAACAACAAGTCCTCCAACTCTTAAAGGATAACCTCGTGTTGGCACAAAATAGAATGAAACAACAGGCAGATCAACATCGCAGTGAAAGAAGTTTTGATGTAGGTGATTGGGTATTCCTACGGCTACAACCATATAAGCAAATGTCCCTAAAGCAAGCTAAGAAGGATAATAAATTATCACCAAAGTATTATGGTCCGTACAAGGTGTTGCAAAAGATTGGTACTATGGCATACAAATTGGAGCTTCCTGCAGCTTCTCGATTGCACCCAGTTTTCCATGTTTCATGTTTAAAGAAGGTTATAGGCGACAAGCTCCCAGTTCAAACAATATTGCCAGAACTTGATGAGGAAGGAAAAATTATATTGGAACCGAAAGCAGTCACAGAAACAAGAACTCGACAGCTACGAAATCGATCAATTTCAGAGTATCTTATCAAGTGGAAGAACTTATCCGCTGAAGATTCCACATGGGGGATGAGAATTTTATGCAGAAGTATCCAGAACTACTCAAGCGTTGAGGACAACACTTTTTTGAAGGAGAGGGGCATGTTGGGTCCCTATAATACTAGTGATTACCCCATTACTATTGTAGTTATACCCCTTATTTATATTGTTGTGCCCCTATTACCCCCATGTTGTTATTTCTGTGCCCCATAGAATCCCTCTATTGTTATTTTTGTGGCTTTATATTATTATTGTTAGGTCGGCTGGATTATATTGTGACTCCTTAGACTCCTATATATAGAAAGGAGGTTTTGTCATTTGTATCATCGAAGAATTGTTCATTTATGTAATGTAAAGGAGGTTGCCCCCTCGAAGAGGCTGAATTCTAAGGCGTTGATCTATCTTTTCTTGAGCTGGTTTCATAACAAGTAATGTATGAATGTTAAGTATAAGAAAACACAATAATACCACATCTCTGCATCCCTAAAGGCTACAGAAACTTGGTTCTGCATCATCCCATAGTCACTTCGAGTGAGAATGCGATCTGCTTGCAGGGCATTGTTGAAAGGGCTAGTGATTAAGGGTTTTGTTGGTGTGTAGTATAGATCGAACCTGGGTCAACCCAAACCTAAGTCAACATCATTCCATTCCACACCTGATAGGAAACATTTTCATGACTATGTTTAGGGAGATTTTGGACAGGTTCATTTGGGTGATGATACACCTTGTAAAATCGTTGGAATGGAAAACAAAAGAGAGTCAGATTTATCAAAGTTTGGAAGCAAAAGAAGAATCGGTGTTGGAAATATTTAATATGAAAAATGCAAAAACAGTCAGTACACCTTTGTCTATCCATTTCAAACTAAGTAAGGAGATGTGTCCAAAGACCCAGGAAGAGATGGATTATATGTGTAAATTTCCATACACATCAATTGTTGGAAGCTTAATGTATGCAATGATCTACACAAGACCTTATATTGCACATGTAGTGGGAGTTGTAAGTAGGTATATCAACAATCCGAGAAAAGAGCATTGGATGGGAGTGAAGTGGATTCTTAGGTATTTGAGAGGTACCACAAAACAAGCATTATGTTTTGGAGGTTCAAACATTTCTCTACAGGGATATGTTGATGCAGATATGGCAAGTGAAAAAGATAATAGAAGGAGCACCACTAGGTATATGTTTAATGTAGGTGGAAAAACTGTCAGTTGGGTTTCAAAATTACAAAACATTGTTACACTTCAACAACGGAAGAAGAGTATGTTGTTGCTACAAAGGCTAGTAAAGAAATGATTTGGTTACAAAGGTTGATTGATGAATTGGACAAGAAGCCGGAGATGGGTAGGTCATACAATGATAGCCAAATTTCCATCCATATTACAAAGAACTCAACATTCCATTCCAAGACTAAACATATAAAAAATCAAGTACCATTTCATACAATTAGTGTTGGAAGATGGATAGTTGAAGCTGGAAAAGATACACACTACCCAGAATCCTGCAGACATGTTAAAAAAAGTTGTAACCAAGAAGAAACAAAGATTCTATTTAGTTTTAATTGGTCTTCAAGTATGATGATTAAGATGATAAATAGCCAGGTCCAAAGTGGAAGCATTATCCAACAAGTGAATCAACGATGGAGTTGCTATAATCAGTCTCCAAGTGGGAGATTGTTGGGTGTGGAGCCTGATTATCTTCCTGATTCAGAGGTATTTTTTTTAGTTGTATGTATACCCCAGGAAAACTGTACACCCCTCCATGTGGGGGGTCTGAATAGATGAAAAATTTCCTTATGAAATATTGTAATTTTGTAGTCAATCTAGTTCATTCATTAGGCAAATTATATGATAATAGAAGTTATGTTAATTTAGGGTTTTTTCCCTAGAAGGAAACCTTTAATTAATATGAGGGAACTATATTGCGACTGTGGATCATTATTTGGAGTGAGGACTAGAGAGGGGACTGTGTCAGAGCGAAGAGGAAATTACAACAAATTTGTTGTAGGTTGTATCTCTTCATTTCGCTGGATAATATAAAAGGAAGGATTGACTATTTATTTGTGGACGTAGCTCAAATTGGGTGAACCACGTATATATGTGTCTCTCTTACTTTATGTGTTTGTGTTTCTACAATATTTTGTGTATTTCATTGCCTTAATTAATTTCTAACAAAATTACGACTCAGAGAGCCTGTGTCGGTCTCACCAACCACCATCCACATGATCATTGGACTTCCATATAAGGGCAAGAAAGTGCCCAAAACAGTCTACATCAACAAGTGGATTCATGAATTCACGGGAGGATCAATCACGAATAATTCCAAGGGGATAATAATCAGACAAGTCCAAGATCCATTGGTTAAATGGGTTTGCATTATTATAGCTCCGCGTCTCACACTAGCAGGCATATCATCAGATGTCAAGTTAACATGCTTGAAGCCATTGGAGAAATGACAAAGTCAGGGAAAACATACAACTGGGTAGAACATGTCGTTGACATGGTCAAGACCAATTTCCAAGAATGTCAAAATTATGGTAAGTACATTCGATTTCCCTCTTTTCTCATTTGGAAAGATATGAATTTTAGCCCACTAGTCGGGGAGATTGATTCCACTAGGAAAATGAATACCATAATGGAAAATTTCAAAATTTCCTCGCGTGGATGGTCGGGGAAACCCTAGCCTGTGGGACCCCAAGATTTATTCAGAAACTAACTTTTAAATATCAAGGCAATTCCAAATAAATGGGGGGTTCCACAACATATTCGATGTTCCTTGCGACCCCCCTCACATATAAAGTTATGCCTTAATATAACCAAAGTATGGTACAACAACATTGTAGAGGTAGACCCACAAGATCTACCTTATCAACTGACAATCGACCAAATATTTCAAGAATTACATTGACAGTCCAACACATTGCTCCCAATTCCTATGGGGGCCCTTTAACCACCTAGAGAGATCATCACACCCATGTATAATGCAGAGTAGGGGGAAGAAAGAGAAGCTTCACTATACATACAATTTTTTAAGATTGATTTATCACTCCCCTTGAGTTTCAGCTAAGTTGTCCAGCTACAAGGAATCTCAGTCTAAAATCTACTATGACTTCCTCACTAGGAATCAATTGGTAGGAAGTTTTGTCAGACATCAGACTTGATCATGCACAGCAACAACAATTTGATACAATTGTACAACAATTATTGGAAATAACTAAGACAAATGGAAAAGCAATTAAAAAATCCCAAGAAAGCTCAAGTCTCAGCATCATCTATTGAAGGGCATTATTACAAGCATTGGGGTATGCAACATATGATTTTATTGAAAATGTGTGATAGAATATGAGAGAGGCTCAACAAACCAATCCACTACAAACTTCGACATAAAAGGGTAGTTCCTCTTAGGAATAGAATCAATCGCAGTCAGGATCAAGCACAAAGCAGAATGTCCAGATCCCTGATATTGACTTAAGCTCAAACTCACCTCATCTATCTCCAATGCATGTTGAAGAAGAATAGTAAGGGAATGATAATACTATTGGGCGCGGGATCCCCCAAGGAAATTTTTGGGGCTTAAAGCCCAGATTTTGACCAAATTTGATGTAAAGACTCCGCGTTTTGTGGGCGCGGAGCACGAAGATTGTAAATGAGTCATAGGGTTGTCCGCCCTCATTTTTGTAATGTAATGTCGGCTTTAGAAATCTACCCATGGTCTGTGGACCATGGGATTGTATAAATATAGCAAGGCTCTAAGTTGTAAAAGAGGGGAATAGTCAGGAATGAAGGATGAAGAATTGAGTCTTATCTAAGTGTCAAGTCGAGTCTTTGGGTCATAGAGTAGGAGAAGGCTCTGCAGCTGAGTGCGCAGAGGCTTAGTAGTCCGTAGCTAAGTGCACGGACCCCTGTAGCTAAGTGCACAGGGCGGGTCGAGTCTGTAACCTTTGGAGAAGTAATAAAGAGAAGTTTTACATCATTTATGTGTATCTTTTTTCACGCATACCACCCCCACCCACACCACCACTAGTTTCACCGCCTTCACCTCGATCCTCACCCGTACCACCTCCGCCACCACCGCGAGTCAATATGGCAAGTGCGATAAAATTGTTTGTGTTCAAGGGAGTAGGAAATGAAGATCCAGACCAGTTTTGGTTCGTGATAAGAGCCATATGGGAACCGCAGGGAGTTACAGATGATAATATAAAGAAAGGGATGCTAGTCAGTGCTCTGCAGGATCACGCATTGACTTGGTATATTATGCATTTTAATGACAATCCGAATGCGGGAATCGCGGATATCCAAATTGCGCTAAACAGAGAATTTAGCAGGCCGAAGTTAGAAGTGAAATCGATCATTAGATTCAAAGACATCACAATGCTACTAGGCGAGACTCCTTGGGAGATGGATCAAAGATTGAAGTGTATGATTCACGAAGCTAATATGACTTTGACGGATGGACAACATCGCAACTGGTTTGTAGCATCGCTAACGTTGCATTTGAGGAACGCGTTGTCGCAACAGAGGTTGATGACTCAAGCAGAGGACTTGGAAATCACAATGAGGCTGCCTGAAACCTTGATGTAGGATCCTAACTTGGGAGTCCAGCAGATCCACATGCAGTTGAAAAACTTATGCCTTGAGATGCAGAGTCTGAAACAGGACAGGACAGCCCAACCAGAAGTATGCGAAGAGGTGTGGTGCGTAAAATGCAAGGGTCACGGTCATGATAAGGACCACTGCCCTGTTTTCGTGAATTACCTCGCGGGAGGAGGACCGATGCCGTTAAGGCCAGAAGCGCAAGCAGGACCTAACGTGGCACCTGTTTTGTGGTGCACGATTTGTCAAATAGGAGGAAAGCATGCTATGGACAACTGCCATTTGTTACAAAAGTACACACAAAATTCACAACAGTTGTTCTGTAATTTTTGTAGATCGGTTGGACACGATGAGCACACTTGTAGAAGCTATGAGCTGATGATGGATAGAACTCCCACCTATAGAGTTTAGGCCGAAACGCGACCCCTAGACCAGAATGCAGGAGTGGCGCGAACCGGATTTTAGGGGCGCGAACGAGGCCGAGGTGGAGGAGGACCTGGAAGAGGTCGCAGACAACTAATATGCTACAATTGCGAAGGGACAGGATATTATGCCCGTGATTGTACGAACCCAACGCGTCCATCATGTCTGTATTGTACCTTGTTTGATCATGAGATGGAAGATTTTCCTACGTTGATAGCTAGGATATGCGACAAGGGAGCGCTACCACCTCCCCCGACTCAGAACCTGCAGATGATGAGGTCTGAGCCAGGCGAGGAAGACCCAAATGTTAACATTGTGCTCTAAAGTGGAATCGCGATGGGATATGATAAAGGAAAACAACCAGAAGATAGTACTTGGGTTCACAAGGCTCCGACGAAAGAAGCAGAGTTTGATTTGGAGCGCGCTAAGGAAACCTTCATGGAAGTGAAGAAGAGCTTTGCTGATGCATCTAGTTCAGAAAGCAAAGATAGATCGGAGCCGGAATGGACCCATCTATGCTTACGACATTCATGGAAACATGCATGAAGCTACTGCACAAAAGTAAGGCTGTAAAAGGATTGCAAGAACTCATTAACAGATGCGCTGGGACTACGCTAGGAGAACTGCGCATAGTTCAAAAGATTGGAAAACACAAGACTAGGATAGGGAGAGAAATGAGGCTAGCTGTGCAAATTGGAGAATATGAGATGGACTAAGTAATTCTAGATTTAGGATCAGATGCGAACATTCTGTCGAAGCAGACATGGGAGCGCATGGGGAGGCCTACGCTGCAATGGTCTCCTATTTAGCTGTGAATGGCGAACCAGCAGAAGATAATACCCATGGGACGATTGCAGGGAATCACCGTGGATATTGAGGGAGTGAGTGCGCTAGCAGACTTTGAAGTGATAGAGATTATTGATGACAACAATCCCTACCCTGCGCTCTTAGGAATTGATTGGGCCACTGACATGAATGGGGTGATTAATTTGAAGAAGCGCAAGATGATTTTTGAGAAGAAGTCTCTGCACATAGTTATACCCTTGGACCTTGCAGAAGGATTGTGCTATACAGATCCGGTGCGCGACTATGACAGTGATGATGATTTGGACTGCATTTACAAAATAATCGTGCGAGAGAAAGATTGGGTAAATCCCACCGCGGTATGGACGAATTTCATGGGAGCGCGAAAGCTCCTACACTTCAGATTCGAATGAGGAGATAGAGCGATGGCAGAACCGGTTACATGAGGTAACCATGCTGAACTGTAATATGATGACAAGATCGCTGCACTGTGTATCGACACAAGTGAGGGATCTGCCTACTTATGATGGGTTAAGTGAGGTAGATACTTTCCTAGACAAGTTTTAAAGGGAGGTGTCAGAAAAGCAACTTTTCCAGGCCTTGAATTGGGTACTATGCGCTACACCCGCATAATGGTGGGGTACACATAGAGGAAGCTTTGAAGACTGGCGTGCATGTAGAAAAATGATGCACACACGGTTTGGGAAACCTATAGTGCGATTGGCAGATAAATACAATGGACGGGATGGTCCGCGCGCGCATCTGTCCAGGTGGGTACAGGAATATGGTAAATAACCTGCGCAGATACACATGAACTATGCATTGGGAAATACGGTCAATGAGCATGTGTTGGGGGGGCAAATGCGCAAATGACTCATCAAGTTAGAGCGACAGACTGTGGAGAGAATGAGCGTAGAAGGTTATCCATGCGGAAGCATTTAACGAGGTGTGCGAAGCGCTGAACAAGGTATATAATGCGTAGTGAAGTGATTGGGACTTGCGCATGCTAGCAGTTTTATGGGCTTATAGGGCGATGTGCAAGAAACTGATGGACCAGACGTCTTCTAGGCTGGCCTATGGAGCAAACACTATAATGCTGATGGACTCTATCATGCCTAGTTCACGCATATTAGCGCCCAAGGATATGACGGATCGCAGAGTCTTGGAAGAAGGGATCGTGCAGCTGGACGAAGAAGAATGCTTGGGACCTGATGACGAGATCCAACAGGGTGATCTTAGGCTCCAAGAACTCATGAAGGAAAAAGTTAGGTTAAGGGAAAAGAGTGCCATGACGGAAGAAGAAGTCAAGAAGCTTGAGGAAGGAATAAAGAAGGACCTTCTTGATAAAAAAGTTGTGGTGATAAGACAAGATGCACACAGTTCCGTTGACAAATTTAGGAGCTACCGCCGAGAGTTGATCAGTGTGGTGCCTTGGATTGGGTTGTATATTACTAAAGGGATCACTAATGGTGGCATGATGCAGATTATAAAGTGCGCAATGCAGATAGTAAAGTTAAAAGGCATACTTTTCCCAGGAAAAGTGATTGATGGTTAGTTGAAGCCATACATGGGTGGCCCGACTAGCTGACTAGCCCACCGAAGTATAGTCTTAGCGCTCCAAGTAGCTGAAAGGAGGCGCGAGACTATAAACATATGCAGGGAACACATGAACAGATACAAGGAAGCAGTTCAGATACAACTGCCTCTGAACAACTCATGCAGGAGATACAGCAGGCAACTTCTCAGTGCGCTGCCGATCTTGTAGTAGCTCGAGCAGAGTTGGGAGGTCTCCACATGAAGATCTCCGCACCTACAGAGTGACTCGAGGGTGAGTCATGGTGTTTGTGTTGGGGGAAAGTTTTGGAGCTTAAAGCCCAGATTTTGACCAAATCTGATGTAAAGACTTCGCATTTTGTGGGCGTGGAGCATGAAGATTGTAAATGAGTCATAGGGTTGTCCACCCTCATTTTTGTAATGTAATGTCAGCTTTAGAAATCTACCCATGGTCCACAGACCATGGGATTGTATAAATAGAGCGAGGCTCTAAGTTGTAAAAGAGGGGGATAGTTAGCAATGAAGGATGAAGAATTGAGTCTTATCTAAGTGTCGAGTCGAGTCTTTAGGTGATAGAGTAGGAGAAGGCTCTGCAACTGAGTGTGCAGAGGCCTAGTAGTCTGCAGCTGAGTGTACGAACCCCTGCAGCTGAGTGCCTAGAGCGAGTCGAGTCTATAACCTTTGAAGAAGTAATAAAGAGAAGTTTTACATCATTTCTATGTATCTTTTTCCTATTTTGTGCATTGATTGTATCGGATATAAATTGCATTTCTATTGTTTATATGATGCGCGAACTTATACGAATGTGTTGATAAAGTGAATATAAGATAAAGTATCTGTTTATGCGAAGATAACTAACTGTTGTAAGAAGATAAGTAAGATACGTGGTGTAACTTGGGGAAGTAAAGAAGATTGCTGCTTTAGCAGTGCGAAATCACCTCATCCCCTGGTTAGGGTTACGTGAAGGTGACTATAACAGATCGGGAAGGCCTCACGGTTCAAGATAGTGCGCGAAGTGACCCGCGCGAAGGTATTCACAGTTGGACTAAACCGACCCCTCAGACGTCTCAAGGGTGTGGAAACTTGGTTCCAGCATCCCCCCATACTGCTTCGGGTGAGACCTCAGTCCATGCTTTGCGGGTTGTTGCCTAAAGGGCCTATAGTACAGGGATTTGTTTGGCTAATTAACTCTGAACCTGGGTCAGGCCCCATCAAGCCAAAAAATACTATGTTAGATCATCCTAACTCATAAGAAAATTTTTCGGAACGAGCAAGGTCAGATGAAACAATAAGATGGGATAAGGCACAAACACAAGACACGTTGGCCACACCGAAGAATCAACAACAAGTTTCGTTGACTGAACCGACCTTGACTAGTGCACCAGTGATTGAGCTTAAGAAAGAATTAATAGACATTCCAAGCATTAGAGAAATTTTTAGGCTAAAATGGGCTTCCTAAGGAATATTATAAAATAATATTGGAAAAAATAAAATAAGATTAGACTACCTCATCAAGTTTTGGAGGGAAAAAAATAAAAAAACTACTTTTTCAACTTATCTCCCTACGATTTTACTCAAAGTTCAAGCAAGAGCACTCATTGGATGCAAAATTTAATTTTTCATCCAAGGAGTACCCATGTTGCATGCTTTCAATGGGCCCTATTACGTGGAAAATGTGAAATACATGAAAAATGTGATTGCAGTCACATTTTTTCATGTATTTCACAATTTTCGTGTAGTAGGGTCCATCGAAAATATGCAACATCGGTACTCCTTGGATGAAAAATTAAATATTGCATCCAAAGAGTGCTCCCACTTGAAATTTGAGTAAAATCATAGGGAGATAAGTTGAAAATGCGGGTTGAAAAAAGTATTTTTTTGTTTTTTGTTTATCATTTTACCTTTTTACTCCAAAAATGGTGAATCATCTCCCATGGTTGACATCATCATATTGAATTCTATTGGTTCTTATAAAGTTGATTTTTGTTTTGAGGTCCATTTTTTACCTCAAAATTTCTCTAATGTAAGTTCCCTGAATTGAGGCTTGCTAGTGACAAACATAATTTTGAAATTTTAGAAAATTTTGTAAAATCAACAAAGATAAGAATGAAGAAAAGAAAGAAAGACACTAATAAGCTTCAGTGGAAAGAGGAGCAAGAAAGGGAGATCTGGTTGGAAGGCCAACTCTGGGCAACAAAAAAATTAATTATTGACATGCCAACTGAGGTTGATGATCATCTTGTTGCTTTTCAAAAATTATTGGATCAGTTAATTGACGGCAACAAGCAGCTCACTGCTCTGAAGAGTGAGTTGGAGTTGAGAAAAACAATTCCAGGAAGTCAGCAGTTATCAGAAGTAATCCAAAAATCACGCCAGGAATTTCTAGAAGCTAAGCATGAATTGGAAAGCACACTGGATTAGGGAGCCATTTTGGGCACAATTTTGAATAATTGGCCTACATATTTATCACCAAATTGTAGCTATATCAAAAAATAAGATATGATTATTCATGGATTAGGATCTAGGAAAGTTACAGAGCCAAGGGAAAAATTGGTACTTTATAAAAAGATTAAACAAGAAAAGAAAACCCAAGCCCAACTTATGAAGGAAAAATGCCATTGGCTAAGAGAAGGAAATAAAGATCAAATGGAAGCAACTAACACTACAAAATTCTTGCAGAGGATCCTTAATCGAGTGCAATAGATGGAACAATAAGGGCCTATAGACCAGAGGATATCAAAGCAGAATTCATTGGAAGACATAGGACAATATCTTCCAAAAATAAAGTAATTGGATGCATAAGGAAGGCTAGTAGTTCGTGAATGGTCGATATTTGATGATCATCTCCAACTACTTGCTCTAGTTATACACCATATGTCTTTCCCAGAAATGCTGCCACCAACATAGTATAGTCATCACCACCAAATCCATCACAACCTACCCATACTTTCTTTTAACATAGCATCTCGACATGCACAACGACTTCAGAACAACAATCTTATGAAGTTGAAGTCGACCAGATATCTTAGCAGTCAATAGAACTAACCTAAGAAATGTCGATTAATCAACCTACAAAAGCTGTTGAAGAGCCAACAAGTGAACAAGAAGTTGTATAATTTACTTTTTATGTATAGCTTTTGCTTCAATATTGTCATATTTTTTGTACAAATTTTTTGTAACACTCCAAACCTTCTCTTCTTCGGAACGAATAAGGCTTTGAGGGTGGGGGAGATTTTAGAGGGGCTAGTTGACTAAGTCAACTAGCCCGATCAAGCTAGAAATCTATATTGTAAGTCGGTTGACAACTTAGTCAAGTCGATAACCAAGTCATCTTAGTCGAGTCAGTTTGGACAGTTAAACTATTGTAATTGTCCTGACAAAGTATATATATCAATGAGTGTATCATTGTATCGTTTTTATTTGGATTTAAGAGATATATAATAAAAGTGTGCTTCCATTGTGTCTCCACTACTTTGTTTCTCTTCTCTATTTCCTTATGTGCATTGTTATGTAATTTCTTATTTTCCTTACTACTAGTAATCACGCTTACTTTTACCTAGATTACCATAGAAACTAACCCATAGGAAACTCAATATCCAGTTGAGCACCAACTCAACTTTATAGATTTATAATCAACAACTTCTTAACTCATTAGTGAATCATCATCAACCATGCAATCCTCTCTCTCTCTCTCTCCCCCTCTAATACTTGTGTGCTCTTCAAATTTTTATTGAGCTTATCAACCTCAACCCTTAGTGATACAAATTTTTTCTATAGGTTTTAACCCTATCCAAAAATTACTTGTAAACGAATTATTAAAACAAGAAAAATATACAATGGTGAGAACATAAAAAATATATACACATAGGTTTTCTCTTGGAATCCAAAACTGAGAAAACCACATTGATTTTTCACTATATTCCTTTCTATGTTACAATACATTATATACATGTCGAAGCATTCATAAACCCCAATCCATTAACCCTGGATTAGAACATAACCATAGTTCCCTTGACTAGATCTACAAAATACCATGGGAAAAACCATCATGCCTGAAACCATTCGTAGAATCATGGGTAGGTCTGCCCACCATCCACGGGTCCAACCCCCATCCTTGGGTCCACCCAACCATTTTTGGCTAGTCATGGAAATAATATAACACATACCCAACTTATTTGGCTCTTCTTGCTTCTTCAAGGAAATAATTTATTCTTCAAAATTTTTCTCTTGTTGGAAAAAATTTGCTTCAACTTTGGTCAAGTCCTTAGATATTTCTTTGAGATGACTTGTAAAAATTCCTTCTCTTCTTTCTACTTCTTTTAATTGGAGTCTTAGGAGGTCAAATTCTTCCTTTGTACCATCAATGTCATGATTATTCTCTTCAACGTCTTCCATCAACTTCATAAGAAATTTATTTTATTCTTTCAATCTATTGATTTCTTTTAGAGCAGTCACAAGCTCTGCTTTAGGGTCTTCTTCAACCTATTCTTCAGAGTCTTATTCATTTTCATAGTCTTCCATGTTTTTGGTGTTTTCAATTTTTCCTTCATCTTTATAGTCTTAATCCACATGTTCTATTTATATGGTCATGAGAGAGTATTCCTTCAAGTAGATATTTTGAAGCTTTTTCGAAAGATCTTTTGTTGATGACCATTGTCCCACTTTGACTCTCACAAAATTTGATAGGTCATTCAAGATGGCTATCAATGCTTTCATCTTGTTTTCCCTTGACTCTTTTGTAGTTGTATCTGTTGATGGAGTTTTTGAGGATATGTACCCTGTAACCATTGAATCTCAGATATCATATCCTAGATCCATGAAATAGAATTGCATTCCTGAGCTCCATGATACATAGTTTGTTCCATTGAACAAGGGATCTTTGCAAACCTAATTGAATCTGAATTCATAACTGAGGAGGAGATTTCTTCACAACATTTCCTTCTTGACCTTGCCAATTATTCGTCGAGGATATTCCTTCCAGCTATTAGGCTGTGTCTGAAGGTACCGACTTTGATTCAAATTGCAGGAAATACTGAGAAGGGGGTGAATCAGTATTTTGTTTATTAACCAATTTCTAATCAACAAATCACAACATTAATCATTCAAAAATGAACACATGAACATAAAAGATTTAGAATGGAAGAAAAATTTTCTTGATATAAAGAGTACATTCAATTTTTGTCGCCTCCAACTGAAACTTTCGTAGGTTCCAATCTTTGAGATACACCAATCAATTAACTTAGCACCAACTTAGTGAATTCGTGGACACCAACCCACAGGAGACACCAATCCCCTAGTTGAGAACCAACTCAGAAACTTCATAGGCTCCAATCTTATCAATTAAGCACCACTTGGCAAAATTTGTGGGCACTAACCCATACGAAACTCCAATCCCTAGCTGAGCACCAACTCAAATCTTAAATTATACTGTAGATTTATCGTCAACAACTTCTTCACTCATTAGTGAATCATCATCAACCATGCAATCCTCAAATTTCCAACTTCAAGCCTAACCATCGCCGCCATCCCACACTTTCCTTGTCTTCAACTGTCCTTAGCTCATCTTTTACAACATGACCCCTCATTCCATTTGTAGTTGATCTTCAAACTTATGTAGCCAGAACACAAGTCACAAGTTATTACTATCCAAACATCACACTATTAATAGACTTTAACGTTGTCCACTTCAATTGAAATCATAAAATATCTTCCTGCCCCAAATATTCCCTTCAATAATGCTCAACTTCTCCACCAAAATTTGCCACAAATATCAGTCCGAACATCAACAAGATTTCATACCAAACATTGATTTTCTTTGACTTGTAGACTAGCCTTTAGATTTCATATTTACCAAGGCAACAAGCAGAATCAATTCAAACCCTTCACAGATACCTTAGAAATCTTCGTTAAAATGCTTCTAAATCTTGTCAAACTCTTTGACTTCACCTTATAATTCTTGTCTTTCTACCTTAGAGAATTTTTATCCCAAATCGTTTGAAGTGATGAGTCGAAAACATGTATTATACAAGTCCAAACATGTTTTTGGAGCCGACATGTAATTTATGTTAGGGCTAACTTGTATTTTATGTTGGGGTTGACCCTTAATCCAATATTAGAGCCGACTTGTAGTTTTGGAGCCGACCTGCACATGTTTTACAAATTTTTTAATGAAGCATCCCCATTCGTATTATTCCAATACACTACATTGACTAAGTGTGGGAATTTTTCCATAAATAATGTTCGTTAAAATCATAATCAATTTGGTCCAAAGCTCAAGAAATTCACTGTGCAACACACTATAATATCATGAATTACTTAGTTCAAAGATCTTGTACTTATCATGTTCACTATTTTCGACCCCCACAACCAACAACCTGCTCTTCAGTATAACATTTGAACTTCTTACGTTGAACTCGTCCAAGTCCCATGTCTACAAATTTTCATACTCTTGTATCTAAATCTAATGGCAAATTATGAGGTTTCAAGTCCCTATGTATCACTTCATGCCTGTCATAATACTATGCTCCCCTAAGCAACTAGTACATGAATTTCTTGATGATCATGGGCAACATTGATGCATCATTGGTTGATACAAATCTAGAAGTCATAGTCTATATATTCAAATGTCATGCATATCACCAACTTTTCTTATCAAAATTGTAACCCAATTAATTGTCCCACATACATTTTTGTGCTGCACAACATAACTCCCATATTGGTCTTGTGCAAGGGTACAAACTGATTGCAAGATTTCATCCATTATAATGCTCTTTGTCTTTGTGTCAACGCAATGCTCCAACACCCTCTTCTTCTTTGCTTGATTTTGACACGAATGACAAATTCTTTCAACACCGGCATACTTTTGAGTAGATTTATATAAAAAAAATTGAAAATACATGAAAAAGCAGGTTGAAACACATTTTTTTCATGTAATTTTCTTTTTTTTGATGCAAGTCTACTCAAAAGTATGTAGAGTGGGCACTCATTGGATGTGAAATTCAATTTTGCATCCATTGGGTGTCTACAATTGACATTTGAGAAAATCTATAAGGAGATAAGCCAAAATTACAATTAAAAAAATAGTTTTCTTCTTTTCCCTACAAAAGATTTTCCCTTGGGGATGACATATCATCTTGAATCCTATTGTCTTTTTTTTTTAAAGTTAATTTTGTTAGTACATTTTTGTTTGTTTTGAGGCCTATTTTTTTACCTCAAAATTCCCCTAATGATTGTAGAGGGATGGGATGGGACTTGGAGTGGTTTAAGGCAAGAATGTTACCCTTATCCTCAGCGTGTGGAGGCTTCTAATGGTTCAAAATGCATGAGGGTGGGGTAAATATATTTTGATCTTGGTTTTGGTTATTCAATTTGATTAGGGGATTGGAACCTCTCACATGTTTTTGTTCACCATCAAAGTTCCTAGATGTGAAAGAGTTTCATGTTTGGCTAGTGACTCCACTAGAGTTTTGGGGTCTTTAAGGATATGTTTGGTATGGTTTTCTAGCATGATAGACATGAAATTCATAATTCTCTAATATATAGAATTTAGTTCAAAATAAGTTGGGGCCAAGTTAAGGTTAAAAATTTTAATGGTGTTATTAAAATCTCCCACAATGATAAGCCATCTAAGTAAAATAAAATTAGAAAAAGTCCATCCCTAATAAAAAAAATAAAAATAAAAATAAAAATAACTTAACCTAGTTAATTAAAGCTAAATCAAGTCACAAAATTAAGTTCCTTTATTTATCTTCTAAAACAATAAAAAAAAAAACCACTTATACTTAGCACCCTAATAAAAATATTCACAATTAATCATAATGTTTAAATATTATTATTAATAATTAATAAATAGACTCTAACATAATTTATTCCATAAATTAACATTACAATCAGTAAAATAGTTTATTCCATAATTAACATTATAATCGATAAAAATAAATAAATAAAAATATAACAAACCGCCCGAATCAACCCGTTAGAAAGATTAAATAGAATTCAAAATTCAACCCCTTCAGTGAACATATTATACTTCGTTTCCACACGTTTAAAGGGTTGTTAAAAAACTCAATCCCTTCTCATTGAACATATGATGCTTTCTTTCTACAATATGCTTAATGGGGTGTTAAAAATTATTTTTAAATAAGTAATCAATAATATTTTAAATAATCACATTTTAAATAGGTTATATTATTTCTTAAAACTTTATAAATAAGATACTAGATTAAGTGGATTGGATTATAAAGAAAAAATTATTATTTTGGAGATGATAATTAATGTTATGTAATTAATTTTATTAGTTTCAATTTTAAATTTTTATCTTTTTCAACATCATTTAAGTAAATTATTTAAAATTATATAAAATTCGATTAATATAATAAATATTAAGTAAATGATTTAAAATTATATAAAATTTGATTAGTTACTACTATTATTCATCAATATGGTGTTTTTTATTATTATAAAAAAAAGTATTTTCAATATTTCAAATAACTTTTTTATATCAGAATAGATTGAAATCTATCTTGGCTTGCTAGTAGGAAACCAAACAAAATATATAATTTAAGCTTCATTAAGAACCAAACAAATTTTTTACTAACAATGGATCAAAAATATAACAAATTTATAAAAAAATACATGGCCTCTAGAAGTATATTGAAACAAAAAAGCAAACTATGATTTGGTAGTAAATAACTAGAAGACATAATGAACATTCAATATTTTCTATAATCTGAAGCTTCAGTAAGGATAGGACCCTGTTACCTCCCAGAGAACAACCTGGATCGGGAGGCAGGCGAGGTGGGCTCCAATTTTCCTTTGTTTATTGTCCATGGGGCAAACTAACATCTGCAATTATTTCAATTAGAGAAGCATATCTTCTTTTGTAGTCTTCTTGTCCAACAACACATGACCCAACATTAGTTTGAGATGTTAATAAAAATACCCCTATAATGATTGACATGGCCCCAAGAATGGACCATGTTTGAAACCCATCCAACGACATCTGCAAGCATCTCAAAGTCAGTATGTCATTCTCACCCATCTACTATGTCATGATTAACATGAATGATCTCCTTTTTTGGTGGAGTAAACTAACGATAAGACAACCAAATTCTTTGCTTGCTGTTGGGATCTGGGACTTTCAATGTATCTATAATAAGCAGTGCCACAATGCGCATGATATCTCTACCTTGGCATGTTAGCCACCAAAGAGGGAGATTGAGTGCAGTCACTTGTGTTGTTGAAGGTTGTTGGAGGATCGATTTTATGGTGTGTCGATTTTTTTTGAGAAAGTTTGGTGGCATATGTTACGTTGGCTGTTGCGGTATTATTATGATGTAGTATTTTCCTCCTCACATTCTCTGGTCCCCTCAATGCTGTCACAATGGCATCTGAGAATGCTGTGGTGGTCTTCAACATAAGTTCTTGCTGCCTGTTCTGTAGCCTGGGAGTGAACCTCACAGTGTATGAACTGGATGAGGAGCACGGTGGTATCATACCTCTTTGCTGGTTAACGCCTCCTCCCCAGTTTGGTGTGGCCAACCCGATCCTTACCTCCCTCCACGCTGTGTTTTAGATTGACCATGCCCAAAAAACTGCTCCCAAAATGCCGCTTCCAAACGCTGCATACACAGACCTCACCTCCACTCTGCTTCCATACGCCCCTCCCATACAGGCAGCCCTCCCTCTGTGCACTGTCTCGACCCTCCATTGCACAGTCAGACCTCCCTCCTGCAAAGTAAACTTGACATACATTGGCTCGACCCTCCTCCTCCCGTGGTAATATGTTGAATATAGTCGACCTAATTGATGTTGCATACGTTGAAAACCTATTGAATAACATAACTCCTCTCTCGTCCTGTCCCCTCCCCACTACGCTACTCGATTGGAACAAAACCCGACCAGAACAACCCTCCCTCCCTCCTGCACAGTCGACCCTCCATCCTCCCCTCCTCACTATATTAAAAATTGGGTCGACATCACTTGAATACTCCCTCATATAAACACTGCCATATACACCCTCCCCCATGTGAACACTGTCATATGAACCCTCCCTAAATACTCCCTCCCCCATATACCACCTCCCCTAAATAATACCCTTGTTTTAATATATCAGAGTGAATTTCTTTCTATCTTACACCAAAATTGATTTTTTATTTATTTATTTTTTTATCCCAGGAGTGCAAATTTTATATATTGGCAACAAAGTATATTTTTTACAATACACAGCTTTTAAAATGCACTCATTGATATCTATTGTGGGAGTGGTTCTCAACGGGAAGGAGAACTATCCTGAGTGGTCTCGAAAGATCAAACACACTCTAATTTTTAATGAGCTGTGGAAAGGAGTTTGTGCAGGAGAAGGAGATAATGAACCGAAAAAGCCTACCTTAGACAAGGAATTCACCATTTGGGAAAACAAGAATAGCAAGGCCTATGCCTTGATTGCAGCATCTGCAAATGAAGAGGTGAGTCGCCATATTTCACCATTTTCGAATACTTTTAAAGCCTTACAAAAATTGAAGGAACACTATGAATCACTCTCTGCGCTTGAAGTCATCCAACTGATGATTAAATTGTTCAACCTTGAATTACAAAATGATGATCCTCTTGCTCTTGCATCAGAAGTAAAATCTATTATGTGTGATATCAAAGTCACTAATGTTGAACTATACATTCCTTTGATAGATTTTATCAAGGCACTTTACCCTACTTATTCAAATTATCTTAAGTCATTGCAAGCAAATGGAAACCTCAAAGAGATTACCTTTGACTCCCTTGTGAATAAATTTTCCAAGAGAGAGAAAGATTTTGGGAAGAAGAAAACTCCCCAGTCTTCTAAAGAAGTTGTATGTTTTGCATATAGAGAGAAGAATCATGCTTAAGATTCTTCAAGAGGAAGAGGAAGAGGAAATTTCAGAGGCAGCGGGAGTAGACACTCTCAAGGAGAAAAGTCTGATCTTCATTACATACATTGCAATAGAGATGGATCACATGATGCATCCACATGCAAGTTGCCTTGGGAAAGAATTGAGCAAGAAAGAAATCAACCCAAAGGTAAAACCAATGACAAAGAGAAAGGTAAAGCACCTGAATCTTCTCACTATGTTGTGGCACATTGTAATATTGGAGTAAACGAAGACTTGTTTAATGCTTCACTTTCTTCTTGGAAAAATGATTGGTTGCTTGATTAAGGGGAAACTTGCCACATGAATTTTAGAAAAGATTTTTTTGAATAATTTACTGACAATGTTGATGGAGCAGTATACTTTGTAGACAAATCAAAACTCAAGCCATCAGGGCTTGGCACAATCAAGCTCAAATTGCCTGGTCTTCCAGACTTTCTTCTGCATGATGTTTTATATCTCCCACAGTTGAGGATAAACTTGTTGTCCTTGGCCCACATCTGCCAACAAGGACACTCCATTCATATGTTCGATGGCAAGGTTGAGGTGAGAAAAGCATCATATCACTCGTCATGAAGGGGATAGAAGAAGAAATACTTCTCAAGATGCAAGGTACATTTGCTCGTGCACAAAATTTCTCATACAGTTCTCATTATGATGAAGGTACATTTCCATCAAGTCTATTATGGCATGCTAGATTTGGACACTTGAACTATTAAAACCTTCGCTTGTTGAATAAAAATGGTGTTACTGGTTTGACTACAATTCCTAGGAAACTTAAGCAATGTGATGCTTGCATTCTAGGAAAGCATAACAAACTACCTTTTAATGATTCACATTCCAAAGCACATAGAACACTTGAACTCATTCATTTAGATTTATGTGGTCCAATGCCTATTCCTTCTGCAAATGGAAATAAATATATGATGACATTTGTTGATGATTACACTAGAATGTTTTGGGTTTATTTATTGAAGAATAAATTTGATGCTTTTCAAACATTCAAGGTCTTTCGTACATGGATTGAAAATGATGCACAATCTCATATTGGCTCTATTCGCACTGATAATGGAAATGAATACACTTCAAATGAATTTGAAAACTATCTTTTCCAGCATGGGATCAAACATCAAACAATTGTGCCTTATAATCCCCAACAGAACGAAGCAGCTAACAGAATGAATAGGAAAATCTTAAATATGGTACGTTCCATGATGTTTTCCAAGAATGTAAAATTGATGTTTTGAGCTGATGTAGTTCTATGTGCTGTATATGTAAAGAATATATGTCCCTCTAATACTTTAGAAACAAGACTCCTGATGAAATGTGGTATGGCCACATTCCTCCAGTAAAGCATCTCAGGGTCTTTGGTTCCACCTATTATGCCTTGATACCAAAAGTGCATAGAAACAAACTTGGTGCAAGGAGTTGTAAGTGTATCTTCTTGGGGTATTCAAATACCTCCAAAGCATAACGTCTCTATGATGAAGTTAATAAAAAGTTTGTTATATCTAGAGATGTAATTTTTCTTGAATCTTCCAAAGCCGACAATGTTGTTGAGCGACAACTTGATCGCTTGGATAAATTCAGACATGAAAAATCATTTCAAGAATTTGATAATCATATTCCACATCTTGAAGGGGGGATTCCTATATTGGATCAATCTGTGGAATCTTATTATGAAGCACTCTCTCCTCCACATGAAACTTCAACCACTGATGATACTTTGAGTGCTGTGATTGACAAAATTGGGAGACTCAATCTTGATTTAGTCCCAAGTCAATCAATTGAGCAACTTGGACCATCTTAGAAAGGTCCCCCAAAGTGGTTGACAAAGACACTTGAAAGTGTTCATATCGATGAGGTTGGAAAGACAGGAACAAGAAATTCAACTAGGAAAAATGGAGGTGATGTAGACGATTCTGATTTACCTATTGATATGGATGTTTCTTATGATTGTGAATTGAATTTGTCTACAAATTTTGAACCAACTTCCTTCAAAGAAGTTGCTTCTTATGATGAATGGAAATAAGCGATGCAAAAGGAGTATGATGCCTTGATAAAGAATGCCACTTGGAAGCTGGTTGATCCTCCATTGGGAACCAAACCAATTGGCTACAAGTGGGTCCACAAGGACAAGTATAAAGCTAATGGCTCAATCGACAAGCACAAAGCCAGGCTTGTGGCAAACGGTTTTGCACAAAAGGAAGGGGTCGATTATGAGGAAACTTTTGCCCCCACAATGAAATGGGCTACCAAACACTCTTTGCCCTAATAGCACAGAACAGTTGGAAAGTCCATCAAATGGATGTAAAAACTGCTTTCTTGAATGGAGATCTGAAAGAGAATGTTTCTATGTCCAAGCTTGAAGGATTTATTGTGAAGGGACATGAACATAAAGTATGCAAACTTGTGAAATCCTTGTATGGCCTCAAGCAAGCATCATGAGCCTGGTATGAAAAGTTAACTGAGCATCTTCTGAAAATCAACTTCAAACATTATGATCTTGATGATGCAAGTTTGTTTGTCAAGAAAGTTGGCAAAACAGTTGTATATCTTGTGGTATATGTAGATGATTTTTGATGACAGGGAACAATGAGAGTTACATTGCATCCATAAAGAAGGAATTAAGGTAAGGTTTTGAAATCACTAACTTGGGCTATGTTCACTACTATCTTGGTATTGAGGTCACTCAACATCCAAAGTCTATATTGCTTTCTTAAAAGAAGCACATTGGAGATCTGTTGAACAGGTTTGGCATGGCTGAGTGCAATCCTCTAACTACTCCAATGGAACAAAACTTAAAGCTCACATCCATTGAAGGAAAAGAATTTGAGGATGCAACAAAGTAAAGATAGCTTGTAGGAAGTCTCAACTACCTGAATACTACAAGGCCATAAATTTTGTTTGTTGTTGGAATCCTCTCCAGGTTTATGCAAAAACCTTGTGAGGGACATTGGTCTGCTGCAAAAAGAGTTCTAAAGTACTTGAAGGGAACTCAAGACTTTGGACTCAAGTATACACAGGTGGGCGACTTCAGCTTGATTGGATACTCTGATTCAAACTTCAATGGAGACAAAGAAACTGGGGTATCTACTTCTGGTTATGATATGAGTCTTGGATCAGGAGTTGTCTCCTGGAGATCACACAAACAATCATTTCCAACGGATTCCACAACAGAGGCAAAATATGTGGCAGTAGTTGAGGCAACAAAAAAAATTGTGTGGCTCAGGAAAATTCTGGAAGATTTGCAGGTAAAACAAGTACAATCAACTCCACTCATGATTGACAATGCCTCTGCAATAAAGTTGGCCAAGAACCCAAAGTTCCATGATGGAACGAAGCACATCAATACAAAATACCATCTGATTCGACATCATGTTGAGGCCAAGACAATCCATCTATGCCATTGTTCCACTAATGAGCAGATTGCATACATCTTCACCAAAGCGCTTGGAAGAGAAAAGCTTGAAAGGCTCAGAATGATGCTTGAACTCAACAAAATCCCTTCAGATTAAAGGGGGAATGTTGACACCTAATCATGGGGATTGGGTGAACACTTGTAAATAATGTAAATAATAAATAATGGAAAATGAAGAGTCATCCGAATGTGAAGCCCAAAAGTCACTCCCTCATGTATATAACCACAAGTAACCTTAATGAATAAGCACAATTGATTTGAGGAGTTACCTCCTGGTCTGACACAAATTATAAATAAAAAGTTGAATATAAAAAATAATATTTAATTAAAAATATTTTTCCCAAAATAATAAGTTTTATGAAATAGAAATAGTTTATATTTTAATAGAAATTTTATTAAATTTTAAGCAATTTTTTTATGAATAAAGATAATTTATATAAAGTATAATTTTTATTAAATTTTAGATTCAAACTCTGTAAATAAAAATTTAAGATTAAAATTATTTTTGCTGCATAAAAATTATATTATTATTATTATTTTTTTATTCTATTTTATTTTATACCATTATAATGATAACATTATAACAATAATGTAAAAATAGAAATTACAAATATAAAAAAAATAACATAAAATAACATTTTTTAATAAATTATAAAATAATTTTTTATAAAACGTAAATAATTTTTACGAAATATTAATGATTTATATAAAGTGTAATTTCCATTAAATTTTTAATATATTTTATGAAGGAAGATTAAAGATTAAAGTTAAATGTACAAAGTAAAAACCATTTAAAAAAATGTTCAAACTCTACCTTAAATTTTGATGAATGGTGTACACTTTATTGTATGGTATAAGCTCTTCCTTAACTCTTTCACCACACATTGTACATTTTCGAAGTTTCGAAAATACGATTTTGTTGCATTTTGGCCTCTCCTTTTTCGGTTGCTCATCCTTTTTGAGTAAAATATTTAATTATAAAAATAGTTTTTTAAACTTATATAGAATTATATAGAATAATTATGATTATATTTAAATTTGTTTTAATATCAGATTTCTTAAGTGTTAAGAGGGATAAAATTTCTTTTTATCTTAAAAGAAGTTTGTAGAAGAGATTTGATCCTATGACTATATTTCATATTAATACTATGGCTCAATAGTGTGAGTTCTCATAAATTTGGAGTTCAAAGCCAACAAACAATTATTTACAAATATTAATAAAATTAATAATTTATTTTTATATTTTATTTTAGTGTTAATTGAGTTAAAATGTTTATAGGATATTACATTACAACATTTCTATCACAATGGGTTATAGACATTACATTACAACATCTCTATCACAATGGGCTGGGGAGTGCCTCACACAATAAATTTATTTGATTAAAAAAATGCTTTTAAATGAACAAGACATTCATATTACCATTTTTAAAATAAAATCTATAATCATGCCACTACTTTTGTGAAATTGGAAGTCTATTTCATCATAATTTTTATTTTTATTTTAGTGTAGCTCAATTGGTAATTGTTGTATTATGAACTATTTACCATATTTGAACTGTCAAAATGGGACCAACGTGGAGACTGGATAGGGTGGGATTTCCATGGAGTCCCAGAGAGGTTAATTCATCAACCAACTATGCTAGAAGATTTGCTGGAGGAAGCGGCGCCCACCAACAGATATATGCATGACAAATGGGGTTGGGGCCAGACAGGAGTGTACACGACAGCAGCAGGATATAGAGCTTTGCAAGAATCAAAAAATAGCAGTCAAAACCCAGCCTTTTGGAAGAATGTCTGGGACCCTCTAGCCCTTCCAAAGGTGAATTTCTTTTTCTGGACTCTGGCCCATAATAAAGTCTTGACCGGAGACAACCTCGAAAAAAGGAACATAGTTGGACCTCACAGATGTATTTTATGTAGCAGCCATGCAGAAACAACCCAACATCTTTTTCTGGAGTGCCATTTTGCAAAAGAGGTATGGAGTATCATTTTATATAATTTTCAGATTTCTATGCCTTCACCATCCTCTGTTGCAGATCTATTTGCCATTTGGAACAGTATCTATCCTCAGAGCATCCCTCTTAAATCAATCTGGAAAAAAATATGGACAGCAATCCCAAAGTATGTGTGTTGGCAGCTCTGGCTTGCAAGAAATCAACAGATCTTCAGAGAGACGAAGCACACTCCAATGCAAGTTGTAGCAAAAGCTAAATCATTCCTTCTAGAAGCAGTTCAACGACAGTACGTCAAAGAAGATCCATTGCTCTTGCCTGAAGAAAAAAGATGGACTGGCATGCCGGAGCCCAGGCCGCATAGGCAACTCCTCTCTCCTCAAAAGGCAAATAAGGATTGGCGCATAAGAGAAGAAAATGACAAATTCCAACAGTGGTTGCAGTCTCAAAAGTTAGCTACAATTTTCTTTGATGGAGCATCCAAAGGGAACCCCGGTGATGCAGGTGCAGGGGGGGTCATATACTCAATTGATGGTATAGTAAAAGACTACTTTAGCTGGGGACTCGGCCATAAATCTAACAATCAAGCAGAGATACTTGGGTTGCTAAAAGCCTGTCACATTGCAAGAGACAAAGGAGTTAAAGAACTTCAAGTTTTTGGAGACTCAGAGCTAATAATCAAGAGCCTGAAGACGGGAAGCTTATTTAGAAATGCCAGCCTCAATAAAATCCTGGACAGGCTGAAGAGAGTACTTTTAGATTTTGATACATGTAAATTTTACCACATACTCAGAAAGTCAAATGCTGAAGCCGACCAGCTTGCAAACAAAGGCAGCTCCTTGCTGAAAGGACTGCTAATTGTAAACGCTGAAAGCACAATTCAAATGCCCTGAACATCATGCTGATTGAGAACAGCAACAGCCCGGAATCTGAAATATGTACTGTAATGTAACTGGAGCAGCTTGGGCTTAGACCCAAGGTTTTCAATCCAATAAAATCATAACCGTTTTAGTTAAAAAGAAATTGTTGTATTATGAAGTATGATGTAAACCATGAGACTCAAGTTTTAAATCACTTGGGGGTCAAGTCAACATTTTCCCTCAGGGTCCTTGGTTAATATGAAATGTAGGATGATCATGAAATCAATGGCATGTAGTTTTATTTCTAGATTTTTTGTTTGTTTGTTTGTTTTTTTGTTCCAAATTGCATGAAGTCATTTTGAACTTGTTTTTTTGTATTATGATATCGATGTGTGCATATTTAAAGTCTATCATGACAACTTTTTGAGCTCTAGATTTTTTTTTTTTTTTTTTTCAAATTGCATGAAGTCATTTTGAACTTGTTTTTTTGTATTATGATATCGATGTGTGCATATTTAAAGTTTATCGTGACAACTTTTTGAGCTAAACTTGAATTAGTCCAACTGTCTCTAATGTCCCCATTTTCAGTTTCCTTTATAACACATCGAGGATGGATTTCTAGGGTGTGTGATTGTGAGGTCACAAGAGCCAAACTACCTCATCATAAGTCTTG
This sequence comes from Pinus tabuliformis, assembly GCA_031772625.1. NCBI lineage: Eukaryota > Viridiplantae > Streptophyta > Pinopsida > Pinales > Pinaceae > Pinus > Pinus tabuliformis. The sequence goes on from CM062805.1 coordinate 488,574,583, forward strand.
GAGGGGTTTTGAGGAGATTTATGGGGGCCAACGAGGATCACTCATTGTATTTCATCGTTAGAGTTAGTTCTGCACAACTTATTCTTGGTTCCACTGCATTCCTACAATTTCTGTAAAATGAGGTTATAATAAGCATATTTTAATTTAAAACATTAAAGGTGTTGGTGGGAGCCGAATATTTGGAGGAACACCTTAGTGTAATAGCTTGTTGGAACATGAACAAAGAAATCTATGGAATGGTGGAAAGTGACTTTCAGTGGCCAAAACCATTTTCCTAGATTAAAAGTGACTTTAATTAGTCACTTAATTAAATAAAAGGGGGAAAATGTTTCATTGAAGAAAAAATGTTAAAAGGGGGAAAAATGATTAAAATAAAATAAATTAAGGAAATAAAACAAGTGCTACATGGTAGCTAGTCCCTGTCACTTATTTTAAATATAGCTAAATTAGATGGAAAGAGTTGCACACATTAATAATAAACAATTTTAAATATAACTAAATTAGATGGAAAGAGTTGCACACATTAATAATAAACAAATATAAGTTCAAACACTCTCGATAAAAAAAATAAGCATGTTGTGAGGGTGCAGGGTCATCGATAATTAAATCTTGGTTGAAGGTCGTCTACAAAAAAATGCAATTCAATCTGTCCCAACAAATATACCCGTAATAAACAAATATGCAAGTTGTCAAATGTCACACGGTTATCAGAAGAAAAATATGCTAGTTGTGAAGGATTAATAAAATGTTTACATTGACCTAAGAACGTTGATATCCAAGTCAATAATTAAGTCTATGGTTTATATCCAAGTCAATAATTAGTCTATGGTTGCACACATTGCCATCTATGTTAACATGGACTAGATTTTGGCTCTAATATAACTATATCCATTCAGTTGGAGGATATAGTCTACATAATTTTTTTTTTTTAATATTCATCTTAATATTTTTAAAATACTTGTTTATGTATTTATTTTATGTTTAAAAACATATTTAATGTATCATTTTTTTAAAAGGATTTGAATAAAGTTAATAGGATTTTTATGGTGACCATTTTATTATTATGTGGATGTGGTTCACTATGCAATTCAATTTTAGCATATAATTATTTGCATACTAATGTGCATTAATCATGATTCCACCACAAATTATTTATGTGGAAATAAATGTTAATACAAGTTTTATAATATTAAAAATTATAAAACTATAAACTTTAAGTAGTAAATGTTATTAAAAAATGTTGTTATATAAATGTTTAAATAATCAATGTTTAAGATTAACTTGACCTTATATCAAAATTGTATTTATCAAATAATGATTTTTTGAAAGTTCCCTATTCTACATCAATTTTTTTAAAAACAAAAATAAATACCCTAAATCCATTTATTATGAAAGTCTAAAATTAAAATTTTTAATTATTAAAATTGCAATTATTATTATTATTGAAAGATTGTGGCATTATACATGCAAGATATATTCATTAAAGTATTACACTACTCTCCATTTACCCTGTGTGTCGTATTTGGTACATTTTTAGTTGTCATTTCAAGGTGTGGCTCCAAAAGAAGTGATATATTTTATGAGAAAAGTCAATTTATTGGGTACAAATGATTTTGAAAAGTAAATACTAGTGACTTTATGAGTTTTTTTTTTTAAAGGTGTTATTCAATGTGAAAGGCTCACGTTAGCACCATGTTGCCTTTGTACAAATGTATTAAAGACTACACACAATGAAGTTGGTAATGAACTTTTGAATCCATAGCCATCATAGGATGTAAGAAAATAAGATTTTAAGTACATTACCATTATTGCAAAGGTTTATTAAACAATAAGCCAATACGCAATAACATATTTAATTTGATAGTCAATCAAATTAAATATAAATAATATAAATTATTTTTTTAAAATAATAAATGTTACTGAGCAATGTTTAACTATAGAAATATTGCAATTATTTTTGGTCAAACCCAAACTAAGTAATATGGGTTTGACCAAAATCCTAATGCAATATCCATTGTCTACAACAGGGATAATAATAAAATAAAGTGCTTCTAGAAGATTAAATATCTCAAGATCTCAAAATTGATGTAATAATCATCTAAATTCTCAATAATTTGGGCACCAGTTCCAATTGCAATTTATTGTGGGAAGCCAACATCAATATTGCTACAACTATTTGGAGATCCAACTCAATTATGTCCATATAATCTTATATTGAGATAATAAAATAAAATTAAAATTTATACATTCTCTTTTGTTACTTAAATATTTATTACTTTAATTATTTTATATAAATATAAAATTTAAAATAATAATATTTTTACTCATTAAAAAACAAAACAAATTTAAAATGTTCTATATTCTAGAATGTTAGCTTCAAAAGCAACACATTATGTGATCCTCACCTTATTTAATCCTTCACTCAAATGTTAAATTCTATTTATGGTATACAACGCAATAATTAAGTTTATAATATATAAACAAGATTATTAATTTAAAAAACAAAGCAAATTTAAAATGTTTTATATTCTAGAATGTTAGCTTCAAAAGCAACACATTATGTAATCCTCACCTTATTTAATCCTTCACTCAAATGTTAAATTCTATTTATGGTATACAACGCAATAATTAAGTTTATAATATATAAACAAGATTATTAATATAACGGAGGAAAAGGTGAGAATTTAACCATTAAGAAATTATATGATTTGGAAATTTAATTAATATGAATAAAATTATTAATATAAAGGAGAGTCTTGATAATTAATATAATGGAGAAAAAGTTAAGGGTTTACACATTGAGAAAGTATAAAAATAGGAAATTTAATTAACGTGCATAAAATAATTAAAGGAGAAGAGTCCCGTTAACATACTTGTAATTTTAATAAAAAATATTAATAGGGGAGCATATATTTAATTAGAAATTTAATTAACATGCACACAATAAACGCATTGAAAAAGTATAAAAAGGAAATTTAATTAACGTGCATAAAATAAATAAAGGAGAAGAGTCCGGTTAACATTATTTGCATAAAATAATTAAAGGAGAAGAGTCCGGTTAATATTATTTGCAATACATTATTTGTATAAAATAAATTATTGGCATAAAATAAATTATTTGCAATACATAATTTGCGTAAAATAATTAAAGGAGAAGAGTCCCGTTAACATTATTTGCAATTTTTTATTATTAACGTGCATAAAATAATTAAAGGAGAAGAGTCTGGTTAACATTATTTACAATTTTAATAAAAAAATATTTAATAAGGTAACATATATTTGATTGGAAATTTAATTAGCATGCATACAATAATCAATATAAAGGAGATCAATATAAAGGAGGAAAGTCCTGTTAATATTTTTGGCAATTTTAATAAAAATGATTTACAAGGTAATAATGTTTTTCAATCATCTCTTTAACATATATACAGATAATATTGATAGTTTATTTAACACTAACATTTTAATGCATTCATGTAAGCTTACTTTTTATCAGTTTTGATCATATTATTTATTTTATTTTAAAATATTATAATCACATTTTTAACCTGAAAAGAATATGCATTTTTTAAGGGGGTAAGTGTAGCTGTTTGTTTGTTTTTTTTTAATATTGAATAGTTCTATGATTAGATTTTTTCAGTAAAGTTTTAAAATGTCCTAAATAAAAGCAATTTGCAAAAAATGTTTCACAAAAATGTGAAAAATGTAATATTGTAACGTTTTTAAAATGTAATGAAATTCTCAAATTTTTCTTCAAGAAATTATGATATCATTAAAATATTTTTACAATTAAATAAAGAAGAAAAAAAAGTGTGATATAGTTAATAAATATATGAAAAAGTATTTGCATGCCTTAATTATGATATCATTAAAATATTTTTACAACTAAATAAAGAAAAAGAAAAAGAAAAAGAAAAGTGTGATATAGTTAATAAATATATGAAAGAGTATTTGCATGCCTTGATTTAGCCATTAAATTTTAACTTAGCAGTTTAGTTTTCTCTTTTACATAATAATGTAACATTTAAAAATAAAAATAAAAATAAAAACAAAAATAAAATAAAAATAAAAATATTTAATTTATATATAATGAAATTTTAATTAAATTTAATTTTAGTTATAATTATAGTGTATAATTTTGTTCTTTTATAAGTAGAAGAATTAACCACTTAGATTGCTATTTCTCGATTTCAACCACTACCATTATAACATTGCTTATGTATACTTTTTAGGCAAACAAGTAAATAAGGAATTTTGAACTTTAAATTTCTTGATACACAATACTCTATTATTACTAAGATTACCTACTAAACTATTCCCAAATCTTATCATAATATATACCCAACATCAATTTTTATTATTTAAATTACAATTTTTAAATTTAAAAACTCTAAATTAATATAAAATCACAGTTTATTATTCTTAAGGAGACATCCCATCAAGAATTTCAATCAATTTTTTTCAAAGTAAATTTAATTAAAAACCACCATCCCTTTATACTTCCAAATATCAAATATATTATTTATAGTTTGCAACTTAAATTGCTATGCACCCAGCGTGCATGATTAGACCGCTGGGGCGGATGGCTTTCGCCCCCCAGCCGAGTTCGAACCCTGCGGAGGCCCCCTCTTCGACGAATTGTGACAGCTCTGCCGTATCTGCCGGCTTCGGCCGTATTCTACCCGGCTTCGGCCGTATTCTGACTGGCTTCGGCCATAATGTAATCATGAGGGCTGTGGCCATATATGGATTTTCACTCTGAAAAAAACTTAAATTGCTATTCTTCAATTAAAACCACTACCACTATAACATCTAGAAACTTATGTACGTCTCTTTCACAGACAAATGACAAGTAAATAAAGAATTTTAACCCTTAAATATCTTAATATACATTACTTTATTATCACTAAAATTACTTATTAAACTATCCCCAAATCTAATTATAATATATCCGTTACCCTACCTTCAATTTTTATTATTTAAGTTACCAATATAAAATCATAGTTTATTAGTCTTAATGACACATCCCATTAAAAATTCCAGACAGTTTTATTGAGAATAAATTTAATTAAAAACCTTATATACTTCCAAATATCAAATATACTATTCATAATAATACCGTTATGTAATATATGCGATATGTAATGTTTTCCTATGTTTATTTATGCTCTGTGAGTAAATTTAATTAAAAAAACTGCTATCCCATTATACTTCCAAATATCAAATATATCATTTATAATAACACTGTTATGTGATGTATGCCCGGTGACATTGCTATCTATACTTCCAATACATACATAAAAATAAAATTCAGATATCAAATATACCATTTATAGCAGCACTGTTACGCGCTATATTGCTAGTATTATTGTTGCCCGTGGTTGCAGCACAAGTGTATAAAAACAAAAATTTAAAAATAAATAAATAAATTCCCTATTAAAAATTTAAAAATAAATAAATAAATTCCCTATTAATTTTCGATTTTCCCGAGACATAAGCAACCAAATTTGATTATTGTGGATGCTAATTGTTGGAAAGGAAGAACCTAATTATTGAAAAGGCAGGACCAAACCAAACTCCGAGGGGGAATCGAGAATTCTAGCGTTTAGAATTTGAAAAGATGTAAGATCCCGTCAGAGTTTGTCAATCTTGGAAGCCTTAACGACAGGGTTGGCCCTGGCGATCGGCTCACGACCAGCGGCCTTGAAATCGAAGGAGCAGCTGTGTTTCTCGGCATATCGATGGGCGCCACAGAAAGTATTTCCGCACCGACATTTAAAGCCGGTTAGACCGACTCGTTTCCGGCATGAAAAGCAGCGGTTAGGGTTAGGGTTTTCAGCAGGAGGCCGCAGAGAGGAAGAAGATGAACACGCAGCCTCCCGCTGGATTGACGAGGCTGAGGCTCCGGCTACGGCTGTAGAAATCTGTTCACGGCTTTTCTGGACGAAAGCATCTGGCCTGGAAAGGGGGACCTCCTCCTCCATCGAAGAACCCGGGGCAAATGACTGTTCAACGGCGGCCGTTGCAGAGGAAACTTGTGCCTCCTTCATCATGAGATCCCTATAACATTTGGAACACAGATTTCTTGTTGAAGAGCTCCCGAAAAAGCCGCAGTTGTTGCTGCAGAGGGTGTGCCCTTCCGGGGATTGCTGGCACCCGATGCCGTCGGCACCTAAATTCCGATTTTCTTGATCCATCTTGTAACCCCGAAGAAGCAAGCGGGACTTCTTTTGAATGCGAATAACCGCCCTCCCACAATCTGGGAACACTGTTGTTTGCTCGGATTTCTTCCGGAAGAAACGGAAGACTTCGAAATAGAGACTCAAGTCTTGAAATAGAGTCTGGATTTTGGAATTATGGGCAAAGGATCTATTTTCTATTGTGACATCGCCAGCCCTGAAATACACCTGATTAGAGAGGGCAAATAGCCTATTTTATAGTTTGAGTTCCAAATTTCTAGAACGACGGCTTTTCCTTCACGTGCTGATCACCGTAGAATAATCTACGGTAACATATATGTTTGACCATTTATCCCATATGTCCCACCACGATCTGGAATTTTGGTTTGGTTAAAGTAACGATGGGGTTTTATTTATTTATTTGATTAAAACGTTTTTATTCAATCAGAATATTTTTTCCCATTATTTATTTAATGGAAATATTAATTATTATTAATTTATTTATTTTATTAAGTTATTGTTATTTATTTAATCAAAATATTATTATTATTAGTATTATTTTTTTCTTAGTTATAATTATCTAGAAAGAAAGGTTATTTTTGTTAATTAGTTTATAATTTTATTTTTTAATTTGATGTTAGATATTTCAGAAATATATAAAATTTAACCACATTTATATATTAATTTTCTAAAAAGAAATTGCTAGGCCTAGATCTTAAGTATGAGGGGACATTGTTACATTTAGGTTAGGAAAATTTTCTACTACATTGTTTCAGAAAGAGGATTTTGAGGAAAACAAAGACTAGAAATCCCATCCTCTGTTACGCACATAGAGTTTGATGTTTAGCTAGCAACTCCATAGCACCGGTCATGCTTGAGACCAATTGGTTATGATACAGTTGCAAATAATAAATATCTTCCTGAACTTGAGAGATTTGCTCCATTATCTACTTGTATTCCTCATTGGGAAGTCGCAACACTTTTGTAACTCTTCTCTTTTCCACACTACACAAACTACTCAAACAAGATCGGAAATAACTGAGTTATCCAAGCATAGAAGATGGTTCCCACAAATTTCGTATCAATAACTTGAATCTTCCTTTGTTGTTGTTCACCAGGCACCTTAAATGTCGTTCATTGTAACAAATTGTTTTCCACCAGCCTCTGCGTATGTACTTTGATTCTAGGTGCAATCTCTTCTAGTGACTGTAAACACCAATTAGTCTATGACAAGAGTCTACAACTCCCCACAAACTATCTTATACCACCATCTTAGCCTTCCAGAAAAATAGGAAAATAATGCAAAGAGATAGGTGGACCTTCTAGAGAGACTCGGTCTACCAATCTCCATTGATGCTAAGAGTCACAGGGCCAAGCGATCTTGATCTCATTGCTTTAAATCCACATAATTTCCTTTTTCCAATGTGCGTGGTTGTCAACACCAATTGAAGTTGCTTTTTGGTCTTATGTCAACAAATCACCACAGATCTCAACCAAAAGGAATTGTTCCCGGAACAGTAATTAATTTCACCCCAATTTCCACCAAATTCAAATTGACATACCTTCTACACAACAGTGCATCCCACATACCATTGTTTTCCAAACTTAACAGAAGAAAAAGAGGAGATTTTTTCAAACTAAAAGGTGCAAAGATGCCTCTTACCTAACCATCTCAAAGTATTATTTCCTTTTTGGGGGGTGAAGTTTTCAAATAGCCGAATTCCACTCTAGAAAGTATGGAGAGCATAACCATGAGTGACATCCATGTTATAATGTCAGCCCCTCTGTCTCTAGACAACCTCGCCTCCCATCTTACCATTACACCACCCCTTTGACATGATTTCACAGATAATGGGCCAAGTACAAATTCATTTCCAAGTACAACATATTTGTTTGTGAATGCCATGCTGGACTTTGATGCCACAAAGGATATGACTTCTAATGTGAGTAATCCTTGTATAATCAAGTTTTTGGGCTAGTGACACACTCCAAAGCACAATGGACTCTAACCACAACATTCCTATGATGCCAAATGATGGAGCTATTGAAGTTGACGTCCCTCTTGTCTCTTTTAATTCGCCATTACATGTCCGCTTGATGCCACTTGGCACCCCCAATGTTAGCTAAATCGTTCGTTAACCTTTTCTCCCATAAGATTATGGGATGGGACAAAATGAGAAATTTTTCATGATTTTGATTTCTCCTAAGGCTAATGAAACATCAATATTATCCAAGGAGTTTGCCAACTAATTGTGTTGCCTTAAAACATGAAGCAATTTATATGATTTGAATTTCTTTAGCAACCCCTTGATTTTTTTAATAATAGCCTTCAAGTGCACATATTTTGGGAGTGTCTTCCTAATTAGGTTTTGAATAATAATCCTAAAACATCCAATAATTGAAATACTTGGTATCTTTTGCATCTTGGCATTAACCCCTATAGAGGAGCATAAGCTTCAACTTCATTATTGGATCTCTTTCCTAGGCCCCACAAGAATGTTAATTCAATTGAGTCATTGGGGCAAATAATAGTGCCCTTGGGGTTTAGTCTAGTTATTAGAAATTTTTGATTTTAGGAATTTCTTGATTAGATATTTTTCTTTTGGGAGTGTCTTGCTAATTAGACTTTGAATAATAATCCTAAAATCTTGAATAATTGAAATACTTGGTATCTTCAGCGTCTGGGCTAGCTTAACCCCTACAGAAGAGCATAAGATTCAACTTCATTATTGGATCTCTTTCATAAGCCCCATGAGAAGGTTAATTCAATTGAGTCATTGCGGCAAAGAATAGCAGAGTCATTGGGAAAAATAATAGTGTGCCCCCTTGCTATTGTCACCCCTAGGTTTAGTATAGTTATTCAATCTTTTTGTTTCTAGGAATTTCTTGAAACAATAAGTTTAAGTTGTGCAATCATTTTTCAAGACATTAAATCCATGTATACATTCAAATACTCATTTTAAAACATCTAATGGTTAGAGTGTGCCATAATTAACTACTTATAAACCCTTCTTTCTTTCTTTATTTTTTTGCAGCTCACCCGTAGGGGATTTGAATTGGTAACATTTTCACAAGGAGTGCCTTAATAATACAGCCATTCACCATCAATTCAAAGCCCCATGCGATGAATTGCTCATACACTTTATATTAATATTTTTTTGAAAATATATATTCTTAAAATACTAAATATAGATTATTTTGGATTATTATTATTATTATTATTTTTAATTTAAAAAAAAAAAAAATTTTACATTTTTTTTTTTGTGAAATAAAATTTGTGTTGCTTTTAAAACAAGAGATTAGATGGAAGAAAAAAATGTTTTGGATTGGTCAGTCACTAGGAAACCCGACCATATCCAAAAATGTACCTTCTTAAGAGAGGAAGAAGATAAAATGCTTCCCAGGAATATAAAATATACCATACATAGAGTAATATATGGGTCTTTGAGGCTGTAAGAGAAAAATAAGTAAACATGAAACTAAGAAAACAAAGATGTAATAGGAGTAAAGAGACTAGGAAGAGGGGTCCAAATTTGTTGTTGCAACCTATACTGACTCCGTGTTACTATCCAGTGAGAATACAATAGTAGAGGGAATGTCAAGTTGATTTTCAATGTGCTCCAATCATTGATCCAAGTTCGTCATGTGCCTTGTAAGAATTTCATGTTCCATTACAGATTCACCATGTGCATATACTAATTAATCTGCTCACGTTTGTGCCTTATATTAAACACTTAATCAAAAAACTCTTCTAGTACCTTAGTGTCTGAGAGGAGGTGACTCTAATTGGTTCCTTCCCTCTTGGAATTAGTCAGTTATTACTGAATAAGGGATGAGTTAAGTTACCAAAAATGAGTTATTGCTTCCTCCACTCTATGATGAGTTCATGTGTTCCCATGACTGGCCCATTCCTGACAGTACATTGCGCCCCTATAGACCTAGGCTCGTTGGCATGGCATGGAGACTACATAGGGATGAGAAAAATGCCAAGGAATAGGTATGGATGTTTTATGAGATATATAGAGATGGATAGGCGAAAGAGAAGTGGTGGAAAAATAAAGCCACATCCCCGCATTGAACAAAGTGTGTGCCAACAGAAAGGAGAGTGCCAAAGTGGTTGGAAGAGTACTAGCAGATGGTATTTCTAGTAGGAAGGAGTGTCGTGTGGAGTTAAGGGCTACGGGAAGTAGAGATCATCCTAGAAGTGCAGGGGTTTGGCATCCAACAAATATGGAAAGGAGGCCAAGTTGCTACAACGAGTGACAATCTCAAAAGGAACACCGGGAAAAGAGAACTCAAGGAAAAATAGGAGGAGAGAAGGGTAAACATGCCTGAGGGAAAAGTTACTTGACTGTTGTAATGTTGTTTCACCACTCTAGAGTCCTACATTCACCGTCGGGACTCTAAATAGGCCATTGTACAAAGAACCATGTTATCGAGCGAATCTAAATGCCAATCGAGATTGAGAATGGAAGATGCTAGCTTGCTAATGATTTGGCTTTCCCTTTCTCCAATTATGCCTGGAGAGCTAGAAGCAATGAAGTTTTGTGAGCATGGCTCATAGGATTGAACAAGTGAAGGTTTCCCTTCACCAACTAAACTACCGCATTTAGGGAGGACTAAACCATCAGAGATGTTGTATGAGCTTTTGTAATTGCTTTGTTGTGCCTGATATCCTTCTATCCAAGGTGGATGACAATGGTGGAGCTTTGAATTATTGTGACTAGGGCATTGAATTCCATTTTTGGTGGCGGAAGAGTGTGCTCATTTGCACAAGTTAGGGAGCTCAAACGATCAAGTAGAGAGATTGCAAACTAAGTGAGGAATATTTGACAAGAGTACAAATGATGAGGATGGAGTTTAAAATACATCGTGTTAGACTGCACGATGATAATGTTCCCTATACTGATATGATGTGCTTAATGACCAGCTAAGGGGGCATGTTGCCACATCCCCTGGTCGAATGGCTAGGTGGGACAACGGATACCCGCCCCCCACCCTCTCATGTGCAAAACACCCTATCTGGGGAATAAATTTTACATTTATTAAAATAAAAATAAAATTATATATTGAAACAAATTATATATATAAAAAAAATCCGAAGAAAAAATCATAATTTTATTCAACCTGAAAACCAAGGAACAAAATTACATTTTGTAGATTCCCAAAAGAATTTCATCAGGTCAACCTTTCAATCGATGCAGAAAAAGAGAAAAACGAAAATTAAAAATAAAATAGAATTAACGAGGCTAAGTGTGATACAAATTTCATATTTGCCCCTTATTTCATTTCTTTTTTTCCACCTTTCGCCATACTCCTTGATTAGGAGCGGTTGATATTATTTCTAGTTGGTTTCCTTCCACCTTCGAGGGAACTTCTTTGTTTGAGTCCAAACTCTCAGATGTATGGGTTCACTTTATGCCCCCTACTTCGTTTTGAATGGATATTGTTAATTTGGCAGTTTAGGGACAAATTCCCTCCTTTGGACAAACTTCGTCATCCAAAGAAGACCCTCTTTTCGCTTGGAAGAATTTAATATGGTCAAGGAAAAATATATTTTTTAATGGAAAACCCACAAGTTCATAAAAGTATAGGTCGGCCTAAAGTCATAATTGGGTCTCCAAAGTCACATATAAATACACATTAAGGTCACCTCATTTGGACATCATATCAACTCAACATTATCTTTTATCTCCTCTTGTGGTTGGATCAAATATGTTTGAAGCAAGGAGTCTAAGCTCACACGTGCAAAAGGAAGAAGGACAATTCTGATTTTTTTGCATTGAATTTTTTTTGGCCAGTCTTTGGCCAAGTTTGACTTCACATTTTGACTTGATTTGACTTGCAAAAATCTAATTTTTGGAGGCTGAATTTTTTGGTGAAGGAACCAAATTTTTCTGGGCACTTTGACTTATAGTGACCACATGTTTGTTGATTGAAGTTTGACCGAAGAGATCTAAAGTTTGACCACATTGTTGACCAAGTTGATTTGAATGTTGAACATTGACTAGTTAGGGAATCTTTGACTGCTGTTAACTTTGGCCAGAAATTGCAAACTATGACATTGGATTAGATTTGACTTTTGGGCTCATCTCTCACTCGACATTGGTTAGTTTAATTGGATAGTCAAAGTTTACCTTTGACTCTTTCGTTGATGATTTTGAGCATTGTGTCTCTATGTTGAACATTTGATGACAATCTAATAGAAGAATAATTTGAAAGGGTTTTCCCCCTTGTGGGGTTTTTCCTTGGTATTTGACCAATCTTGCTTCTCTTGTTATTGCTCTTGAATTTATTCTATTGTACATTAGATTTATTATTCTTTCTACAATTGCTCATTGTTATTGGAAGATTAATCTTATTTAAAAGTGATTGCTAATTTTAGAAATAATTGGGCTAAGTGATTGTGCTAACATAGAATAGTGGGAAAATTAACATGATATTAGAGCTAAGGTGAAGACACGCCCAAGGAGATAAGAGGCTATAACAATCACCTTTGGAGGAATCTATTTGGAAAAATCTACTTGATCAACATGTCTACCTCTTACTTCAAGGATACAGAGAAGTTGGGTGACTCATCAAACTTTGCGGCTTGGAAGATCAAGTTGGAAGTGATGTTGGATGATCATGATGCCTTGGAATATGTGGAAGGAAAAGTACCTGAGCCACTGGAAAATTCTCATGTTGCTGTCAACGAAAAATATAAAAGAGGTGAGCTTAAAGCCAAGAAAATACTTATTGAGTCCTTGAAAGATCATTTTCTTATTTATGTTGGAAAATTGAAGAAGTCTAAGGAATTCTATGAAAAGTTGGTTGGGATATATGAGGTCAAAAATTTGAATCACATTCTTTCCTTGAAGAATCAACTCAAGGACATTAAGATGAACAAGGGGGAATCTGTGCAATCCTACGTTATGGGATATCCCAACTAAGGGATCAATTGAAAATTGTTGGAGAGCCTATATATGATAGAGAGATGGTGCTCATTACCCTTTAAGGCCTTCCTCCTATTTTGGAAATCTTTATTACTGCTATAAGCAATACTTACAGGTTTCCGACATTTGATGAGCTCATTGGCAAGTCCACTTAAGAAGAAACTAGGATTATCGCTGGAGGGAGAATTCAAGAGCATGAAGAAGGAGAGTCATCTACATTTGTTGCACAAGACAAGAAGAGAAAAGGAAAAGGAAGACCATATGGTTCAAGAAAGCCTTCCCATGAATCAAAAGACTCCAAAATAAGAGGAAGGGGAATTGAATGTTTCAATTGCCACAAACATGGCCACTATGTCCGAGACTCTTCAAAAAAGAGAGATGCTCCAAGATCTGACTACAACAACAATCATGGATTAAAAAACAATAGGTTTAATGATAGAAGAAGAATAGATGCTTTTGATGATCGTGAAGAAGCCCATTGTCCTCAAAAGAGACCAAGGAAATCTAGGTATGAAAATAATGCAACTACACTCAATCTGAATTTAATTATTATTTAGGCTCTTTCTAGTTCCTCTCCTCTAGATTCATGTGATAGTTGGTTGGTAGATAGTGCGGCTTCTAGAAATTTCTCTGGGTATCAAGAAGTCCTCTGAAATATGGTTGAGAGGGAGACTAATCTAAAGATTATCCTTGGAGACAACTCTACATATCCACTGAATTGTTTTGGTTATGTCAAATTTCATTTGGATTATTTGGAAATTGTTCTACTTCATGATGTTATGTACGTTTCAAGATTAAATAAGAACCTCGTATCTATATCTGCCTTGGAAGACAAAGGGGTGAGAGTTTCCTTCATAAGAGGAAACGTCCTCACTTGGCCTATGGAATCTCATATGAGGGATGCATTCACCATGGGATCTAGAATTGAAGGACTCTATAGAGTCAATGGAAGACCACTGCGAGCAATGGTACATGATAGCAATCATCAAAGTGAGCTATGGCACCAAAGGTTTTCACATCTACATTATGAAGCCCTGCCCAAAGTAAGAAGGATGGTTTATGGAATGCCTGATGTTCAATCTAATCATGATAGTGTATGTCCAGGATGTGCCTGTGGAAAGAAGTCAAGGGGACCATTCCCCTCCAACAAAAGCAAGACCAATGATATTATATAGCTCATCCATTATGATCTATGTGGTCCCATTCTCGTAAAATATTTGGGTGGCTATCTATAGTATATAATCTTTGTGGATGACTTCTCCCAGAAAATATGGATATTCTACTTGAAGCACAATGATGAAGCATTCAAGATGTTCTATGACTTCAAGGCACTTCTAGAGAATCAAAAAGGGAAAATGATCAAGGTCTTCAAGTCTGAAAATGGTGGAGAATATACTTCTAATGAGTTTATTGAATTTTGCAAGAGGGCTAGAATCAAGAAGGATACCATCATACTCAAACGGTCCACTATATTTAGATGCAAACATAGCATAAGTTTGAAGTTTTAGGGAAATCCTATGTGGACTAACTTTGAGATAAACATGTTCTCATGCTTTAAATTCTTTATGAATTTTTTTCCTATGTCCATAACTTTTATGTCTATCTTGAGCTATTTTCAAGTGTTATTTAATCATTATAACCTCTTGTTCCATATCCTTAACCATTTTTGGTCCATTTTGTTTAATGGATTATCACAACTTACTATAATATTGCACCTTATGCTTCAAATTAACTTATTTTCAATGATGCCTAATAACCATTCCTATAAGTGCACTCTACTAGGTGTAATTAATCCTATGAGTTATTTGGTTTGCTCATTATATACATGAAAAACATGTTTTTTATTATTTGATTTGTTCTCTCTATCTGTCTATTTGTTTATGGATGATAAGAAATGTTGGATTTTAACTATGCAACCAATCCTTAAACCAATCATTTCCAAAAATTTGATACAAATTTTGAATCTCTATGTGACATAAATTGTTGTAGACATTAGGGCAATCTCAAAATTTCCACCGTGTTGTCTGGTTTGTGTGTGGATTTTATGGGAATAAAGTGAGCAACCTTGCACAATTTATCAACCATGACCATGATAGCATCATGTTCTTTCATTGTCTCACATAGTTTTGTGGTCAAATTATTGTTATTACCACCCATTTCTACTTAGAAATTGGTAAAGGTTGTAACTAGTTATGTAGATTTTGGTATTTTTCTTTAACTTGTTGACACTTAATACATATTACAATAAATTTTCCAATCCTTTTTCATCTTAAGACAAAAATATTATTTTCTTATTGTAAAAAATATTTTCAAATAAATTGGATATCTTAAGTATGACTTCTTATGCATCTCATCCTGAGTACTCATAATGAGCACTCTCAACTTTAGTAAATTAGAAATGTATAACCTGTCTTTGTAAATACAACTAAACTCACATCAATTTACTCGAAGGAAAATGACTAAATACACATCTAATACAACTTCCAAAACAAATTCACTATCATTTTCATCCAACAAGGCAATACTAGAGACTCAAGAACTTTATTAACAAGTGTAATATGTAGCGTTGCTACTTAGTACCTGCCTCTTATGCAAAAAGTAATTAGCTAACACTTTTAATTTTTTCCAAATTTGGTAGAGGTTTGTTGGAATCACAAGTTTGAGTTGCTAAAAACTGTATGACTAGATTTTAGATTTAAAAAAAAAAGAAAAAAAGAAAAGAAAAACCGACCTCAAAATGTATAATAGTTAGATTGAACCATATTTTAATTATTTGAAAATTTTATATGATATTAATTACATTTTTTTATAACGTTTTAGATTAAATTTGGTTTTTTAAATTTTAATTATATTTAATAAAAATTTAAATTAAATAATTAATTATTTACTTACATTTTAGATATTTTTTATTAATATTTTTAAATAAAATTATTATTATTAATATTTTGAAAAAAAATTATACTCCAAAAAACAATTATATTTATTTTTAATATAAAAATACCACATAATTTGAATGAAACTCAAATTTATTAAAAAAATTTAAACAAAATGCAAATCCATAATAACCTCCTTCTTAGCCTCCTTACTGCATTATTCAATATCTTATTGAATAATGTCGGTGACAACATGTTATTATGAAAAATACTATTATGTTATTATGAAAAATACTATTTATTATAGATATACGACAACAACTTATAAATCATGTCATCCTTTTTAATAGAAATATTGTTCTAAAGTATTTATCATGTATTATTCCTATAATTAAAGCACTTCAAATAGTGTCGTTTTTCTTAAATATATATTATATTCAATTAACTTATAAATCACGTCCTTATTTTTAATAGAAATAGTCTCGTTTTTCTTAAATATATATTATATTCAATCAACTTATAAATCATGTCTATCTTTTTAATAGAAATATTGTTTTGAAGTATCTCTCATGTATCGTTCCTCTAGTTTAAAGCACTTCAAAAGCAAATTGAACCAACTCTGTTCTAATATCATTAAAGGTTTGTCGTGGAGTTCTCCACTAAAATAAATGAAATTCTTCCATATATCTTAATTATCTCTTTAAAATATAATTGACCAAACGCAAATGCATAATACACAACAAATTACCAAAATAATTTCAAATTTCAAGTGTAAGGACTCATTAGATGTTGACTTAGATTCTACATTTAACGAGTAATCATTTTATATAATTATAAATCAACCCACACTAAAAGAAATTGAAAATACATGAAAAATGCATTTCTTAAAAAAACACATTATTATTAGAATTAAAAAAGTCTTTGAATTACTTATTATAATTATCTAATTATTTCTCTCTTAATAAAAATATAATATTATAAAAATATAAAATAAATAAAAGGTAAAAATTATTATAATAATCAAATAAAATTTCATATAAAATATTTATAATAATAATGATAATATAAAATTCATAATCAATCCAGGTAAAACATTCTTAATGTGTTATTTATTATTTATTAATTTTAAATATTTAATAAATTTAAAATTTAAAATAAAATTTAGATATTTAATTAATTTAAAAATTAAAACAAAATATTTATATATTCTAGGCATTTTTATTATTTTATATGGATTTAAGATTTAGGGATGCAATATAAAATTAATGAAAAAAGTAAAAATAAAAGAGGAGTTTTACTAAAATTGCTTCAAATTCTAACCAAAACCACCTTAGATAACATGGTGTAAGAATGTTCAATCTTAACTAGATCATTAAGATATAAAGTAAGAAATCATTAAGAATAAATCATGGTGTGATAAAGAAATGTACTTCCTCATAAGAGGTGAATTCACATCAATGTACATCTTGTAGATTTAGTAGTCATATGGTTGCATGGAGACATGTCCCTAGTCCCACAAAAAGGGTCTCAAACACCAATTTGGTGCTTGGCTTGGTTGTAATTTTAAAATTAAATTATTATTATTATGATCATTATTATATGAAGATGATTAACTCAAATTTGTAAAATCTATTTTAACGAGGTAAAATGAAAATAAAAATAAATTCTCACAAATAACTTAATAAAATTCGATTTTAGTCAATTTTAAAAATACCTTTATATATTTAAATTAAATTTAAATATAAAAATATTTATTATATTATTAAATTTAAAAATAGTTAACAAAAGTATAATTAATTTTATGCTTTTTATTCCTAATATTAGAATTTCAAATTATTTATTAAGATGATATAAACTATATTCCATTTTAATGAAGCTTAATCATGTCTTATTATATATAAATAATTGACAACCACTTTATATGATTTCAATGATTTTTCCGTAATTGATATTCTGTTTATGGTATCACATTGTCTTATAAGAGGAACACAAACATCAAAATTAATCAAATTGATCTATTGTGTGACACCTTTTTCAGAGGAAAAAACCAAGATAGATTATATTAAGATAATATAACAGACAACATTACAGATGTCTCAGAGGAGACATTTTGCAGATGGAGAGGAGCATTGTAAGACATGATATAGCCCCCGTGTGAGGAGGACGGAGAGAACCTGTAATGAAGGGCCCCAGAGGCCGCAAAAAGACATGTATCTTGGGATATCATTGTTCTTATCAAAAGTGTAGATATAACCCGATAAATAACCATATGTGAGTCCAGCAATTGACAAAAAAAGTTATGAGATGGGCCCTGAAAGGCGCAAAAATACAGGAACATAGGATCAGATCAGGAGAGAAACCGCCTGTAGAGTGAATCGAACTAATCCGATGGGGGCAAGGAGCCCGCAATAGAGATCAAAATGGAGTGTAGAGGTTGGCAGGAGTTCTGGAAGACTATTGTGTGACACCTTATTAAAACAAAGTTTTGAGTTTTGGCACGAAAACTTGCGTCGGATCATAGCCAGAGGCACCATGCATACATCACATCAATATTGTAATTAATATTTTGGACAAGTGCTAAGCTAAGTGTGTTTTTAAACCCTATAAAATTAGTCATGTCAATGTATTTAAACAATCATAAAATTGAAATATAATTTTTATAAAATTTGAAAATTATTTTTGTAATTAACAAATACTTAATTTAATATTTAAATATTTCACAGCTATAATAAAATTTTAGAAAATTTGATTTTACTGAAAACAATTAATTAAAAGTCAAAAATAAGTTTGACAAACTGATTAGAATATACTCTGCCTTCAACATGTATAACAAGTGTGGTATGCAACATTGTTGCTTAGTACCTGTCTTTTATGCAAAAAGTAATTAGCTAACACTTTTAATTTTTTCCAAATTTGGTACAGGTTTGTTGGAATCACAAGTTTGAGTTGCAAAATATGCATGATCAAAATTTCTAATGAGTTTTAAATAACTGAAAATCAAAATTTCTCTAAAAATTGTATGACTAGATTTTAGAAAAAAAACTCAAAATGTATAATAGTTAGATTGAGCCATATTTTAATTATTTGACATATATATATATATAGATAGTTAGTTTTATATTAGTTTTGGCTTTTTAAATTTTGATTATATTTAATAAAAAATTAAATAATTAATTATTTAATTATATTTTAAATATATTTTTTTTATTAATATTTTTAAATAAAATTATTATTATTAATAATTTGAAAAAAAATTACACTCTAAAAAATAATTATATTTACTTTTAATATAAAAATACTACATAATTTGAATGAAATTCAAATTTATTAAAAATATTTAAACAAAATGCAAATCCATAATAACCTCCTCCTTACTGCATTATTCAATATCTTATTGAATAATGTCAGTGACAACATGCTATTATGAAAAATACTATTTATTATAGATATATTCCAACAACTTATAAATCATGTCCTCCTTTTTAATAGAAATATTGTTCTAAAGTATCTATCATGTGTCATTCCTTTAGTTAAAACACTTCAAAATCGTTTTTCTTAAATATATGTTATATTCAATCAACTTATAAATCATTTCCTTCTTTTTAATAGAAATATTGTTTTGAAGTATCTATCATGTATCATTCCTATAGTTTAAAGCACTTCAAAAGCAAATTGAACCAACTCTATTATAATATCATTAAAGGTTTGTCGGGGAGTTCTCTATTAAAATAAATGAAATTATTCCGTATATTTTAATTATCTCTTTAAAATATAATTGACCAAACCTAAATTCATAATACACAGTAATTTACCAAAATAATTTCAAATTTTAAGAGTAAGGACTCATTGGATGTTGAATTAGATTCTACATTTAACGAGTAACCATTTTATATATTTATGAATAAACCCACACTAAGAAAAATTGAAAATACATGAAAAATGCATTTCTTAAAAATATTAAATTACTTATTATAATTCTCTAATAATTTCTTTATCAATAAAAATATAATATTATAGAATATAAAATAAAAAAGCTAAAAATTATTATAATAATCAAATAAGATTTCAATGATAATATAAAATTCTCAATCAATCAACCTACAACATTCTTAATGTGTTATTTATTATTTATTAATTTTAAATATTTAATAAATTTAAAATAAAATCTAGATATTTAATTAATTTAAAAATTAAAACAAAATATTTACATATTCTAGGTATTTTTATTATTTTATATGGATTTAAGATTTAGGGATGTAATACTTCTAAAAAATAATGAAAAAAATAAAAATGAAAGAAGAGGTTTACTAAAATCGCTTTAAATTCTAACCAAAATCATCTTAGATAGCAAAGTAAGAAATTATTAAGAATAAATCATGATGTGATAAAGACATGTGCTTCCACATAAGAGATGAAGTCACATCAATGTGCATCTTAGTAGATTTTAGTAGTCATATCGTGGCATGGAGACATGTCCCTAGTCCCACAAAAAAAGGCCTCAAACACCAATTTGGTGCTTGGCTTGGTTGTAACTTTAAAATTAAATTATTATTATTATGATCATTATTATATGAAAATGATTAACTCAAATTTGGAAAACCTATTTTCGCTGGGGTAAAAAGGAAATAAACATTATTAAAATAAGAATAAATTCTCATAAATAACTTAATAAAATTAGGTTTTAGCCAAATTTAAAAATACCTTAAAATTTTTAACATATATTTAAATTAAATTTAAATTGTAAAAACATTTAATATATTATTAACTTTTAAATTAAGTTAATAAAAGTATAATTAATTTTATTCTTTTCATACCTAAAATTAGAATTTCAAATTATTTATTAAAATGATATAAACCATATTCCATTTTTTTTTAAATGATCTCAAGGATTTTTACGTCATAGATATTTTGTTTATGACATCACATTGTCTTAAATATATGTATTCTATGAGGAACACAAACATCAAAATTAATCAAGTTGATCTATTGCGTGACATCTTATTTGGATCATGACCAGAGGCACACCGTGCATACATCACATCAATATTGTAATTAATATTTTGGATAGGTGTTTTTTTTTTAATATTTTATTTATTTTTGATAAATGAATTTTAAACCCCATGAAATTAGTCATTTCAATGTATTTAACCATTCATAGAATTGGAATATAATTTTTATAAAATTTGAAAATTATTTTTGTAATTAACAAATATTTAGTTTAATATTTAAATATTTCACAATTATAATAAAACTTTAGAAAATTTGATTTTATTGAAAACAATTAATTAAAAGTAAAAAATAAGTTTGACAAATTGTTTACAACATACTTTGCTTATTTTTTTCCAAATTTGGTAGAGGTTTATTGGAATCGCAAGTTGAGTTGCGAAATATGCACGATCAAAATTTGGGTTTTAAATAACTGAAAATCAAAATTTCACTAAAAATTGTATGACTAGATTTTAGAAAAAAAATCAAAATGTATAATAGCTAGATTGGGCCATATTTTGATTATTTGACATTTTAATATGATATTAATTATGTTTTTTTTAATGTTTTAAATTAAATTTGGTTTTTTTAATTTTAATATATTTAATAAAAAAATAAAAAATAAAATATTTAATTATATTTTAAATAATTTTTTATTAATATTTTTAAATAAAATTATTTTTATTAATAATTTGAAAAGAAAAATTACACTCCAAAAAACAATTATATTTATTTTTAATATGATGATGATGGTTAACGTCCGCTGAGACCAAACAATGGTCTATCGGACCTAAAGAAACAAATTATTTATTTTGATTTAAGATTTTATTCCTATGCTCAAAAAGCTTGGAGAGAAGCCTCCCGAGCTCACTATAATTTTGACATTGTAAAAGGCTAGGAAGGTAAGTATTGTAACAAAGATTGTGAAACTGAGATCTGATGTGGTTATACGTGGGGCACTCTAATAGGAAGTGGTTTTCATCCTCGATGTTCCTATTCTCACATATATGGCAGATCCTTTCCATCCATGGTGTTTTAGGAACTGCCCAACGACCTGTTTCACTATGGAGCTCATGAGAATTCGTTCTAATCTTTGATATATTAATTTTCTTCTTTGAGCTAGTTAAAATAGAGAGATACTTTTGATCTTCTAGGGTGGGGTTGATGACCTTCTTATAATAACTTAATTTTCTTTTAGCCGCTAAATCTTTCTCACACCACATTTTTTCTTTGAACTTAGAGGTAACAATATCTTTAATGTTATTTATGTTTTGCAATGCATCATTTTCGTTGATCTCCCAATAGTTTAACCAGGCCCTTGTGTCTTTATGCCACCCTCGATTGAGCCTTAGGTGGTTTTGGCTAGAATTTAAAGCTAGCTTAGGAAGTCTATGATCGTCTATGTTACTGATTTTGTGCTTGTACAACAGAAACCTAAGCATAGCTAGGCTCTCAATAGGGGAAAGACCTGCTTCTATAAGGAGAATAGGATAGGGTGTATTACTTTTAATTTTCAGGTTATAAGTTATAAAGCGCTTCTGGATTTGCTCAATCTTTCTCCATGACTCTCTGGAGATGCTGCAACCCCAAACCTCACAGCCATATAAGATAACAGGAGTGACTAAAGTTTCAAAGAGGAACTTCTTTTTATCCCACATTAAGACCAAAATAAGCTTTCCACCCCCCATTAATCCTTTTCTCAATGCTATGGTTCCAGTTGAGCTTGTGATGAATATCAATTCCTAGGTACTTGTAAGAATACACTTCCTCCAAGTTATTATTGTCATACATAAAATTAGCGTAAGTGTCCTTCTTGGATTTGATAATCATAACTTTTGTTTTGTCAGTGTTAACAGTCATACCCATGGTAGGGCAGAAATCCTTAAGAAGCTTGAGTTGCTTATTAAGATCAGATGGGCACCTTGCCAAAAGAACAATATCGTCAGCATAAAGAAGAAGGATGACGACTATCCCAGCTAAGATCGTGCCATCACATCCTACTTCCTCTAAATAGCCTTCGAGCTTATCGATGTAAATTCCAAATAGGGTAGGGGAGAGGGGGCAACCTTGTTTAACTCCGATGTTACACTTAATATCTTTCGACCACCTCTCATTGCTCTTTAGCTTGGCAATTACATTCTCGTATAACCTTATAGCGACAACTCTCAACTTGAGAGGAACCTTTAGCTCTTCTAATCTATTCCAAAGGTTGTATCTAGGAATCGTATCGAAAGCCTTTCTAAAGTCCACAAAGCAACAAAATAAATTGGATTTATTATTACGATATTCCTCCGCAATGATTCTAAGCGTAACAAGGTGGTCTGTTGTTGAGTGATGCCTTCTGAAACCTGCTTGGCCTTTAGCCCGCTTACCTTCACTTTCAAGCCATATGCTTAACTTCTTTTCCAAAATACTACCATATAACTTGGCTAAGAGAGGGCTGATCATAATTGTTCGATAATTAGAGGGGTTATTTGTATCCCCACTTTTAAAAATAGGGATAATGAGGCTCTCAGTCCAAGGTTTAGGGAACCCTTGCTTGACTGCTTGATTGAAAAGCTTTTGGATGTGGGGGATGAGGACAGGACCTCCAATTTTTAGGATTTCCGCTTGGTAACCTTCAATGTCCTTAGCTTTCCCATTAGCGAGGCGATTAACCCTAAACTTAATGTCTTCTAAAGAGAAAACTTCTTTTGTTGTGAGAAGGGTTTCCAAATTATCCATGACATTTGGAGATTCATAAAGCTTTTTAAGATAGGAATTCCAATCGTGAAGAGCAATTTTATTATTATCCTTAGTCTTCCTAGTTAGAATCTGCCTCCAAAATTTCTTAGGATCTACCTTAGAGAGGTGTAAGAGATTCTCCTGTCTTTGACGAATGTACTGCCTCTTTTTCCTTTTAGTTAGGGCTTTGTATATTTTTATCTTGTCCATTTTAAGAGATTCATCAACAACTTCCTTAATTGCTCTCCTCGCACTTTTACAATCTTTGTCATACCATGGATTGGTTTTGCTATTTCTTTTATTATTTGAAACTTCAATTGAGAACTTGTTAATAGAATATGAGAGGGTTGTAGTAAAATTATGATAGAGGTCTTCTATGTTGTCTATATTAGATAAAGGAAGCAAATTAGTTTTTAATTCATTTAGAAAGAGATCATTTTTATTTCTATCAAATATTAAGTTCTTTTGGCTATAAGTATTATTTTCTATGGGAACTCTATGCATGACAAAATTGAGAGTTATAAGTAAAGGCCTATGATCAGAGTTAGGTTCGTGGTCGTTTAATATGTCAAACTTTATTATTTTGTTGTATAATGGGAGATCAGAAATAACATAGTCTACCACGCTGCTACCAAGTCCATGGATGCAGGTCATCTTGCTGGAATTGGGCCACTTCTTTAGACCGTTGCAAATTATGAGATCCTGAGCACTACAGAGCTTGACTAGCTCCGACCCAAACAAATTTTCGCCGAGATCTTCAGAGCTCCTTTTGTACCTGCTAGCCAGAGTAGGGTCTTCGTCTAACCAAAGAGGATTAGGGTTGGAATGATTTCTTAGAATAATAGCTTGGTTGTTTGAAGTTCAAGCATTAAAGTCACCTATTAAAAGGATATTACCGTCATTCCTTAGGCTAGAAATATCATTCTCTAAACCATTGTAAGGGTTAGTTTTATCTAGATTCTTCTTCTTATAGAAGTTAGAATTAATGGGGGGAAAATAACATATTGCTATGTAGGACTTTTTATTATTAATGTCTTTGATCTCTATCCAACTATATTGGTTGTGAGGGTCGTTTTTATAAATCCTAACATGGGAGGAGATGTTCTTCTTAATGTAACAAGCTATTCCCCCAATGCCTCTACGGGAGGATCGCTTGTTCCAGGTAGACCATAGGGTAAATCCATCTATGTTAGGGACCTTAGATTCTTCGTGCTCCCAAGTTTCAACAAGCAAAATAATATCAACATCACTTGAAATCCAACTTAGCTTGGGGCCTTTGTTCCATGGGAAGCCCCGACAATTCCAAGAAAGGATCTGGAGCATGTTTAATTGCTATTGATTACTATCTTTTTGGTTTCTATCTCGAATAAAGGCTTTTCTATTTCTGATTATTGCCCATTTTCCTTCCATTCTAGCTTCTTTTACCTTTTGAACCTCCTTTCTTAATTCTGCTTGATCTTCTGGAATGAGATCTTCATTTATGAATATTCCCATTCCTTTTAGACTTGAGGTTTTACTAAGTATGTCATGCTTATGATTAGTGGAGCTCACCTTTATGCGGATTAGTCTTCCTTTATTCTTGGTTAATTTCCCCAACCTTGTTGCTTCTGTGAGACACAATGTTTCAATTTGTAATCTATTATGTAGTTCTGTCTAGGCTAAGGCTAAAGTATCCTCATCTACTTCCTCTTTTAAACCGAATATTATAAGGTTTAAGGCCCTTTTGTTACGTTCGTGGTCTAATTCTATTAATTTTTTCATTTCATCTTTAATTGGTTTGATATCTAACTTATCTACCACATTATTTAGGGTGAGGCGACTATTAACTTTTTCTTCTAGTTCTTTAATCATGTCTTTCATTTTAAGACTCTCTAAAGTATCAACATCTCCTTGCTGGGATGGTTGGTTAGTATCTTGGTTTTGTTTTTCTATAACCTGCAGTCTAGTCTCCATTGCCTCCATTTTATTCTCTAGCAGTTCTATTTTATTTTCTATTTGTTTTTGGATCGTGTCTTCAAGAGATGCAAATTTATTTTCCAACATGGCTTCTAACTCTTTTTGTAGCTTGGCTTCTCTTTCTTCTCTACGTTTCTCTAAAGACTCTATATACTCATAAAGGCCTTGTAGAGTAACTGTGCTAGGTCTTCCCTTGGTAATCTTTGGTAACTGTGGTGAAATATTCATACTTGAAATTATATGAGCAAATATGTATTAGAAAAAGAAAAAGATAAGGAATGTGTGCACCTGATATCAACAAACTTGACTGCAGATCGCCCGTCTGCCCTTGGTAATCTTTGGTAACTGACTGCAGATCGCCCGTGCCCACCGCAACCCGCAGACTGAAGAATATATGTGAAGAATATATAGAGTACGTTTTTAATTCTTTCAATGAGCCTTAGAACTCTTTCACTGAAGAATATATGAGAAGAATATATAAAGTATGTGTTTAACTCTTTCACCGAGCCTCAAAACTCTTTCACCGAAGTATATATAGAGTACGTGTTTAACTTTTTCACCGAGCCTCAGAACTCTTTCACCGAAGAATATATGCGAAGAATATATAGAGTAAGAATATATGCCAAGAATATATAGAGTATGTTTTTAACTCTTTCACCGAGCCTCAGAACACTTTCACCGAAGAATATATAGAGTATGTTTTTAACTCTTTCACCGAGCCTCAGAACTCTTTCACCGAAGAATATATGCGAAGAATATATAAAGTATGTGTTTAACTCTTTCACCGAGCCTCAAAACTCTTTCACCGAAGAATATATGCGAAGAATATATAGAGTATGTGTTTAACTTTTTCACCCAATATGAAAGGATCTGCCATATAAAAATATCATATAATTTGAATGAAATTCAAATTTATTAAAAAAATTCAAACAAAATGAAAATCCACAATAACCCCATTCTTAGCCTCCTTACTGCATTATTCAATATCTTATTGAATAATGTCTTTAGCGCCACTTTTTGGATGCTTTTCCGATGGGTTTTTTCTGGTATAATTTCTCTAAAATTTGGCAAGAATTTTTTGAATCATAAGTTTGATGGGTAACTCTTGCACAATCCAAGTGCACTAGGGGGTTTTCAGGTGCTGAATCCATATATACAGTAAAAAAACCAGTTTAAATAACATAACTCAATATTTCATCTCAAATTAAAAGACGCACTAAAGACAATTCCTTATGAAAAATACTATTTATTATCGATATATGCCAACAACTTATAAATCATGTGCTCCTTTTTAATAGAAATATTGTTCTAAAGTATCTATCATGTGTCATTCCTCTAGTTAAAGCACTTTGAAATAGTCTCGTTTTTCTTAAATATATATTATATTCAATCAACTTATAAATCATGTTTTTTTTTAATAGAAATATTGTTCTCAAGTATCTATCATGTATCATTCCTCTAGTTTATAGCACTTCAAAAGCAAATTGAACCAACTCTGTTCTAATATCATTAAAGGTTTGTCATGGAGTTCTCCACTAAAATAAATGAAATTATTCCATATATTTTAATTATCTCTTTAAAATATAATTGACCAAACGCAAATGCATAGTATATAGTAATTTACCAAAATAATTTCAAATTTCAAGTGTAAGAACTCATTGGATGTTGAATTAGATTCTACATTTAACAAATCACCATTTTATATACTTATGAATGGACCCACACTAAGAAAATTTGAAAATACATGAAAAATGTATTTCTTAAAAAAAAAACACATTATTATTATAATTAAGAAAATTATTTAAATTACTTATTATAACTATCTAATTATTTTTTTCTTAATAAAAACATAATATTATAGAAAATAGGAAAAAAATATTATAATAATCTAATAAAATTTCATATAAAATATTTATAATAATAATGATAATATAAAATTTACAATCAATCTAGATAACACATTCTTAATATGTTATTTATTATTTATTAATTTTAAATATTTAATAAATTTTAAATTTAAAATAAAATTTAGATATTTAATTAATTTAAAAATTAAAATAAAATATTTATATATTTTAAGTATTTTTATTATTTTATATGTATTTAAGATTTAGGGATGCAATACTTTTAAAAAATAATGGAGAAAAAATAAAGTAAAGAGAAGGTTTACTAAAATTGCTTCAAATTCTAACCAAAACCACCTTAGATAGCATGACATAAGAATGTTCAATCTTAACTAGATCATTAAGATATAAAGTAAGAAATCATTAAGAATAAATCATGGTGCGATAAAGACATGTGTTTCCTCATAAGAGGTGAATTCACATCAATGTGCATCTTAGTAGATTTTAGTAGTCATATTGTTGCATGGAAATATGTCCCTAGTCCCACAGAAAAGGGTCTCAAATACCAATTTGGTGCTTGACTTGGTTGTAACTTTAAATTTAAATTATTATTATTATGATCATTATTATATGAAGATGATTAACTCAAATTTGGAAAACCTATTTTAACTAATGTAAAAAGAAAATAAACATTATTAAAATAAGAATAAAT
Organism: Pinus tabuliformis; assembly: GCA_031772625.1. NCBI lineage: Eukaryota > Viridiplantae > Streptophyta > Pinopsida > Pinales > Pinaceae > Pinus > Pinus tabuliformis. Next base: position 488,602,792 of record CM062805.1, read on the forward strand.
TCTCATAAATAACTTAATAAAATTAGGTTTTATAAAATTTTGAAAATACCTTTAAATTTTTTAACATATATTTAAATTAATTTAAATGTGAAAATATTTATTATATTATTAACTTTTAAAACATAGTTAAAAATATATAATTAATTTTATGATTTTCATACCTAAAATTAAAATTTCAAATTATTTATTAAGATGACATAAACCATATTCCATTTTAATGAAGTTTAATCATCGTCATATTATATATAAATAATATACAACCACTTTATATGATGTCAATGATTTTTCCGTAATAGATATTTCGTTTATGACATCACATTGTCTTAAATATATGTATGATATGAGGAACACAAGCATCAAAATTAATCAAGTTGATCTATTGCGTGACACCTTATTAAAACAGAGTTTTGGTATGAAAACTTGAGCCGGATCATGACCAGAGGCACACCGTGCATACATCACATCAATATTGTAATTAATATTTTAGAGAGGTGCTGAAGCTAAGTTTGTTTTTTTTGATAAATGAATTTCAAACCCCATAAAATTAGTCATGTCAATGTACTTAACCAATCATAAAATTGGAATATAATTTTTATAAAATTTGAAAATTATTTTTGTAATTAACAAATATTAGTTTAAAATTTAAATGTTTCACAACTATAATAAAACTTTACAAAATTTGATTTTATTGAAAACAATTAATTAAAAGTCAAAAATAAGTTTGACAAATTGATTACAATATACTCTGCCTTCGGTAGGTATAAAAGTATATTGTTATATCTCTCTTAGTCTGTATCCACACATCTATATGGACACACATTTGGTTTGTTAGTTTTAAAGATCCACTTAATTCTTCCGTTTGGTTTAGTGTGATTTATCTGTCTTCAATGTCTTCAATAGCTTTAGGAATTTCAATAGTAGATTGAAATTTAATTACGTTGAAAGTTGTTGTTTTTTCTCTAATTGACCATTCATACTACATATTTACTTCATACACTTTCATAGGTAAGGCACTTTATTAATCAATGTTCTTTAACTTCAATAAGGTTTTGATTATTTATCACTTTGACTAAAGCATCTATTGAAAAAATTAAATATAAAAATTGAGAACCTCGAAGGAAGTTCACAACTAATTGACACCTAGTGTTGAATTCCAAGAAAGAGTGAGAATGCAAATTGAGTGTTCAATAACAATAGAACTATGATGCATTTCATAGTTTAAGATTTACTTGCTTATTCAAAATTTAAGAAGTGAGAACATTTGATTGCCATACAACATGTGTTTTTCAAAATAACTCCTATTCTAAATTATCAACTCTTCCTTCTTAGAGATGGTTGTTAAAGAACCTTATTTTTTTTTTTACAAGAACGGTTATGGGATTTCATTAATTGATTGGCTAAAAGCCACACATTCGGTTACAAAAGGAGGAGCAGATTTCAGCACGCCTTTCTAATAAGAGGAAAATATCGCCTACTCTTATCAGATTCCTCTTTTTACAATTGTTAAAGTGCACTTCTACTGCTAATTTTCCGAGCTGAAAGATACAAATGAACTGGTGCAGAAGAATGCAATAAAACATGACTCTTTAAGGGATTGGTTCCCAAAGAATTTCCTTATCTTTGAGAATAGTATTGGCATCTAAGTGGACTGCTTTGTTTGCCTAAATGTCTGCTGCTTTATTATTTGTTCTCAAAACATGAAAGTAATTGAGATTTAGGGACTTTGTCATGCTTTTGATCCTTGTAATTAACCTTGCTAGTTGCAGATCCGCTGGATTGGAATTGGTCGCCACTGCTTTTATGATAACCTGGGAGTCTCCAAAGACATTTGCCTCCTCAATTCCCAGCTCTTTGAGGTGTTTGATACCTTGGAAGAGGGCCAACGCCTCAGCTTGTATGCTTGAGGAATGGCCTAATCCCCAAGCAAAACTATGCGAAGAAGTGTCGTCTGGATTAATGATGCGCCCTCCAGCTCCAGCCTTTCCTGGATTCCCTTTTGCTGCCCCATCAAAGAAGAGAGAGGGAAGTGGTTGATTGGACAGCCAGGACTGAAAGTCTTCTTCGTTTTTCCTAATTTTCCATTCTTTGAGGGTTGGAGGAGAACTTCTCGATTTTTGAAAGTTGAAATTGAGGACAGATCCCAAGTTTCTGTTCCGCTGACTTAGATTTGAATCATCTCCTTTATCTTCTAGCCACTCGACTAGCTGGATTTTCACTGAGTTGGCAACTATTCTGTAGTCCTGTTCCTTGCTCCGAAATATCCTCCTGTTCCTTTCCAACCAAACTTGCCAACTGATGAATTTAGGCAGTGCACTCCACGCTGTCTTGATTGTTTTATTTTTTGGAAGTGTTCCTGGATATCTGGCCATCCAGCCCGCGAACAGATCTGAAACTGAGGTAGGGAAGATGAACTTATATTTCCAGGAAACAAGAAGCTCCTGCCATATAGAGGTTGCGAACTTGCACTCGATCATGAGGTGGAAGGCAGATTCTGAGTTTTCTTTGCAAAGCATGCATCTAGAAGGCCCATAGATGCCCCTTTTCTGAAGCCTGTCATCAGTGAGAATTTTTTGATGGCAGAGAAGCCAACAGAAGTGGTCTACTTTAGGAATTGAAGGGAATTTCCATATGCCTACCCAGGGGGCAGGATTGGGAGGCACGTGGGGTCGTTCAAGACATTTAGTGTATCCCTGAGAAACCATGTAGCCTGCCCGATTTTTGCCCCAACCTCTCACGTCCTGCCTGCATGCATGTATAGGAGCCAGCCTGTGCAAGTATTTGCTGAGCGTTGCCATCTTTGACTGCAAGGTGGGAGGAACAGGGAGCTGTTTCCAACCCACCCAAGCATCATCCTTCCAAATCGAGAGGTCCCACAAGGTGTTGATGTTTGCTTCAGACATCCAACGCTTTAGCTCAGTAATGTCTCTCGATTCTGCCAGCGGAGGTCGATCCAGGATTCTGTCATTCCACAGCTGAATTCGTTTACCATTTCTTGGAATCCAGTAAGAGTAATTTCTTATCAGCGAGCTAATTCTGTTGATGAACATGCTGAAAGGAGTTCTGAGTAGATTTTTGGGCTGATCCAGGCATCTGAATCTCGTTCCTTTGAAGTATTTCCTCCACAATGCTACCTGTACCCAACCTGGATTAGGAGCAATGATTTTCCAAATCAATTTGGCTCCCATGGCTAGATTTTGAGCTCTGAGATCTTTGAAGTTCAATCCTCCCTCAAAAATTGGTTTGGTGACTATTTCCCAATTGACTAGGGAAATTCTCTTATCATTTTGCTTGCCTCCTTTCCAGAAGAACTGCCTGATTAATTCCTCCATCTTTTTGATGATTCCCACAGGTGCCAGGAGGACAGAGAATTTGAATATCGGAAGACTGCTGAGAACTGCCTTAATGAGCACTGATTTGCCGACAATGTTGAGCCAAGAGGATCCCTAGGCTTGCATTTTTGCTTTGAATTTGTCTAGCTGAGGGGACCAGTCTTTGCTCAAGGCCCTCTTGTGGAAGATTGGCAGACCAAGATATTTAAATGAGGACCAAGTAATGGAGGCTGCAAATCTGAGGCATCTGGCTATGGAGTTTGCAGTTGAAGCAGGAATATTCCAACAATATATATGGCATTTTCCCTTGTTTAATACGCTGCCTGAGACCTTACAGTAGTCGTCCAGAACTTCTTTGAATTTAATAGCTGAATGCGGAGAAGCAGCCCCCAACAGTAATGTATCATCAGCAAAGAGGGCATGGTTGATGCATTTTACCCCTCTTGCAATGCACAGGCCAGCAATGTCTTGATCTTGCTGCTTTTTATCTAGATAAAAGCTGAGGACAGAAGCTTGGAGGACGAATAGGAGGGGTGAAAGGGGACACCCCTGCCTAAACCCTCTAGAGGCTTTGAAGAAATCAGCGGCCCTACCATTCACCAGGGGGGCAATCCAAGGCTCCGAAATGCATGCTCTGGTCCACTTTATGAAGTTTTGCCCGAACCCCAGTTTATGCAACACATCAAACAAAAACCTATGTCTAACACGATCAAAGGCATTTGCTAGATCTAATTTAATAACCATACCTTTTTCCTTTCGGTGTAGGCTAGAATGGATTGCCTCTTGAACCAGCATGAAATTGTCCACCAGCTACCTGCCCTGAATGAATCCACCTTGATTATTCAGAATGATTTTGGGGAGAATTCTTTTCAACCTGTTATCTATCACTTTGGTTATCACTTTGTACCCAATATTGCATAAGGAAATTGGGCGAAATCTACTGAAAGAATTTGCTCCTTTCTCCTTGGGAATGAGGGTGAGAAAGGCTGAATTTGTGCAGCCTCCAATCTTCTGACAGTCCTGGGATTTTTGGATCATTTTGAGGAACTCCTTCTCAACTATCTGCCAACAGGTTTGTAGAAATCTAGGTGTGAAACCATCCGGTCCCGGAGCTTTGTCGGGATCCATTGCGAAAAGGGCCTCCTTGACTTCCTTTTGCGTGATTTTGCTTTCAAGAGCCTGGTTCATCTTGGAGGTGATGAGGCTAGGGACAACGTCCAGCAGGCTGTCGTTTTGCTCAGCTCCTAGGTCTTCCCTGTACAGCTTCTCAAAATGTTCTGAAGCTGCCTTTTTTATGCTTGCAAAGTCCTTCAGAACGCAGTTTTCTTCTTTTATTTCGGTGATGGAATTACGTCCTTTCCTAGCTTGAGCTTGTTTATGAAAGAAAGAGGAGTTTCTGTCGCTATATTTGAGCCAAAGACTTCTAGACTTGAGCCTCCAATATTCCTCTTCTGCCAGGCAGGCCTTATGGAAACTTTGCTGGAGCTTGGCCTCCTTTTCCAACTCTTCTTTAGTGATTTCAGCCGTTTCAAGATGGAGATGCTGGCTTTCTAGACCGATTTGAATTTTTTTCCTTTCCGCAGTAGGGTTGGGCAGGGTCTTAGCCCAATTTTTTAGCATGACTTTAACTCTTCTGAGTTTTTCCTCCCAAACAAAGAAGGCGGATCCCTTGACTGGGTCTTTCCAGCAGTCACTGACCTTATCCATGAAGTCTGTCTCTTTGATCCAGAGAGAGCTGAATCTGAATGGAATAGGCCCCAGATCCTTGGGAGTCAGCAGTTCCAGGCTAATAGGCTTGTGATTTGATATGCTGCTGTGAAGAATGCGTGATCTAGCTTCTAGTCCAAGAAGCAGGAAGGAGCTTTGCACCAAAAATCTGTCAAGTCTTGCCGCTATGTGACCCGGGCCAACTCTCTTGTTTGACCACGTGTACTTGCCAATAGTCGGCTTAATGTCTATCAGATCCCAATCTTGCATGAGATCTTCCACTGATTCTCTTGCCGGATCCCTGACAATACTGCCTCCTCTTTTTTCTGACGAGAGGAGGGTGAGGTTGAGGTCTCCGGCTATGATTATGTTCTCCAGATTTTCTAGATCTGCCAAGTTTTTGATGGAGTCCCAACATAATTTTTTCTCACCTGCATTGTTAGGAGCATATACATTGACCAGACAAATAGTTTCCTTAGATTCTAAGTGCTGCAATTTTAACAAAATCCAATGAGTGTTCAGGGACTCAGAGATTAAAGAGAACTTATTTGGATTCCAGAGCGACCCAAGTCCTCCCGATGCTCCACGGGCAGAGATTGCTTGTGCTCCGTCTTTCTTCCAAAATTTTCTGCTTGCTTGGAGGAAGGCTGAATCCTCCAATTTAGTCTCCTGGATGAGAAGAATGTCTGGGGCTTCTAGTCTTATTAAACTATTCATTGCTTCTTCCTTGGCTTTGGAGCCCATTCCCCTACAATTCCAGGAGACTATCTTCATCATTTACTTTTGCTATGATGAGCTCCTTTGGAGCTCTGGGTTTGGATCCTCTTCATCTTCAGGGTTTTTGCTAGGAGTTTCTCTAGCGTTGGCTGGCTGTCTTGAAGCTTGTCTTTGTATGTTTCTTGGTCTCTTTTTTCCTTTGTTGACATTCGCCCTCTTATAGATCTTTTGGGGGTAGACTGTGATTCACCTATTTCCCCTTCTTCCTTCGATTCCTCAGACTCTTGGGTTTCCTCTTCTTCTTCTGACATCTTCCCTTTGGAACTCACTGGTACGCTTTTAGATTTAGATGGAGAGATCTCCTTCGGAATTTTTGTCTCTTGCATATTCATAATTTCAGATCCAAGGATCTCAAATTTGTTCCCTTGGCTTTCCATGGGTGGTTTCTGAGCAGGTCTCGCTTGGGGGGCTCTAGCATTAGCATTTGCATTCTTCCTGAGGGAAGTTTTGGGTCTTTTTGCCTGATCCATCCTTCTTCCTTCCCTTTTTCTTCTACCCCTTTTTGCGAAGTGTCAGTAGATGTGACACTTCTGGAATTTGAATGGAAGCTGTTCATAGTCCAATTTCTGAACATGCGTCCAAGGACCTACCATTATTTTGATGGCTTCTGGTAGTCTGACCTCCAGATCTACCTCCACACAAATTCTGGCGCAGTCGTACTGATCTTTGCTGTTGGCCTTGTCTATGAATTTCCCAAGAGTATTTCCTATATGTTTCAAAGAGTCCCAATTCCAGCAGTGAACAGGGAGATTGGGGAGCCTTACCCACACCGGGACCGCTGAAGGCACATCCACCGCCGGATCGAAGTCTGGCGTCCATTTATTTAAATACAGCCCTTGAGGGCCCATGAAGTAGGGGCCATTCCTGAAAATGAGATCCTTGTCCTCTTTTTCAGAAAATTCAAATAAGAAGTATCCTCTTCCGAGGAAGTAAGAGGTTACCTTGTTCTTTATTAGTGGAGCCCAGTTCCTAGCGACCCAGTTTTCTATTGATTTCGGGGAAGGCCAGAGACCTGTAAACTGACCGACCAAAGCACGATTCGCCAGAGATAATGCTACTTGAATCAGACCTTCAGGAGGAAGGGCGATCTCGGGGATATCTTCTAGCTTTTTCACAAACTTGGCAGCTTCCACAAATTTCTTCTTGGGCAGAGAGGCCAGCAAGGATCTGAAGGCCTCAGCGGCGGAAGGCGGAGGGGGGGAGGAAGACCCCTGGGGGGGAGTCGACTCCTCCATGGAGGGCCAATAGATCAAACCCTGATCGATTGCAGCTAGTATCGAAGCCCTCGGTGGACCCGCCCACAGGGATCAGAATTCGTAGAGAGCGAGCACCCGCACAGTCTTCAAATCCCGCGGAATGCGGATCTCGCAGGTTGCAGAGCGGGAGCCGAAGCTAGATCCGAGATCCGACTATTTGTGACTAGGGATTTCCTTTATCTTAAATGTTTACTGCCATAAGTTTGATAATTCACGCCAATACAAAATGTACAATAAGAACTAGATTATCAATGTGGTTTTGAATCAATAAGTAATTCTAGTTACTGCACAAGATGTTAGCAAAATTTATTATGATCTTGAGATAAGTTTGTTCATTCAAATTCTATTATAATATTTTATTATTAAAATAAGTTTACAAAAATTTCAAATACATTTATTTATAAATAACTTAGATTTAAAAAACAAAAAAAAACCAAAATTAGAATTTATGGAGAATCAATAACTTCAAACTTCGAAAGATTGACTACCACTATTACGCCAGATACAACTATTTCATAAATTCCACAAATGAGCTAGTTATAACATGTCTTTGGAGACTTGAACCCACATAAATAGGGAAATAAATTGTTCACCAAACCACTTGAACTAAGATCGTTTTACATAAATAACCTAGATTTATAATTAAATATATAATAACAAATTTTAGACCAAATCAAGGTAATTTCCTTTCCAAAGAATGAATGTTAAGAAATTGATTAGGACATAACAATTTTCCGCCCAACTGTAGGTAGTCTTATATGGACACCACCCCCTAACTAGGATATGAGGCCATTAGGGTGAACTAGGAAAATTCATGATTCTCTCAAGTTGATATTCAATCCCAGAAAGCATGAAAGATCAACCACGAAACCAATTGTTGAGCACTTTAATTAGACTAGTTTTTTCACTCACAATACCCGCTCCACACAACATAAGGTAAATACTTACTTATTTATTCAAATTGAGTTTGATGCCCAACTCGGTTCCAATTTCATGAAATTACATAAAGTTTAATGCCCAACCCCACATGTATTATGTTGTTATCATAATTCAAACGTAAAATACATGAACCTACTCTACTTACTTTTCTAAGAATATTACAGGAAACCCACAAATCTAACACAAGAAATATTTGGTCCATCTACCTTGGAAAAAATCCCAGAGGGAAAACTAGTCCACAAGAGAGAAATTTTATTGAGCTCACAAAAAATTTACAAATAAATATACAAGAAAATTTCTAACAATTAATAGCCAACTTATCTCAAAATTAGCCCTCGATTTTTGTGCCAAACACCAAGGAAAATGTGCAAGAAATCCCTCTTCGGTTTATTTACCAAATCTATCCCAGTTTGATAGTGTATGAACTCCTATAAAATCACACCCAGTTGTTGTACCACTATTTTATGGACTGTATCAACAAAACTTAAAATTTTTGCCTCAATTTTGTGCCCTCTGCCTCGAAAAACATGCCCAGATTTCACTGTACAACCAAAATTAAATGCATTGTACAAACTCCTTCATTTTTGTTGAAAGTTCCTTGGGAAATGTCCAAATCTCTCCTAAACATGTGTGCCCAAATATCCTTTCCATGTTTCTCCTTCTCTTTCCAAAACTTTCTTCAGCTCTCCCTTTCTCTCTCACTCTTCAAGTCTCATGAAGGATGGTGTGTCTCTTCACTCTCCCTCTCTCCTTTTATTTCTCATTAATGACTAAAATCCCTAACCCTAGGTCTCAATGGCTAAGATTTAGTCTGGCCATCTCAAGATCAATGATCATGACTTAATTTCACATTGGGCCCACTTAGATCACTTAAGTGGCCCAAAATTTACAAAGTTAAACTCACTAGAGTGATTATCCAATAAATAAATATAATATTATCCTATGTGTTCCTATAGTGATTCATGGGCTAGTGTCAAAGAAATCTCAAGTAGTCATTGGCTCCTTCCATAGTGGTGAAGATATAAGGGGTTCAAGGTCAGTAAGGGGTAAAATAAATGACATGGGGTGTGGGGGGCTTAGTTCATAGGAAATAACATGGGGTGTGGGACTCAATTCATAGGATAGGTTTTGGTCCCATCCCCCATCCCTCTGAATAAGAGGTTTCTCTATGATTTTATATGGGAATTCACGCATGGGATGCATAGGTGAAAACTCAACCATCCATCCAGCATAAATCATATGGACACACTGTAACCCTGCCTATTTGATGTAACTTCATATGGACACCAAAAAACTTTAGAAAAATGTCACTTTTTAGTCATTAAATATAAAAACTACACTTTTCAACTTTCTAAAATCACTTTATAAAGTAAAGTGCCTAGAGAGAAATGTGCTAAGACACTTCTACATGCTAGGCACTGCGAATGAAAATTACACTCAAGCTACCAAAAACTAACACTCCCTCTTAGCGAGGGAGGTAATTCTAGTACCTACACCACCATAATTTGTATTTAAGCCCATATCAATACCTATAGCTGCTCCCCGTGACGCTGAAGCATGTCCTACTACCTGACCTGAAACCTAAGCTGGAAATTTATCACAACCAACCATGCTCTGAGGAGTCCTATCACACTCATGAGCATTTATCAATGTATGTCATACCAACTAAGTCTCTTAGAAGGAATTGAATAATGAATTTTCATAGTCACCTCTCTCCTCTCAGTAACTTACTCTAATCCTATATCTAATATCCCCTTAGATACACCCACATGCTGTCCCAAATCCTGTATGACTGCCCCGATGTGATGCCAAGCACTACTGCTGCATCAAAGGTCACTCCCTATGAACCTAGAAGCATTATCCATCCTGAAACAAAACTCTATATACATCATTCTCTAAGGTTGATATTGAGATAAAGTGTACAATCATCCCTGGAACAAATGCCATCCCTGTCACCTCTACAAATCCTCCTAACTCTTCCTAGAATCTAACACATACAACCCCCTTTATTATACGTGTGGTGCTAGGTCCACAACTCACATGGAAATATGAGCCTGTCTATGAAATAATGCAGAACATTGACCTCGTCACCGTTATGTGACTGGATGCTCTACTGCCCATTAGCCATAACACACTATCCTCATACACAACAATGCTACTGTCTAAAATACAGACAATGAGAGAAAAATGCTTCTCAAATTTCTCAACAAAGTCATCAATCTTAGTTGATGCTACTATTGTTTCCTGCGCCTCTTTCTTCTTCTTCTTGTATGGATAGTGGCTTGCATAATGACCAGTTTTGTGATGTGAAAAGAATTTCACTTTGCTCATGTCCTTCACAAAAGAAAATCCCCCACTTCCCTTTACTTTACCTTTTCCCTTTGTCGCAAGAGAAATATTCTCCTCTTCTTCCCCACCATGCTACATACCACTCTTAGATTTCACTTTATCTCCTCTTGATGGAAATCATCCCACATTCTTACCTAATCTAGAAATTTCTCATGGGCTATTATTCCATCAATGAAAGTATCCCAATCCCTGGAAAAACCACTCATAGTTGATCTAACCAACTGATCATTAGAGAGGGTTTCTCCCATGATTGTCAACTCATCTCTCGCTTGAGTGACCTTGGTGAGTGATCTGAATTGGAGTAGATTAGTAATGTTGTGCTAATTCCCCATTTAGAAATAAACCCAAGATGCTTATCATTTACTTTTTCAAGTGCTTAAGGATTCAAAACTTTTGCATAATTAACAGATTCCCATGAGAGTTTCTTATGTAAATGTTATAAACAATTTAACATAAAAAAATATGCTTAACAACAACAATATAACAACAAAGAACATCAAAATATAACACACAACAAGCAAATGATATAGGAGTTCACCCCTCCTGGGCTACGTCTTCACAGTCCAACTTCCAATGGCTTGGGCCTCTCTATTATGATAAAATTAAATCAAAAGTGTGTTTACAATGCTTAGATGCTTATGAAACCCGTCTCAATGAGTTTAGGATACACAAAACTGCTAGAAATGACTATTTTTGCATCAAATTTGGATAAGAACTGAAGGAGTTATGACTTCTCCTAGTTCTTCCTCTATTCGTTCCACAAAATACTCTAAAACCAGCAGAAAACTACAAATTAGCCCCAAAATCCACTAACCGGGTAAGAATTTCGCCGCACCGTGGGCCATATCTTATCGGCATTATCACAAATTGCAAATCAATGATGTATAGCGGTGATAAACTGCAGAACTCTGCTGTCTTGTGAGATATGCGATTGTGGTTTACCACATCACAATTGGGGCCGATATCACATCACAACCCAACCCTTGCCGGGGACGATTCTTGTTGCGTTTGCGATATGCAGTCGCATCACATCACAATCTCCCAACCTTGCCGATGTTGGGTCGATATCTGTTCGTTGATCCTTTCCTGCGATTGCGATATACGATATTGCAAATCGCAATTGGCTCTGCCTGGGGGCCGATTCTTAACTCGAACCACTTACCACTGTGATATGCAAGGGCCAATGGTGGGATACCACTTGGTGCTTCCTTATTCACTGAAGACCTTGCTGCATCATCCTAATCCTGCCATGTAGGCAAGTCAAATTTGAACTTTGACTTTCTCTAAATTCTGCATACGAACTCGGATTTGAGTGACGTTCACACCGTTCGATTCAAAATGAAGAGGTCTTCAATCTGAAACTGAGTTTGACAAGATTCTGACTCTCTGATTTTTTACCATAATTCTGAGCACCTAATCACTCCTCCCCACTAGAAGCCTTTTGTATCCCAAAAGGATCACTTTCAGTTATTGAACAGATGAAGGTATTGTTCCCTCACCTTCCCCACTTCAATCCATTTGGCCTTTGATGGATGTTTACCTTTGAGACCCACCCAAAGATAATCAATATTTCCCCTTTTAGTTGTACTTGTCCTTCTGTCAAGTATAGTGTCATGCTGAAGCACATCAAGGAATTATGGAGAAAAGTCTTCAATAGATGGAATTTGAACATTCTCTTCTTGATGTTCAATCAAAGGAGGTTCATATAATCTCAAATTTTCAACATTAACAACAGAATAGATTTGCATATATGAAGGCAAATCGAGCTTGAAAGCATTATTACCAATCTATTCTAGAATTGTAAATGGACCATAACGAATTTGTTTCATCTTTTTACCTTCACCTTGAAGCCTTTGCTTACTAATGTATAGCCAAACTTCATCACCTACTTGAAACTAATGATCCACATGATGCTTATCATGCCTTGCCTTATACTTGCCTTGACTCTTTTCTAGTTGTTCCTCAACTGTTTGATGAATCAACTCAATTTTCTCAATGAATTTCTTTGCTCTGTCTATGTCACTATGTCCATGTACAACTACATCTTTCTCAAAGATGAAATCCAAAGGCGATTTAGGCAAATAACCAAGACATGCCTCAAAAGGTGAAGTTAGAGTAGAATAGTGTTTTGATCGGTTGTAAGCATGCTGAATATAATGCAACTGTTCATCCCACAACTTAGGATTGTTGCTGCAATATCCTCTTATCAAATGAATGAATGTCCTGTTAACCACTTCAGTTTGACCATTTTCTTGCAGATGAAAGGATTCACTTTTCTTCAACTTGGTGTCCATCAAGTTCCATAACCTTGACCAAAAATTCCCAAGAAATTGAGAATCACGATCACTTACAATAGAAGTAGGCAATCCAAAATGAACCCATACATTTTGAAAGAAAAGTTGAGCTGTTTGCTCAGCTGTAATTTTCTTTTTACAAGGCATTAACATGCACATCTTGCTGAACCTGTCCACAACTACATACAAATAAGCATGACCTTTCCTTGACAAAGGAAGACCTCCTACAAAATCCATAGAGACACTTTCCCATGGTCGTGAAGGAATTGGAAGTGGTGTGTAAAATCCTAGTTTCCTATTACTGGGCTCATTGAAGGCACACAATGAGCAACCTCTTATAAAACGTGACACACTTTCAAGCATACGAGGCCAATAAAAATACTTGTGAAGATTTTCCACTGTTTAACTTACACTGAAATGTCCAACAATAAGAGAAGTGTGCACTTCCCTTGTGACATTTACTCTTTCTCCTTGTGGAAAACAAAGTTTTCCCAAATGATACAACAAATTATCATGTACATGGTAGTCTAATTCCTCAACTTGTTGGCCTTGACTCAAGTTTAAATATACCTCTTGAAAGCCAACATCTTGTGCATATTGTTCAACATAACTTTCAGGCAAAACATAATTATTCTGGAGCAAAATGGCTACATTTACAACTGGTCTAGAAAGCATATCAAACTTTGTTATAAATTCCTTTCTTGTACCTGATTACCAAGTGGAATTGCTGTAAAAATCCCATCCAACGAAAGTTCCTTGACTGCTGCAAATTGGTTTGAGATTGTAGAGGCTGATGATCGGTGTGAATAATGGTTTCTTTTCCAATCAAATAACGCTTCCATTTCTTCACACTTTGCACCAATGCATAAATCTCTTTATCATACGTAGGATAATTAATAAGGACACCATTAAAAATTTCAGAATGAAATGAAATTCACTTACCATGCTATAAAAGAACTGCACCCATGGCATAGTCACTTGCATCTATTTGTATTTCAAAGGGTTGTTTCAAATCCGACAATGCTAAAACTAGGGTTGGACTGATATTTTGTTTCAAAGCATTGAATGCTTTTTGCTGTTTGCCTCCACATAGGAAGAAAACCTTCACGGTAGCCAACACATGTAGTGGAGCTGCTATGGAGGAGAAATTGGCAATAAACTTCCTCTAGTACTGCACTGCTCCTAAAAAACTCCTTACTTCTATAACTGATTTGGGTGTTGGCCAACTCACAATGACCAAAACTTTAGAGGGGTCAATCTTCAGCTCACCTCCTCCAACTATGTGGCCCAAATACACTAAAGAAGTTTTCCCGAATTCACATTTAGACATCTTCAGAAAAAAAACTATTCTTTTCTCAAGACATCCAACACTTTCCTAACATGCTTGACATGCTCTTCTCATGATTTGTTGAATATCAAAATATCATCTAAATAGAAAATTACAAATTCATCAAGAAAGGATCTTAAAACATCATTCATAACTCTCATGAATGTAGCTGGAGCATTGCAAAGACTGAAAGGCATTACCAGCCACTCAAACAATCCTTGTTTGGTTTTAAAAGCAGTCTTCCAAATGTCCTCCTCAACTATTCTAACTTGATGATATCCACTTCTCAAGTCTAATTTAGTGAAATACTTTGCATTTTTCAACTGATCTAACAAATCATCTATTCTGCGCAGTGGGTATCGATTCTTTATTGTGATCTTATGTTAGGGTCCCACCCTAACCCCCTTATTTATGTCATGGGATCACGTCATAGTCAAGAGTCAATAAAGCCCATATTAATATTTGTAAGTGGTTAACCCGCAATTAATGACGGGACCACAGATAGTTGCAAATGGGCGGTAGTATTAGATAGATGGTAAATGGGCGGTAGTATTAGATAGATGGTATTAATAAAACCCACGATATTGGCTCGTGGTATTGCATGTATGAGTCATATATAAAGGATAGAGACTCCCTGTGAGGAGCATCGTGTCTTGTTTTGTAATCGAGCTCTGCTCTATTGGAGGTTGCCCCCTCGAAGAGGCCTGTGAACATTTCTCTCTGAATAATAAGATCATTGCTATTCTGTGTTCTGGGTATATTTTCTTCGCATATTCTGTGTTCTCGGTATCTTTTCTTCGCTTGGGTATTGTTTTGCAGGTTAAGAGCATAACAAGTGGTATCAGAGCACTTTCCAGGGCTCGGTGGGATCTCCAAATTTTAGCAAATTTTTTTTGGCTAGAGACGTGTTCCGGCGTCTTTAAACCACGGGATCTGTCGTTAAGCGCATAAATCTGCGGATTTGGGGAGGCATGCACGCAGGAAATACAAGAGGTGGTCACGTCTGTTGGACTCCCTTGTAACCCCTGTGGGTACCCCTTCGAGTAGTAGCGCATTAGACAGAACCGCGCACGGACTGTCTTCCACGTACCCTCTGGGTATATAGGAAGCCCCCTAGCTCCCTTGAAACCTTGCCATAGATAAACCTTCGGCCGTCTTGTGGCTACAGTACACCGAGAACAGCACTCGGAGAGATTACTCGCCCGTACGATAGGGTAGTCGGGTTGTACGGCTAAGGGTACGGTCGATCCTCCTTAGTTAGAGCCCTGAAACATTGGGCCGAGTACTACTGTCAGACCCTTATGTATATTGCGATCTGTAGCACCTGACACTCCCCAAGACCATAGTTCCCTTTCTATCGGGGGATCACACATCATCTATTCCAGATCAGCAGCAACAGTTGTTCCACCATTCAGATCTCTCAGATCCACCAGATCGGATATTCCAGATCAGCAGTAGCAGTTGTTCCACCATTCAGATCTCTCAGACCCACCAGATCGGATATTCTAGATCAGTAGCAGCAGTTGTTCCACCATTCAGATCTCTCAAATCCACCAGATCGGAGTAGTTGTGAAGGGTTCCTGTACCTGGATATAATTTTCGCAGGACTTTTGGTAGCATTGACATTTTGAGGATTTGGCGACTGCAGTATTGATCAGGAAGGAGTAAAACTCCGTTAGGAGTTTTCCAAAAAAAAAAAAAAAAAAAAAAAAAAAAAAAGAAGTCTGAGATCTTCCGGGGCGCTTATTGGTGACCTAGCCCATCAGTATCAGGACGACGAGCTGAGCAAGGTGGTACCATTCAATTTCTTAGTAAAAATTTTTAGGCGGTCCCAATTTTTCATCAGGTTGGTGTATGGTAGAAACTCGCGCTCAAGCGATGGCCAATGAAAGGATCGAAAAAATTGAAAACTATGTCAACTCCCTCCAAACTACGGTGAACAAGATCGAACTTGACCTTCAAGGAATGAGTAACCACATAGAACTTGAGCTTAAAGGAATGAGTAACCAGTTACAGGAGGCATTCTCAAAGGGCAAGAAGCCAGCCCACGAGGAGGCGTATAATGGCCATGAATACCATGAGGGTGAGTCTAGCCACTCTCCTCACGTTTGGCACTCCCATCCACCACCCAGTCAGAGACCTCCCAAGTTGGATATGCAGAAATTTGACGGTTCTCACACGTCCGCATGGCTAGCACAAATGGAGCAGTACTTCCGATTGAATCATATCACAGATGAGGGGACTAAGCTTATGGTTGGCACCATGTACTTGGACAATGAACGATGGCAATGGAAGGAATGGCATCAGCGTTGCAATGGGCATTTTCAGAATTGGGCCCAATTTGCCAAAACTCTTCGCAGTCGCTTTGAACAGGAAGACTCTTTTTTGGGGCGTCTCACTAAGCTCCGACAGACGGGTACAGTGGAAGAATATATTACTGCTTTTGAAGCCTTAGCCTTCCGCACTAAGGGTCTCACAGATGAGTTCTACATGGAATGCTTTATCAGCGGTCTTAAAGAAGCCATCAAAGCTCAGGTTCTACTCCACCACCCTCCCACATGGACAGAGGCTTGCCAGGTAGCCCGTAAGGTGGAACGTGCATTAGCAGCCCAATCCAGCCGCCCCAACTTCCCCGCTAAAGGTCGTCCCTCACAGGCTCCCAATATGACTCAGACACTTAAGATTCAAAAGGTGTCACCTGCGGAAATGGCAGAAAGAAGGAAGCAAGGACTATGTTACTACTGTGATGAAAAATATTCCCCGGGTCATAAATGCAAAGAGCACAAGTTTTTTCAAATAGATGCCACTGACTACAGCTCCACAGAGGAAGATCCACCACTGGAGGAACCGAAGGCGATCGAAGAAGATAACCAACAGGAGATTGTATCTGATGAACCAACTATTTCCCTGAATGCATTGGCAGGAATTTCTTCCCCTCAAACTCTCAAAATGAGGGGCTTTCTTAAACATCGCCCAGTAGTAGTCTTGATTGATAGTGGAAGTACCCATAATTTCATCCACCAAAAGATCGCTGAAGCAGTACATTGTTTCGTCCGGGCAGTTTCTAACTTCCAAGTCCAGATTGCAGATGGGGGCACAATGAAATGTGAAGGTCGTTGTGAAAATGTCAAAATTCAAATGGGGGATTATCAATTGAAAACCCACATGTTTGCAATACACATGGGGGGTTGCGACATTGTCCTCGGCGCGGAATGGCTCCGCACTCTTGGGCCAATCACAATGGATTTCCAGGAGTTATATATGAGTTTTAAGTAGAACAACTCCACACATACCCTCCGTGGACTACAGGCGGGAGCCCCCTCTATCATTAGCTCGCATAGGATGGAAAAATTGTTAAAAAAGGGCCATCATGGAGTGGTAGCTCAATTTAATGCCATCCAGGTAGTCGACACCATGCCCCCGCCAATTCATCCTGAGATGCAACAGATTTTAAATAAACATCGGACTGTCTTTGACAAGCCTCATGAGCTTCCACCCTCGCGAGGGGAACATGATCATAGCATCACATTGGTTCCAGGGGCCCAACCCCCAAATGTGAGGCCATACAGATATCCGTTCACCCAAAAGAATGAAATAGAAAAAATCATCAAGGAATTGTTGGAAGCAGGTGTCATTCGTCCCAACATTAGTCCTTATTCATCTCCAGTGGTCATGGTCCTCAAGAAAGATGGGGAGTGGCGGATGTGTCCAGACTTCAGGGCCCTCAATAAGTTAATTGTCAAAGATAAATTTCCCATCCCAGTGGTTGACGATTTGCTGGACGAACTCAATGGGGCTTAATTCTTCACTAAGTTGGATCTTCGCTCAGGCTACCACCAAATTCGCATGAAGGAAGTCGACATTCCCAAGACAGCTTTCAGAACTCATGAAGGCCATTATGAGTTCCTGGTCATGCCATTTGGTCTCTGTAATGCCCCCTCTACTTTTCAGAGCCTTATGAATCACCTCCTCAAACCATATCTCAGAAAATTTGTCCTTGTCTTCTTCGATGACATCCTCATCTATAGTGGCACTTGGGCGGCACATCTTCAGCATGTAGATCTACTCTTGCAACTGCTCCGCACGCATAAATTATTTGTCAAGATGTCTAAGTGTTCATTTGGCATGGAAGAAGTTGAGTATTTGGGCCACATTGTGGGGCGTGAAGGTGTCAAGGTGGACCCAAAAAAGATCCAGGCAATGCAAGAATGGCCTCAACCTAAGACCTTGAAAAGCTTGAGAGGATTTTTGGGTCTCACAGGCTATTATTGTAAATTTGTCCGCAACTATGGCCGCATAGCGAAGCCCCTAACGCAAATCCTAAAGAAAAATTCCTTCTTCTGGAACGAAGAAGCACAACAGGCATTTACCGCTCTCAAAACCGCCATGTGTTCCACTCCGGTCTTAGCACTATCGGACTTCACCAAATCATTTGTCATTGAATCTGATGCTTCGGGAACAGGTATTGGAGCAGTCTTAATGCAGGAAGGGCGACCATTGGCCTTCACCAGCCAACAACTAAGTGGGAGGAATCTGGGCCAATCTACCTACGAGAAGGAAATGATGGCCATCTTACATGCAGTCGAGACCTGGCGACCTTACTTGTTGGGGCGACGTTTCCAAATCCGCACAGATCATCACAGTCTTAAATATTTTTTGGAGCAACGCCTATCTTCCCCACAACAAAATAAATGGTTAGCCAAAATGCTGGGATATGATTATGAGATCATTTACAAGAAAGGGAAAGACAACAGGGTAGCTGATGCATTGTCGTGCCAATTTGAGGAGGAAAGTACTCTGCTCGCAATTTCACTCCCCATTCCAGACTAGATTGAAGAGGCTCACAGGGAATGGTTTTCACATCCTGGGCTCTCTCAACTCATTTCTCAATTGCAGGTAGATCCTAATTCCAGCAAGGGCTACTCGTGGCAGAATGATATTCTTCGCTACAAGGACAGAGTCGTAATATCACCAACATCCACCCTCAAAAGTCGCATTTTAGCAGAATTGCACTCATCTCCCATTGCAGGACATTCGGGCTTTCAGAAGACATATGCTCGCACCAGAAGATCATTTTTTTGGGCCGGCATGAAACAGGACATCCTTACTTTCGTAGCCGAATGTGACGTCTGTCAACGCCACAAAGGGGAAACCGTCCACACACCAGGCACATTACAACCATTGCCCATTCCGGCGTCAATTTGGACGGAGGTCTCCATGGATTTCATTACAGGTCTTCCAAAGTCTGGGAACAAGTCAGTCATCATGGTGGTGGTGGATCGACTGTCGAAGTATGCTCATTTCTGTGCCCTACCCCAACCATTCACACCCACTTTGGTTGCTCAAACTTTCATGGATCCGATCTTCAAATTGCATGGCATGCCCACTTCTATTGTGTCCGACCGCGACCCAATCTTCACCAGTAATTTTTGGCAGGAGCTCTTCAGAATACAAGGCACTCAACTCAAACTCAGTACTTCATATCATCCGCAAACAGATGGTCAAACCGAAGCAGTCAACAAATGTCTAGAAACCTACCTTAGGTGTTTCACTTCAGAAAAACAACACCTTTGGGTACAGTGGTTACCTCTGGCGGAATGGTGGTATAACACCAACTATCATGCCACTACCAAAATGACTCCCTATGAAGCAGTCTATGGACAACTTCCGCCTTCCCCTACTTCTTATCTCACGGGATGCTCCAAAGTACAAGCCGTGGATCAACTCCTACAACACCGTGCAACCATGCTTGCCCATCTGCGCGAGAATCTTCATCAAGCTCAGAACCGTATGAAGCAACAGGCTGACCAACATCGCTCAGAGCGCCAATTTCAAGAAGGGGATCAGGTCTTTTTGAGGCTGCAACCATATAAGCAAACATCACTCAAAGACAAGGGTTGTCAAAAGCTCTCTCCAAAATTCTACGGACCATACCAAGTACTTCAGCGCATTGGAGAAGTGGCTTACAAGTTGGCTTTGCCACCTACAGCAAAAATCCACCCAGTTTTCCATGTATCGTGCCTCAAGAAAGTGATTGGGAACAATTGCCTAGTTCAAACCAGTCTACCTGAATTGGACGAAGAAGGGTCAATCTGGCTTCAACCTGAACAGGTTCTAGACACACGAGAGAAGCACCTGCGCAGCCGCATGCTTAAGGAGGTCCTCGTCAAATGGAAAGACACCTCTCCGGAAGATGCAACTTGGGAACCAACCACTATTCTTCAGCAGTTTCCGCAGCTTCAACTTTGAGGACAAGGCTAGTCTTAAGGGGGAGGGCATGTTAGGATCCCACCCTAACCCCCTTATTTATGTCATGGGATCACGTCATAGTCAAGAGTCAATAAAGCCCATATTAATATTTGTAAGTGGTTAACCCGCAATTAATGACGGGACCACAGTTAGTTGCAAATGGGCGGTAGTATTAGATAGATGGTAAATGGGCGGTAGTATTAGATAGATGGTATTAATAAAACCCACGATATTGGCTCGTGGTATTGCATGTATGAGTCATATATAAAGGATAGAGACTCCCTGCGAGGAGCATCGTGTCTTGTTTTGTAATTGAGCTCTGCTCTATTGGAGGTTGCCCCCTCGAAGAGGCCTGCGAACATTTCTCTCTGAATAATAAAATCATTGCTATTCTGTGTTCTGGGTATATTTTCTTCGCATATTCTGTGTTCTCGGTATCTTTTCTTCGCTTGGGTATTGTTTTGCAGGTTAAGAGCATAACATCTTATATAAAGATCGATAATCTACACACATGTGCCAGGTTCCATATTTCTTAGGTACTAATACAACTAGTGAACAAAATGGAGAAGTCGAAGGATGAATTACTCGTTTATCTAACAGTTGATGGACTTGTTTCTTAATTTCTAAACTTTCTAGAATTGACATTCGATACATACCAATGTTTGAGAGTGGACTGTCCTGCTGTAGCTGAATATCATTCTGAATTCCTCTTTTTGGTGGTAATCTCTTTGGTTCTTGAAAAATGTCTCCATATTGATTGACCATATCAACCAATTCATCTTTCAGCTTCACATCACAACCCCCAAAGGATTCCTGCTCCGTGTCATTCTTTTGCTTGATCATGAGGAGCACGAGACTCTTACTGGAATTAACCAGTTGCTTCATTTCACCTACGCTTGCCAAAGACAGATTAAGTTTCCTACGATGGGCTCTCACAATGTACTCCACTTTGTTTTTGAACAAATGATATTTGTTCTCAAATCTGTGGAAAATGGCCTTCTTGTCATACAAATACGGGCTTCCCAATACAATCCTTGAGATATCCAATGGCACAATGTCTAATTCAACTTCATCAATGAAATTAGCGGTGATTGCAAACCTGAAAACACATTTCTGGGTGACTTGCAAATTGGCATCCTTGGTTATCCAACCCAATGGATATGGTTTATGATGGGGCACGGTTTCCAGATTCATTTTCTTAATCAAATCCACAGAAATTAAGTTGGCCTCAGATCCACTATCAAACAACGTATCAATCTTTGTATGTTTGGAAATAAATTGGATGTGGAACAATCCAGTTTGGTTTTCCTCATTTGAAACACTATGGGAATTATTTGTTGCACTGGTACTGGCTATGACTTCCTCTTTGTTGACCTCATTGCTTTCTTTTGCCACGGATTTTCCCTTGGTGACTGTTTCTGCGTTTTTTGTTTTATCTCCTGAGTCTGAACCCAAGTATTGTTGTGCAGCAGCATTGGTCTTATGTTTCCCTTTATTGTTAAATTTCTTCGGTTGTAATTCTAGATGAAGCTTCCAACAATGCGCTTCATCATGTCCTTACTTGGAACAATTCTTGCACATGGGTTTCTCCCCTTCTTTCTTAATAGAAGCAATTTTCTTCTGCTTTCCTTTAAACTTATTTCCTTTTTCACCACTCTGAAATGGC
Organism: Pinus tabuliformis; assembly: GCA_031772625.1. Classification (NCBI taxonomy): domain Eukaryota; kingdom Viridiplantae; phylum Streptophyta; class Pinopsida; order Pinales; family Pinaceae; genus Pinus; species Pinus tabuliformis. The sequence goes on from CM062805.1 coordinate 488,624,685, forward strand.
TTCTTCTTACCTTCTTCCTGTATATTTTTCCCTCTTGCTTCGAGGTGTGTAGCTTGAACACAAACTTCATCAAGATTTGTGGGACTGAACATAAGAATGGTATGTTGAAGATAGCTATGAAACCCTCCTATGTATTTCAACAAGGTATCTTGTGACTGTAAGTCTACTCCTAGCATAAGATCTCTTTTCCTAAACTCTTGAGTATACTCTTGCAAATTTTGACCTTTCAACTGTCTGAAACTTTGCCAATTCATAATGGCTTTTTGCATATGAGTTAAAGGTTATAACTGTGTTTTTATAAAAGCAATGAAATCAGATCAAGAAATAGAGATCTTACCATGTTTTTTGATCTCGTATTGAGTCCTTTCTTCCCACCATACAAGTGCTACATCCTCCATTCTCAATGAAGCCAATTGAATTTTGATATCATCGTCTTGAAGGTTCTGAATTTTGCAATACACCTCCAACTGAAGAATCTAGTTATCCATCTTCTCTGCATTCACTTCACCATTGTACATAGGCAACTCGAATTTAACATCTAGCTTCAGAAAAGGTGATTTACCAAACCCTTTTGAAGAATGATGATGAGTATGAGTAACGGTGGTATTTATGGAAGAGTGTGAAGATTCTTTCAAAGAAGAAGATGAAGAAGATGGTGGAGATGGTGGATGTTTTCCTCCATTCCCATTACCTCCTTTTCCTTTATCTTCTTTTTTCATTACCTCCTCCTAAAGATCCTTCTCCATTGGGAGGCTTGGAACTTTCTCCTTGCAATATGATGTTCCTTTCTTCATAGAGTACCTTGACCATCTCTATCATGATAGGGTCTCTTTCATGAGATGTAGTCTCTAGAAGACTCAACTACAACTTGAGGCTGTACTGGTGTTGGAGTCTCAGCTGAAACTTCTGCAACTTGAGGCTGAATTGGTGTAGAAGACTTTGGCAACCTTGCTCTTCTTCCACTTGACCCAACTTAAGGGCTTTCAACCAACTTTCCTTCACCTTTTTTGAGCTTTAACCTTGCAAGCATGACATAAACTTGCAAACAATTAAACCCTTATTTCACAAAGAAAATATAGTAAGAAAAAAAATTGCTCTGATACCAACTTGATCTAAATTGGGGCATATTAGTAATGCTGTGCTAATTCCCCATTCATAAATAAACCCAAGATGCTTATCATTTTCTTTTTCAAGTGCTTAAGGATTCAAAACTCTTGCATAATTAACAGATTCCCATGAGAGTTTCTTATGTAAATGTTATAAATAGTTTAACGTAAAAAAACATACGTTGAATAACAACAATATAACAACAAAGAACATCAAAATATAACACACAACAAGCAAATGATAAAGGAGTTTGCCCCTCCTGGTCTATGTCTCCTTGGTCCAACTTCCAATGGCTTGGGCCTCTCTATTATGCTCAAATTACATCAAAAGTGTGTTTACAATGCTCAGATGCCTTTGAAACCTATCTCAATGAGTTTAGGATACCCAAAATGGTTAGAAATGACTATTTTTGCATCAAATTTGGATATGAACTGAAGGAGTTATGACTTCTCCTAGTTCTTCCTTTATTCGTTCCACAAAATGCTCTAAAACCGACAGAAAACTACAAATTATCTCTGAAATCCACTAACTGGGCAAGAAATTTTCCACACCGCGGGCCATATCCTATTGACCTTATCGCAAATCACAATCAACGACATATGGCGGTGATAGATTGCGGAACTCTACCGTCTTGTGTGATTGCGATATGCGATTGTGGTTTACCACATAGCAATCAGGGTCAATATCGCATCGCAACCCAACCCTTACTGGGGCCTATTCTTGTTACCTTTGCGATTGCGATATGCGATCGCATCGCGTCGCAACTCCAAACCTTGTCGGTGTTGGGGCCGATATCTGTTCGCTAATCCTTTCTTGTGATTGCGATATGCAATATCACAAATTGTAATCGGCTTTGCCTGGGGTCCGATTCTTAACCCGAACCACTTACCACTGTGATATGCGAGTGCCAATAGCAGGCTGCCACTTGGTGCCTCCTTATTCGTTGAAGACCTTGCCACATCATCTTAATCCTGCCACGTCGACAAGTCAAGTTTTAACTTAGACTTTCTCTAACTTCTGCATACGAACTCAGATTTGACTAAGTTCACACCGTTGGATTTAGAATGATGAGATCTTCCATCTGAAGCTGATTTTAACAAGAATATGACACTTTTATTTTTGAGCATAATTTTGAGCACCTGATCACTCTTCTCCACTGGAAGCCTTTTAGACCCAAAAATGTTACACTTTCAGTTATTGAACAGATGAGGGAACTATTCCCTCACCTTCCCCACTTCAATCCATTTGGCCTTTGATGGATGTTTACCTTTGAGACCCACCCGAAGATAATCAATATTTCCCCTTTTAGTTATCCTTGTCCTTCTGTTAAGTACAGTGTCTTGCTGAAGCACATCAAGGAATTTTGGAGAAAAGTCTTCAATATATGGATTTTTAACATTCTCTCCTTGATCTTCAATCAAAGGAGGTTCATAAAATCTCAAAATTTCAACATTAACAACAGAATATATTTACATATATGAAGGCAAATCAAGCTTGAAAGCATTTTTACCAATCTTTTCTAGAATTTTAAATGGACCATAACGAATTGGTTTCATCTTTTTACCTTCACCTTGAAGCCTTTCCTTGCTAATGTATAGCCAAAATTCATCACCTACTTGAAACTGAAAATCCACACGATGCTTATCATTTCTTGCCTTATACTTGCCTTGACTGTTTTCTAGTTGTTCTTGAACTGTTTGATGAATCAACTGAATTTTCTCAATGAATTTCTTTGCTCTGTCTATGTCACTATGTCCATCTACAACTACATCTTTCTCAAATATGAAATCCAAAGGTCATTTAGGAAAATAACCAAGACATGCATCAAAAGGTGAAGTTAGAGTAGAAGAGTGTTTTTCTCGGTTGTAAGCATGTTGAATATAATGCAACTTTTCATCCCAGAACTTAGGATGTTTGCCGCAATATCCTCTTAGAAAATGAATAATTGTTTTGTTAACCACTTCAGTTTGACCATTTGTTTGCAGATGAAAGGATGCACTTTTCTTCAACTTGGTGTCCATCAAGTTCCATAAACTTGACCAAAAATTCCCAACAAATTGAGAATCACGATCACTTACAATAGTAGTAGGCAATCCAAAATGAACCCATACATTTTGAAAGAAAAGTTGAGCTGTTTGTTCAACTATAATTTGCTTTTTACAAGGCATTAACATGCACATATTGCTGAACCTATCCATAACTACATACAAATAATCATGACCTTTCCTTGACAAAGGAAGCCTGCTACAAAATCCATAGAAACACTTTCCCATAGTTGTGAAGGCACTGGAAGTGGTATGTATAACCATAGTTTCCTATTACTAGGCTTATTGACTGCACACAATGAACAACCTCTTATAAGACGTGACACACTTTCAAGCATACGAGGTGACTAAAAATACCTCTGAAGATTTTCCACTGTTTTACTTACACTGAAATTTCTAGCAATAAGAGAAATGTGTGCTTCCCTTGTGACATTTACACTTTATCCCTATGGAACACAAAGCTTTCCCAAATGATACAAAAGATTATCATGTACATGGTATTCTAAATCCTCAACTTGGTGGCCTTGACTGAAGTTTAGATATACCTCTTGAAAGTCAGCATCCTGTGCGTGTTGTTCAACATAACTTTTAGGCAAAACATAACTACTCTTGAGAAAAATGGCTACATTTACAACTAGTATAGAAAACATATCAACAAATCTGTTATAAATTCCTTTATTGTACCTGAATACCAAGTGGAATTGCTGTAAAATCCCATCTAACGAAAGTGCCTTGACTGTTGCAATTTGGTTTGAGATTGCAGATATTGCAGAGGCTGATGATCGGTGTGAATAATGGTTCATTTTCCCATCAAATAATGCTTCAGTTTCTTCAGAGTTTTCACCAATGCATAAAGCTCTCTATCATACACAAGATAATTAATAATAACACCATTAAAAATTTCAGAATGAAATGAAATGGGATTACCATGCTGTAAAATAACTGCAACCATGCCTAGTCACTTGCATCTGTTTGTATTTTAAAGGGTTGTTTCAAATTCGACAATGCTAAAACTGGGGCTGAACTGATCTTTTGTTTCAAAGCATCGAATGCTTTTAGCTGTTTGCCTCCCCATTTGAAGACAACCTTCATGGTGGTCAACGCATGTAGTGGAGCTTCTATGGAGGAGAAATTGCCAATAAACTTCCTCCAGTACTGCGCTTCTCCTAAACAACTTCTTACTTCTATAACTGATTTGGGTGTTGGCCAACTCACAATGACCGAAACTTTAGAGGGGTCAATCTTCAGCTCACCTCCTCCACTTATGTGGCTGAGATACACTAAAGAAGTTTTCCCAAATCCACATTTAGACATCTTCAGAAATAATTGTTCTTTTCTCAAGACATCCAACACTTTCCTAACATGCTTGACCTTCTCTTCTCATGATTTGCTAAATATCAAAATATCATCTAAATATACAATTACAAATTCATCAAGAAAAGATCTTAAAACATCATTCATAACTCTCATGAATGTAGCTGGAGCATTGAAAAGACCGAAAGGCATTAATAGCCACTCAAACAATCCTTGTTTGGTTTTAAAAGTAGTCTTCCAAATGCCTCCTCAACTATTCTAACTTGATGATATCCACTTCTCAAGTCTAATTTAGTGAAATACTTTGAATTTTTCAACTGGTCTAACAAATCATCTATTCTGGGCAGTCTGTATTGATTCTTTGTTGTGATCTTATTTAAAGCTCGATAATCTACACACATGCGCCAGGTTCCATTTTCTTGGGTACCAATACAATTGGTGAACCACATGGCGAAGTATAAGGATGAATTACTCCTTTATCTAAAAATTCCTGGACTTGTGTCTTAATTTCTAAACTTTCCAGAACTGACATTCGATACATACCAATTTTTGGGAGTGGACAGTCCTACTGTAGCTGAATTTCATGCTGAATTCCTCTTTTTGGTGGCAATCCCTTTAGTTCTTGAAACATGTCTCCATATTGATTGACCATATCAATCAATTCAGCTTTAAGCTTCACATCACAACTTGTGAAGGATTCCTTCTCTATGTCATTCTTCTGCTTGATCATGAGGAGCACGAGACTCTTGCTAGAATTAACCAGCCTGCAAAGGATTCCTGCTCTGTGTCATTCTTCTGCTTGATCATTAGGAGCATGAGTCTCTTACTGGAATTAACCAGTCACTTCATTTCACCTGCGCTTGCTAACGACATATTAAGTTTCCAACGATGGGATCTCATAATGTACTCCACTACATTTTTGAACAAATGATATTTGTTCTCAAATCTGTGGAAAATGACCTTCCTGTCATACAAATACAGGCTTCCCAATACAATCCCTGAGATATCCAATGTCACAATGTCTAATTCAAATTCATTAATGAAATTAGCGGTGATTGCAAACCTGAAAACACATTTATGAGTGACCTGCAAATTGGAATCCTTGGTTATCCAACCCAACAGATACAGTTTATGATGGGGCATGGTTTCCAGATTTATTTTCTTAACCAAATCCACAAAAATTATGTTGGCCTGAGATCCACTATCAAATAGTGTATCGATCTTTGGATGTTTGGAAATAACTCAGATGTGGAACAACTTGATTCGGGTTTCCTCATTTGCAATGATGTGGGAATTATTTGCTACGCTGGTAATGGCTATGACTTCCTCTTTGCTGACCTCTTTTCTTCCTTTTACCACAAATTTTCCATTGGTGACTGTGGCTGCGATTTTTGTTTCATCACCTGAGTCTGAACTCAAGTCTTGTTGTTCAACAACATTGGTCTTCTGTTTCCCTTTATTGTTAAATTTCTTTGTTTGTAATTCTGGATGAAGCTTCCAACAATGCGCTTCATCATGTCCTTCCTTGGAACAATTCTTGCACACAGGTTTCTCCCCTTCTTTATTAACAAAAGAAATTTTCTTTTGCTTTCCTTTAAACTTCTTCCCTTTTTCACCACTCTGAAATGGATTCTTCTTACCTTCTTCCTGCATATTTTTCCCTCTTTCTTCGAGGTGTGTAGCTTGAACACAAAACTCATCAAGATTTGTGGGACTTAACATAAGAATGGTATGTCGAATATTGCTATTCAATCCTCCTATGTATTTTAGCAAGGTAGCTTGTGACTGTATGTCTACTCTTAGCATAAGAACTCTTTTCCTAAACTCTTGAGTATACTCTTGCACATTTTGACCTTTCAACTGTCTGAAATTTTTCTAATTCATAATGGCTTTCTGCATATGAGCTAAAGGGTAGAATAGTCTTTTTATAGCAACGATTAAATTAGACAAAGAAATAGAGGTCTTACCATGTTTTTTGATCTCATCTTGAGTCCTTGCTTCCCACCATACAAGTGCTTCACCCTCCATTCTCAATGAATCCAACTGAATTTTGATATCATCTTCTTGAAGGTTATAAATTCTACAATACACCTCCAACAGACCAATACAGTTATCCAAATTCTCTGCATTCACTTCACCATTGTACATAGGTAACTCAAAATTTAACATCAAGCTTCAGAAAAAGTGATTTACCAACCCTTTTTGAAGAATGATAATGAGTATGAGTAACAGTGGTATTTGTGGATGAGTGTGAAGATGCTTTTGAAGAAGAAGATGCAAAAGATGGTGGAGATGGTGGAGGTTTGCCTCCATTCCCATTACCTCCTTTTCCTTTATCTTCTTTTCTATTACTTCCTCCTAAAGAGCCTTCTCCATTGGGAGGCTTGGAACTTTCTCCTTTCAATTTGATGTTCCTCTCTTCATAGAGGAGCTTAACCATCTCTGTCATATCAAAGAAATCCTTTCTGAAGGTCTTTTCATATTCTGTCATGATAGGTTCTCCTTCATGAAGCATAGTCTCTAAAGACTCAACTACAACTTGAGGTTGTACTAGTGCTAGAGTTTTAGCTGAAAATTTTGCAACTTGAGGCTGAACTGGGGTAGAAGACTTTAGCAATCTTTCTCTTCTTCCACTTGACCCAACTTCAGGGCTTTCAACCAGCTTTCCTTCACCTTTTTTGAGATTTAACCTTGTAAGCATGACATATACTTTCAAACAATTAAACCATTCTTTCACAAAGCAAATCTAGTAAGAAAAAACTAGTGCTCTGATACTAACTTGATCTGAATTGGAGCAGATTAATAATGTTGTGCTAATTCACCATTCAGAAATAAACCCAAGATGTTTATCATTTGCTTTTTCAAGTGCTTGAGGATTCAAAACTTTTGCATAATTAATAGATTCCCATGAGAGTTTCTTATGTAAATGTGATAAACAGTTTAACATAAAAAACATATGCTGAACATCAACAATGTAACAAAAAAGAACATCATAATATAACACACAACAAGCAAATGGTAAGGAAGTTCACCCCTCCTGGGCTACGTCTCCTTGGTCCAGCTTCCAATGGCTTGGGCCTCTCTATTAAGCTAAAATTACATCAAAAGTCTGTTTACAATGCTCATATACCTCTGAAACTTGTCTCAATGAGTTTAGGATACTCAAAACTGCTATAAATGACTATTTTTGCATCAAATTTGGATAAGAACTAAAGTAGTTATGAATTCTCCTAATTCTTCCTCTATTCATTCCACAAAATGCTCTAAAACCAGTAGAAAACTACAAATTAGGCCCAAAATCTGCTAACAGGGAAAGAATTTCACCACACCGTGGGCCATATCCTGTCATCCTTATCGCAAATCGCAATCGGCGATGTCTGGCGGTGATAAACTGTAGAACTCTGCTGTTTTGTGCCGATATCGCAACGCAACCTAACCCTTGCTAGGGTTGATTCTTGTTGCCTTTGCGATGGTGATATGCGATCACACCGCATCGCAACTCCCAACCTTGTCGGTGCCGGGGCTGATATTTGTTCGCCAATCCTTTCCTGTGATTGCGATATACGATATCACAAATCGCAATTGGCTCTGCCTAGGGGCCGATTCTTAACCTGAACCACTTATCGACACGATATGTATTTACAATATGTGAGGGCCAATCATGGGCTACCACATGGTGCCTCCTTATTCGATGAAGACCTTGCCACATCATCCTAATCCTGCCATGTAGGAAAGTCAAATTTGGACTTTGAATTGCTCTAACTTCTGCATACTAACTCGGATTTGAGTGTCGTTCAAACCGTTGGATTCAGAATGACGAGCTCTTCAATTTGAATTTGAGCTTGAAAATATTATGACACTTTTAATTTTGAGTATAATTCTGAGCACCTGATTAGTGAGGTATGACGATACAAAGTCAGTTTTGATGATCTTGGTTTGCCTTAGCTTTTCCTGCAAGACCATTTTTCTATTCTCTTTAGTTCTCTGGAAAAGTTTGATTAAGGCTACCCACATCTCAAAGGCATAAGTCTTCCCCAAAACATAGGGAATAAGGTGGTCTTCGATAAAATCTATAAGGAGTCACTTGGCCTTAATACTCCTCTTGTTAAAATTAGCCAACTATACTGGATCAATGGGTGGAACTACTACATTCTCAACAATATCCTATAGCTCAATCTCTTGAAGCACCAATACAAACCTCTCGTTACATGGGTTGAAATTTTCAACCCCACTCAGCCTATCCCCCACCCTCAACCTTGCTGCCATTGATATGCTTACCAACACAAAGTTTTGAATCTGTCATCTCTAAACAACATACTTTTCTTTTGCATACGCTACTTGGAAGAGCCAAACTGGTGTGTATATGCAACTTCACCAAAGTGAACCAACATACATATCTGCAAATATTAACTCATAACTTCGCTGCTATTCCGGACTTCAGACAAACCCAGATCATGACATTTAAAGAATAAAACATGTGTACACAATTAGATCTGGCCCAACCAATATCAGATCATTCAATGATAAGTCATTTCAGGTCTCATGATCCTGATCCAACATTGAATTCAAGGTGCACAAAATATTTCAGATCAAATCACCAACATAGCCCCTGCAACATAAAATATACTTCATATAGAAGTATTCCTTAGAAACCCTTTTCACTTGCACACCCTGGCCTTATGATCTTCTCCTCCTTATATAGTTTTAGGCCTTTCTCAATACCTCAGACCAAAACCACTTAGGACCTATGGTATTCTTGGATGGGATCAAATAGTCATTACTTCGCTCAATATTGTGGGCTAATACCATGGTATTGATCCCTAGTATTCTCTACTCTTGAAATTCCTTGATTTTCCAACCTATACGCACTTTTCCTCTTGCGGGAGTGCGTGTATACGTATACACGCTTTTTTTTTCTGTGGATATGTGTGTATATGCTATTTTGACTAAGTGGACCTACGTATACATCTTAAACTACTTTTCATCATCCTTTACCTTCAACTTCTTCATTCTGATTAGTAGATTTTAGTCCCATATTCTTGTTCTTCTGTACCAATGCCGTGTTACATCTGAATGGATTTGTTACACTGTGGGTTGCCTTTCATCAAAACTAAATTGACTTGTGAGTGAGTTTCCATCAAGGAAAACACTTGTATCATAATGCCAACAATCTCCCCCTTTGGACTTGATGGAAACCATGCTAGTGTTGATTACTGCAAGCTGTACAAATTGTTAGAGATAACAAGCAACACCAAAATACTCTCCCCCTTTTACACCAAGGGCAAAGGGTAGACCAAGTTACTCTCTCCCTTTGATATACATTATGCTGTCCATGATCCCCCTGAGTACATGCCGAGTCTACAGAGATATGATTCAAAAGCATAACATGAATCTATAACTCAACTAAGTGAGTATGACCTCCCTATTACCAATGACTCATACATACATCAATCACCCGAACAAGTGAGGATATGCCATATTTGACTCATCCACCCAACCAAGTGGGGATATAACAATTGTTTATACATCACAAAAATACAACAATTATTACATCATCCATCCCATGCAAAGTGGGGATACAAATTACATCATCTATCCAATAGGACTCATTGAAATATAGACCATGACAGAAGTCATATCACACCCTAGCTTTTTACATGACTTATGAAACAAATTATATTAGTATCTGAGGCCATGGTTGAACTCAGAAACCATGATGTCAACAATGCTGAATGTGAGTGAAGGCTAATGCTCCCCCTGAACTTGTGCTACCTGTGCATTGTTGACAAGTCATTCATCAAGGAATCTTTGTCAGTCAGATAAAAATCAATGAACAAAGCATATCGTCACACTGTAATCATCAATATCAGATAGAGCACCCATATCAGAGTCTGATCCACTATTTTTTTTTTAAGAAAAACATATACGCTCCTTTAGTCATAGAAACCCATGTGTATACACGACTATGCTTCATGAAACCTGCGTATAATAACCTTCCTCTGAAAACTGGAAACAACAGGATGATGCAGCAACTACTCCCAGCTTTTGTCCTAGATATTCAAATGTTTCTCTGGGAAGTAGTTTAGTGAATATATCATTAGCTTGTTCTTTGGAGAGAACATACTCCAATTTAACCTTTTGTTCAAGCACTTGTTCTCGTAGAAAATGGTACTTAATGGGTATGTGCTTGGTCTTGGAGTGCATGACAAGATTTTTTGAAATACTGATGGCACTTGTATTATCACATAGAATTGCGATGGGTGGAGTACATGTGATCTGTATGTCTTGCAATGTTTGCTTCATCCAAAGTAGTTGTGTGCAGAAAGATGCAACAACCACATATTTTGCTTCAGCTGTAGATAAGGTAATAGAACTTTGTTTCTTGCTGAACCATGATACTAACCGAGAACCCATGTAGAATGCACCTCCACTAGTTCTCTTTCAATCATCAACATTTCCTGCCCAAACTGCATTTGTATATGCATGAAGAGTGAGGTCTGTATCTTTAGGATACCATAGTCCAAAGTCTTGAGTTCCTTGAAGATATTTGAAAATTGTTTTAACTGTCTGGAGATGTGATTCCTTTGGATTTGCTTGGAACCTTCCAACAATTCCTACTGCATGCATGATATCAGGTCTAGTACCTATTATATAAAGCAAACTTCTAATCATAGATTTGTAAGTTGGTTGGTTTATTGCTGGTGATTCATCATTAGAACTGAGATTGCATCCTGTTACCATTGGAGTACATATTGGTTTAGAATCTTCCATTCTGCACTTCTCCAAGATCTGCTTTAGATATTTGGTTTGTGAAAGAAAGATACCATCTTTTGTTTGCTATACTTGTAGACCAAGAAAATAAGTAAGTTCACCAAGTAAGGACATTTCAAATTCTTGCTGCATTACTGAAGCAAAATTCTAACTCATGGATTCTTCATTGCTACCAAAGATGATATCATCAACATAAACAACAATAATTAGTAGTTTATCATTTTCAACCTTTGTGTATAAATTTCTATTTGCAGAACCTTTTGTGAAACCTTGTTGTTGTAGATATTTGTCAAGGCGGTAATACCAAGCCCTTGGAGCCTATTTCGGACGATAGAGAGCCTTTTTAAGATTGCATATGAGTTTTGCATCATTTCCAAGAATGGATCATTTTGGCTGTTCAATATAAACTTCTTCTTCTAAATATCCATTAAGGAAGGTTGATTTTACATCCATTTGATATACTTTTAATTTTCGAAAACTAGAAAGAGTAAGAAACATCCTTATGGCTTCAAGTCTGGAAATAGGTGCAAAAGTTTCTTCAAAATCTATACCTTCTTGTTGAGCATACCCTTTACAAACAAGTATGGCCTTGTTTCTAATAACTTCTCCATTTTCATTCAGCGTGTTCTTAAATGTCCATTTTGTTGCTATAACATTTTTATCACGAGGTCTAGGAACTAACTCCCAAGTATCATTCTTTTCAATTTGGTCAAGTTCTTCATCCATGGCCTTGACCCAACATTCATCTTTGCAAGCTTCATTTACATTCTGAGATTTGGTGGAGGATAGTAATGCTAGATATCTTGAGGTCCTTGTAAGAGTTCTTCTTGTTTGTACTCCAGCCCCCTTTTCTCCTAGAATTTGAGATTCTGGATGATTCTTCTAAACAGACCTGGATGGAGTCTTTTCCCTGTCTGTTGTATCTTCTTTTGGTGCTTCATTGGTTTCTTCTTCTATATCATTTTGTTTTGATGTGGGAAATCATTCCCCAACTTCCTCACTGTCATATTCCTCTGTTGATTTCATTTGTTCTAGATTTTTGCATGCTTCATCAATTGCAACATCAATACTCTCAACAATTTTCAGAAGTATTTTATTATAACATTTGTATCCTTTACTTCTGGATGAATAACCAAGAAGAATTCCTTCATTTGCTCTAGGTTCGAACTTACCAAGTTTTTCATCTGTCCTTTTGATGAAACACTTGCTTCCAAACACTCTAAAGTGTTTTATAGTAAGATGCTTACCATATCAAAGTTCATATGGAGTTTGATTGCTATTTATCTGAACATTTGCTTTGTTGAGAATGGTCACGGTAGCAAATGCAGCTTCACCCCAGAAGGTTGTAGGAGTTCTAGATTCATCAAGCATTGCTCGAGCCATTTGCTGAACTGTTATGTTCATTCTTTCCACCTTGCCATTTTGCTAAGGAGTTCTTGCGATGGAGAATTGCCTCTTTATTCCATGTTGTTCACAAAAGTCAAAGAATCCATCTGATATGAATTCTCCCCCTCGATCATATATGAGACATTTTATTTTTCGATCTGATTCATTTTCAACTAAATCTTTGAAGGCTTTAAAATTTTCAAATTCTTCATCTTTATGCTTTAGTAGACCTATCCAACACATCCTAGAAAAATTATCAATAAATAAAATAAAGTATTCTTCTCCATGAGGTGACTTTTTCCTGGTTGGTCCACATAAATCCGTATGGATGAGTTCAAGAGGCTTATTTGCTGATCCTTCTTTTTCATTGAAGTAAACTCTGGTTTTCTTACTGACTTGACATGGTTTGCATATGATATTTTCTGGGATGCTGATATCTGAAATATCACGAACTGCCTTGAGCCTGCATGCTTTTCTTATTTGAGAAAAGCTTAGATATCCAATCTTCTATGCCATAGCCAGTTTTCATCGGTTTTTCTTAGATAGCATTGTTGTTGTCCTCCTTTGAGTATGTATAAGTTGTTTGGAGTTCTTGTTCTTTTGATCACAGTATTTCCTGTATCAAGCTCACGAGCCACACAACCGTTTGATCAAAACACAACTTCATTTCCTTGATCACTCATTTGACTGACACTCAACAAGTTATGCTTTAAACCATCTACATACATGACATTTCCAGATTTAACCTTTTCTTTCAAGAAGAGAAAACCTTTACCTTTAATGACAGCTGGAGTGTCATTTGCAAATGAGACATTCTTTTCCTTTTCTAAATCATTATATGAATGATGTTTCTCTTTATCACCTGTCATGCATTTGGAGCATCTGCTGTCAATGTACCATTGATTTTCTTGTCCTTTTGCATACATAGCTATGCCACATCTTTCTAATTGAGATTCCTTCTTTCTCCATATCTTGGTATTTAATAATGTTTTCTCCTTTTGAAGTGATGGCCGAAATTTGCTCCTGCATTCAGATTCTTCATGACCAAAGTTGTTACAAATCGAACATTCTACTTCATTTTCAAGAGGAGAAAAGTTATTATAGGAACTTTTCTTGATTCCTGTTACACTCTTTTGATTTCGTGCTTCTCTAGTCATGATGGTTTTGTAAGCAACACATTGAGCAACCTTATGCCCAAAGTTATGACATGAAAAACATTGCCCATTAAAGAAGTTTCTGCGATCATAGAATCTTTTGGCATTGTTTCCCTGTTGGTTGAAGCTTCTACTGTATTCATCCTTGGAGTAATTTGGGTATGATTTACCTGATGTGTAATTTTAGGCCTTTGCTGATGATTGACATACTGTTCACTGGTCTTTTTGCATCAAGATAGCTTCTGGTGGATGCTGACGGCTTCTGTGATTGAGATGATTCTTCAGTATATCCAATACTTATCTTTATCATAAGAGAACACTGAACTTTAATGATTTCATTTAAAGTTTCAGATCCTTTAGTAAATCTAAGATTAAGAGATTTTGTCTTCTCAAGTTATTTTTTTAGACTCACAATTTCACATTCTAGATTTTCATTGTGTTTCTCTTTCAGCGAGTTGGTGAGTCAACATATCGATGATCATATTCTTTTCTTCTATATAGATTTTGAGTTTAGTAATTTCTTCAAGAAAGTATTTTTCTTCTAAGTCATCTAAGAAATCATCATTGTCATAAGCCATGAATAGTCTATAATCTTGGTCACTTTCAGCGTCATCACTATCTTCATGCGTATAGTAACTCCTTCTATTCACAACTTGTTTTCTCTTTCCTTTTGCATATTCCTTTCCTTTTTCATATTTATTTTTATGAGGACATTTGGCAGCATAATGGCCGACTCTACCACAAGCAAAGCATTTGAAAGGTAGCTTACCTCTGAATCTTCCAGAACCTCGTTGAAGCTTCTTGACAAAATTTACCTCATCTTCTTCTTCTGAAATGTGTTCTGATTCATTATGCTCTTCCTTTTCTTTTCCATTTGCTGACACTCTAAAAGCGACTTCTCTCATATCTAATGGACCTCTTCTCATTTCAAAGGAAATTAGGATTCCATGGAGTTGAGTCATAGTAATAGTTTGAAGATCCTGTTTTTCTTCTATGGCAGACACTTTTGACTCAAATTTCGAAGACAAATATCTCAAAATTTTCTCAACTAAAGTAACTTCCTTTATTTATTCACCCAGATTCTTCATACAAATATCATCTATACTTAAAAAGTAACTAGCAACACTCTCATCACTATGCATCTTAAGAGTTTCATACTGAATTCTGAGAGTTTGAAGCTTAACATGTTTTACCTGAGAGTCTCCTTCGTAGCTCTGAATGATTTTGTCCCATATCTCTTTGGCTGTCTTGAGCTGCATGACTTTGACAAATTCTGATTCTGACAGACTTCCCAATAACGTATTGACAACTTTGGCATTGGTTTCATATAACTTCTTACCTGTAGAGTCTGTAGGAATTGCTGTTGGAAATTGATATCCTCCTTCCACAATTTCCCAAACATCGGCTCCAAGTGATTGTAGATAGGCTCTGGTTCTTATTTTCCAATATACTAAGTTTCTCCCATTGAAGATTGGTGGTTTGATGGATCCCATGCCTTCGTGATTATTCATCTTGAAATATATTCCTTCAAGCAATCAAGCTTCTTCTGAAGGACCTGCTCTGATACCAATTGTTGGAAATAATACTGGGGGGGGGGGGGGGGAATCAGTATTATCAGATCAATAATTGTTCATTTCCCAAATAGATTTATATATGCTACGTTTGTGAAGTGAACTAGCGCGTGCACGCTACTGTGATTAGTGAAACCAACGTACACCCATAGAACTTGTGATTTAGTTAATTTATCATGTATTAATCTATAACCAGTGCATCAGTAACTTATTAAACAATGCAGTAAAAATAGAATAAACCATCACACATAAGCAACACACATGAACACCAAGATTTAAGGTGGAAATCCAATGTGGGTGAAAACCACCTGCTGTTGTCGTCTCTGCCTTCTTTTAATAATAAGAAAATCTGTTTACAATCTTGTACTGGTGCAGACTCATACCAGTACGTAGGCATCCACCTATAGAAGGCTACAACCTTCTCTCGTTTTCCAGCTTCTACTGGAAGGGGGCTACAACCCCCTAGCTATTGTACTATCCAATGTGTTTACTAGTACGTAGGCACCGACCTACAGAAGGATACAACCTTCTCTCTTTATCTAGGGACCACGTTTCATAAATTTTCAGACTGGATGCTCCTGGTACACAACAATACACATGAAGGCCTCGTTTCATCAAATTTTCATACTGGACCCATCAGAAACTTTGAAACTCAAACTGCATCAACCAACAATCAGATAGTCTGAACAATCAGATCACTATCACCAGAACACTGTGCTGAATCTAGAAACCCGCATCATCATTTCGAACCAGTTGCAACCTCAAAAATCATGCATCAAAATTTATACACCACTTTACTGAGCCCAACCTGCGTGTATACACTACTTCCTTTAATCAAACTTGCATATACCTTCAAAACTACTAAAACATAAAACTTATGAATCAAGTCTGTACCAACCAACAATAAACTGAACATCTACTATTAATTTACAGAGCCTTACACAGGTAGTAGCATATATCACCCTTCTCACTTATACAATCAATTAATCAGATATCAAACTCATTATGCATTCCGTTTTACATTCAGATCTAAGAAGACTTCATTGACAAACAATAGTAAAACAACAGTACTGATCAAATAGATCATTCATCTCTGAACAACATACTTTTATTTTGCATACGCTACTTGGAAGAGCCAAACCGGCATGTATATGCAACTTCACCAAAGTGAACCAGCGTACATATCTGCAAATATTAACTCATAACTTTGCTACTATTCTGGACTTCAGACAAACCCATATCATGACATTCAAAGAATAAAATAGGTGCACACAATTAGATTTGGCCCAACCAATATCATATCATTCAATGATAAGTCATTTCAGGTCTCATGATCCTGATCCAACATTGAATTCAAGGTGCACAAAATATTTCAGATCAAATCACCAACATAGCCCCTGAAACATAAAATATACTTCAGATAGAAGTATTCCTTAGAAACCCTTTTCACTTGCACACCCTGGCCTTATGATCTTCTCCTCCTTATATAGTTTTAGGCCTTTCTCAATACCTCAGACCAAAACCACTTAGGACCTGTGGTATTCTTGGATGGGATCAAATAGTTGTTACTCTGCTCAATATTGTGGGCTAATACCATGGTATTGACCCCTGGTATTCTCTACTCTTGAAATTCCTTGATTTTCCAACCTATACGTGCTTTTCCTCTTGCGGGAGTGTGTGTATACATATACGCGCTTTTTGTTCTATGGACCTGCGTGTATACGTTGTTTTGACTAAGTGGACCTACGTATACATATTAAACTTATTTTCATCATCCTTTACCTTCAACTTCTTCATTTTGATTAGTAGACTTTAGTCCCATCTTCTTGTTCTTATGTACCAATGCCTTGTTACATCTGAATGGATCTGTTATATTGTGGGTTGCCTTTCATCAAAACTGAACTGACCTGTGAGTGAGTTTCCATCAAGGACAACACTTGTATCATAATGTCAACACAAGGGTAAACACTAGCTCCCTCTCAACCATAAATATATGTTTAGTTTTTTGTTAGGTCATACAATTATCAGTTGTTCTGCCCACTTGGCTTTGATACAATGTAGATTTTTGAGTTTTTAAGTTTTACAGTGTACTAGATCCTAAAAAATAACACCCAACTATTGTACCAGTATTGTACGGATTGTACTAGAATAACATAAAATTCATGTCTCAATTTCTATGCCCTCTACCTCAAAAAATATGCCCATATTTCAATGTACATATAACATTAAATGTGTTGTACAAACTGCTATTTTTTTCTTTCTAAAAGTGACTTGAGAACTATGTCATTCTCTCCTAGATATATGTGCCAATATCTCCTTTCCTTGCTTCTCCTTCCCCTTCCAAAACTTTCTTCAGTTATCCCTTTATCTCTCACTCTTCAAGTCTCATGAAGAATGGTGTGCCTCTTCACTCTCCCTCTCTCCTTTTATTTCTCATCAATAACTAAAATGCCTATCCCTAGATCTCAATGTTTGAGATTTAATCTTACCATCTCAAGATCGATGGTCATGACTTAATTTGATATTGGGCCCACTTAAATCACTTAAGTGACCCACTCTTTATAAAGTTAAACTCACTATGAAAAGTAACTTTTTAGTCATTAAATATAAAAAATACACTTTTCAACTTTATAAAACCACTTTATAAAGTAAAGTTCCTAGAGAGATAAATGTGCTCAGTGACTTCTGCATGCTAGGTACTACCAATGCAGAAGTTCCCCGAGGCTACGAAAAACTAACAATAAGTTCTCTTCGCTCCATCATTCTTTAATGCACGCATAGAGATTCGATGTGCTATCCATTTTTAAGTTTAACTCCAATAACTTTACTCCTAGTTCTTGGATAATTTTATGTCAAATTTCTCTAGGGACTGAAAATATGTCTCTCTAATTAGTTTGGTCTTTCTTGTTGTACTTTATTTCTTTCTTCAACCCTTATGATTTTTTTTTCTTTCTCCTTTTCTTTATATTCTAATGGCTTCCATTCATGGGATACGTAGTCCCATAGTATGAAAACCCTTTGTTTTCAAGCTAAATTCTATTTTCCTCTTCTCTATCCTTAAAAAAAAGCAACTCTTTCATTTATATCAGAAACAAAATTCCCAAAAAGTAGGAGGTGGTTGTTTATATTAGGATATGGTTAGGATTACTTGTATTATCTCAATTTAGACTATATGTTAGGCTCAACATCATAAAATAATCAAGGGTTGGGTGATTGATCCAGGTGGCTCCAGACATAGGCAGAAGTCCCAAAGGACTCAGAAAGGGTCAAAATTCAAAGTGGTAAGGTTGCTCCCAAACTAGCACCAGATCGAAGTATTCGTTGCCCTAATTCCAATGGTGCAAACGAAACTCAAATTTGAGCTCGTATGAGGGAGCAAGAGCTAGTCAAAGTTTTGGTCAAAGTTGGGCAATGGGCTAGGTTTAAGTGTCCGACAAATTCATCGTCGACCGGTGAGGAAACTTAGCTCCTGAAATTGGGTGAAATTGTTGCCTTTTTAAAATGCCCAAGGACCCTTATTTTCATTAGATTTTAAAATAACCATTCTTTTCTATAAAAAACGGAAATATATATATATATATATATATATATATATATATATATATATATAGATATATATATATATATATATATATATATATATATATATATATATATATATATATATATATATATATATATATATATATATATATATGTTGAGGTGGCATGCCATGACCTCCGCCACCCCTCCTCCCAAAACATATATATTAAAAGCCATAAAACAAATTTTTGATTAAAAAAGGGGCCGACGGGATGTGACCCCCGCTGGCCCAACCGCATATCACAAACAATGTTAAATATGGGGCGGGAGGCCATGACCCCGTTGCCCCCATTAACCACCAGAGCCATACAACATTGGGGGGCGGCAGTCAACCCCGCCACCCCCTCGAAAGCTTCCATTTAATGCATAAATGATGCGGGTAGTGCGGGGAGCGGGCCACTGGACTAGTGGACCCGCCTCCCCTTAAATACACATGCAACAATTTTATAACAAAAAAAGGAGGGGTGAGATTTGATCCCCCAACCCCTCCTCAACCACTCCACTATTTTAACCAACATTCCAATGGTCTCCGTTGGGAGGTCCACCACTGAAATAATATTTAAACCCTCATTTCCTTAGTGCGCAGAGGCCAAGGTATAGCATGGAGTTCGAGACCTATTTTTTTAAATTAATTGTAGGTGGAACCATGAGCATGGATCCGAGGCGGGAAAAACCATGATTGAGCCCAATTTTCAAGAGGGCGAAATTTTTCCAGTGTCCAAATTGGACAAAATTTATGTCAATCCTACACCTCTCGGTGACATGAACCTCATGGCGCAGACGTAAATTTGATATGAGTAGCTGATCTTCAGATGACCCAGAGGAGGAAATCTTTAAGGAATCTAAAAGATACCTGTAGCCCCAGATTTTCACTTTGTCAGAATTCAGAAATTTGATAGCCGATTCTACACTATTCGATGCCACAAATCTAATGGTGTAATCATATTTTCCATTTGATCATTCTATTTTTCAGCAGTTTTTCAAAGTGGAGTGTAGGTGTTAGCATTCAATGTGCAAGCAGTCATTTCCATGATATTCGACGCCACGAGATTGATGGTACAACCAGATCCAACGGCTTATCATCCTCTTCTTCAGATAACTCCTTGATGTGAGGTATATGCAATGTGATCATGTACTTCTTTGTCTCTTTGCTTGAGATGCATTGTGCTGTATAGATCCTTGTTTGATGTTTGATGTGGGATCTTGTTTTGTTCTTGATGTGAGATGTACTTATTGTCATGTTTTGATTGAGATCTCTTTGTCGCCATGTTGACGAGATACTCATGTGTCACCATGTGTGTTTTAATTGAAACCCCTTTGATGCCATGTTGGCGGGGTGCTCATTATTATCATATGTGAAATTATGTCATGCTAATAGGAGTCCTTTTGTGAATGAGAGTTCCCGCAACTAAACATCTCATGAAGCCACTCCTGCGTGAGGGAATATTCCTTGCATGATAGAGAAAACACATTCATGTACATCATCTCTCTTTCTAGCACTTAATGCAGCAGCCTACACCATCTTGACACCGGGGCTCGGAGGCGTAGACCCTCCTAGACGAACTCCGTTATCAACGTCTCTTGTTTTATGTTGCCGATTATTGTCATGTTCCCTCTTCTTTACATCATGAATAATATGTTCCTTTATGCTCTTTTAAATGAAATTCTAACAACATCACGGAAGTAAAAGATCTTGGTTAAATTAGGGAGTAGAGTCAACTCCGATCAAGTTTGGTATCAGAGTGGTCCTTGCGTGGATGTGAATTGCGAGTGTGAAAAATGGAACGTGCAATGATGGAGGATGACAAAGTGATGTATGAGACCATGCTTAGAATTTCCCAAAAGGTGGAAATAATGTATGAAGCTCTACAAAAAGAGATAGGGGAAAAGCAACGAGTGCAGCCTTACTTGCGAGCCACGGAAGAGGCCATGAAAGAACTGAAGCAAAACAACTAGAGTCTTCAAGCAGATAATGCTAAATTGAAGATGCTTCTACAAGAAGAGAAAGAGGAGAAACATAGTTTTCTACAACAGCTGTAAGCTAAGGATGAGTCTTTGGAAAAGCTATAGCATGACCCATGTGAGGTAAAAAGTAATTCTTTGAATTCATGTATGTTTCCTGATAATGATTTTGCTGTTTTTGAAAATCATACCATAGGAATTGGCTCCAAAATGTTGAAGAAAATGGGGTATGAAGGAAAAGTCTTGGGCATTAATGGCTAAGGCATTGCCAACCCCATCAAAGTAGAGGAATTACCCCATCAGGTAGGACTTGGGTATGTCAGCAAAGAAGTTGGGGAATGCGCTAGGATAGCTAGCGAACCACCAACAACAGATGATGAGAGACCCTCATCATTTATTTTCAACTCGACAGTGGAGGTAAAGGATGTTGATTTCCCCTCAGTTTCGTCTTCACATAGCGTGATTTATGTTGGAAATGTGGAGATACCAATTACAGGGAAAAACATGAGGCTCCTTACCAGTATGAGGTACAAGGAGGAAAAATTTGGTGTTAGTAGCCAAGGCATAACTCAACCATTGGAGGTTGTGCAGAGACCTCGATTTGCAGGCTTGGGATACACCGAAGGAGAATGCTCGAAGGTGTCAGATTATTTTGATATATCGTTGAAATATTCGAGGAAAGAGAATGATGGGAACACATCACCATCATCACATGGCAGTGCCCATTGCAGGGAAAGAGATAAGGCAAGCTCTCATTGCCATAATGACACTAGAGGTAGCAAGGAAAGGTATAACTAGTCTCGATATTCGAATGTTCATTTCAATTACAATCAAGTTGTTAAAGATGAACGTAAATCATGGAATCGAAAAACATGTAATTTTTGTGGTTTACATAACCATGTATTTTTCGAGTGTTGGAAGAGAATGGTAGCACGAAAAAGGATGAGGCGTGAAAGACCTTCTCAACAACAGGGAGAGAAGAACGTAAAGCAGATCTGGAGGAAGAAGACCTATTGTAGTCATCGTGACAAAAGTGGCCATCAAAGAGCCACGTGTTGGAGGCTCCATCCAGAGTAGCACCTTAAAGACAAAGCGTCGGTGCATGGACTAGATGAGACAGTTGTTCTACCAGCAAATGTGCCACAAGGAGGCCACCCATTCATCTTGATAAGTGAGAAATGGTTCTTCTAGGCATGATAGAATGTCTTGGTATTTTTTTTTTTCAATCATGTGTTTCATTTTAAAATGTAAAAGTGATGATGTGTTTTCCATCACCTGTTAAGAAAAAATGATGTCTGGTCTTATTTTGTGATGTATTTTAAACTGTGAAAGTGATGTTTTAGTTTCCATCACTTGTCAAAGAAACAATAGTGTGTGGCCTTATTTTTGTAAATCACGTGTTGCAGTGATGATGTGTTTTTCATCGCTTGTTGAAGCAACAATGATATTTTGGCCTTGTTTTCATAGCTAGGGTGTCATTTCCATTTTGATGTAAACTTGACCATTGAGTATGTGTTATAAACTCGTGGCAAGTATGGGATGCTTGGGTCATTAGCTGGTCATGTAAATTAAGCATGTGATTTGCAGAATTGTACTATAGGTTTGCAGAGGTGGCAGGTGTCGGCTCATCGCTTATGGCTCTTAAGGACAAAGGTGAAGGAGAAGGAAGGGTGACTTATCAGACACTTGTAAGTGTAGACAAGGCACAAAGAAGTTGCAGATTATTTCCATGATTTTGGAGGACCAAAATTTCCACAGTGGGGAGGATTGATCTAGGTGGCTCTAGATATAGGCGGAAGTCCCAGAGGACTCAGAAAAGGTCAAAATTCAAAGTGGTTAGATTGCTCCCAAACCAGCATCTGATCTAAGTGTTCGTCGCCATGATTCCAACGGTGTGAACGACACTGAAATCCAATCTCGTATGAGGGAGAAAGAGCAAGTCAAAGTTTTGGTCAAAGTTGGGCAGTGGGCCAGGTTTAAGTGTCCTACAAATTCACCGTCAACCGGCTGGGAAACTTAGCTCCCGAGAGCGAGCGAAATTGTTGCCTCTTTAAAATGCCCAATGACCCTTATTTTCATTAGACTTTAATTTTCATTAGATTTTAAAATAACCATTATTTTCTATTAAAAAATGAAAATTAAAAAAATATTTATATGTTGAGGTGGCGGGCCATGACCCTTTCCATCCCTCCTCCCAAAACATATATATTAAAAACCATAAAACAAATTTTTGATTAAAAAAAGGGGTCGATGGGCTGTGACCCCCGCCAGCCCAACCGCATATCACAAAAAATGTTAAATATGGGGCGGGCGGCCATGACCCCGCCGCCCTTGGTAACCACCATAGCCATACAACATTGGGGGGTGGGCAGTCAACCTCACCGCCCCCTCCAAAGCTTCCATTTAATGCATAAATGGCGCGGGTAGTGCGGGGAGTGGGCCATTGGAACGGCAGACCCACCTCCCCTTAAATACACATGAAACAATTTCATAACAAAAAAAGGAGGGACGGGATTTGATCCCCCGGCCCCTACTCAACCACTCGACTATTTTATTCAATGTGCCAACGGATTTCGTTGGGAGGTCTGTTGCCAGAATAATATTTAAACCCTCATTTCCTCAGTGCGCGGAGGCAAAGGCAGAGCGTAGAGTTCGAGACCCTTTTTTTTAATTAATTGCAGTTGGAACCATGAGCGTGGAACCAAGAGATTGATGGTACAACTAGATACAATAGTTTATCATCCTCTTCTTTAGATAACTCCTTGATGTGAGGTATATGCAGTGTGATCATGTACTTCTTTGTCTCTTTGCTTGAGATGCATTGTGCTATATAAATCCATGTTTGATGTTTGATGTGGGATCTTGTTTTGTTCTTGATGTGAGATGTACTTATTGTGATGTTTTGATTGAGATCCCTTTGTCGCCATGTTGACAATATACTCATGTGTCGCCATGTGTGTTTGAATTGAGACCCCTTTGATGCCATGTTGGCGGGGTGCTCATTATTATCATACGTGAAATTATGTCATCTTGATAGGAGTCCTTTTGTGAATGAGAGTTCCCGTAGTGAAACATCTCGTGGAGCCACTCCTCCGTGAGGGCACATTCCTTGCATGATATCGAAAACACATTCATGTGCACCATCACTCTTTCCAGCACTTAATGCAGCGACCTACACCATCTTGACACCGAGCCCGGAGACGTAGCCCCTCCTAGACGAACTCCGTTATCAACGTCTCTTGTTTTATGTTGTTGATTCTTGTCATGTTTCCTCTTCTTTACAACATGCATATATGTTCATTTATGCTCTTTTAAATGCAATTCTAACAATATCATGGAAGTAAAAGATGTTGGTTAAATCCGAGAGTTGAGTCAACTCGGATCAGTGATGGAAAGGTGGATAGGGAATGTGACATAAAAGACACAAGCAATTAGTTTTATAACCACCAATGGACCCCCTTCCATCTTTCCTTTTCATGTTATCATAGCCCCTTTAGGCATTCATGCCTAGTCAATTTTGGTTATTTTATTCATTACAAAATAATGATGTTTATAAGTGTTCAATGTTGCCTTGACATATCTACCTAATGGCATGGATAAGACATAACAATGAATGATCCAAATGCTTAAACATATTTAGATTAAAATTATTTCAAAGGGTTGAAACTAGGTACTTTACATTTAAGGTGGTAAAACCTATCATAACTCAATTGTCAACTAACAATGAGAAAAATCATCACTAACTATCATTTTCCAATGTGAGTTGACTCATCACCATTATTCAAGAAAATCCAGGTCCCCATAAAATGACCTGCTAGTGACGTGTAAGGGGTTAGACTTTCACCCACGTCGAAAGCCTTTAGGTCTTGGGTTGTGAACTTGTTTCCTTCCCTTAGAGGAAGATGAGCTCTTAGCCAATCAAAACTAGGTCCAAAAGTTAGTTTTAGTCTAGATAATATTCACATGAAAGCAAATTTATGTTGTGGCCATCATTCATGCTACCTCTGATGGTGTCATGTGTTTTCTAGTAACATTTAACCTTAACCTAGCCATGAGGTGTAGACTAGTTGGTTTAAGTGAGGTTTAGTCCTTACCAAGTCTCAAAGTCAACCCTAATGGGTAGGGGTTGAAAATGGAAGCCACTTTTGGGGGAATTAAATTATCCCAAGGGCCATCCAAGTTTGATTGAGCTTCTCACAATCTTGGTGATAGGATCTCACTAGTGGGTAAGACCATTCTTCCATATAATAGATGGGCTAACCCTAGCACAAGCTCAACCTAATTACAAAAAAAGGTCATTTAACCTTAACCCCAATCATGAAACTAAATACTATCATAACTAACCTAGATCCATCTTAACTCTGGATCTGCCAAGCATCGAAAGGGATCAAATCTCTTTTTTCCTTCTCAACGCTTGGTAGATCCAGAGTTAAGATGGATCTAGGTTGTTTTAATTATAAACCTTTAAATAGAACACAGTGAAAAAACTATGGGTTAAAAAATTTATGGGAAAAAACCATAAACTAATTTTTTAATATTTTATATATAATTTAATTTAATTTAAATTTTCAATTCTAATTCTAATTCTAATTTAATTTTGTTTTATTTTAATTGAATCAAATCAAAATATTAAGCAAAAAAATATCATACATATTATAAACAAAATTCTATAATATTGAACATTAATTAATTTTTGAAAAATCAAAACTCAATCACTGCGCATATGATATTGTCAACGATTGCTATTAATTTGAATTTAATGAAAATGGTAAATGGCGAAGTTCATAATTTACAAAAGGGTCTCTTTATCAATCCAAAGAGTGTGGGTTATTCAAATTTCTCTCTGTTGTGGGTACAAACTCTTAGCATGAAATCTTTGTTTTTTAATTCAATTAGTGTGGGTTATTCAAATTTCTTTCTTAGTTGTGGGTACAAACTATAAACTTGAAGTCTTTGTTTTTTAATATTTTATAGTTGGAATATTCCGAATTTAAATATAATGGCTTCCTTTACGAAGGTTGGTATTTTGTATTATATGGGGTTCCCTTTGGGCATTAGGCAAAAAATGTAAATGGGCATAATATTTTAGATTTATATATGGAGGTAGGTTAAGTGGATATTTGTTTGTTTGTTTGTTAAGTTGTTTGAGTTTTTTAGAAGTTGATATACTTTTATTTGTTTGTCAAGTTGTCTGAGTCCTCTAGAGATTACTTCAGGCTTGAATTATTGATTAGGTGCTCAAAATTATGCTCAGAAATCAAATGTCAGAATCTTGTCAAACTTAGCTTCATATTGAAGATCTTGTCATTCTGAATCCAACGGTGCAAACGACACTCAAATCCGAGTTCGTATGCAAAATTTAGAGCAAGTTAAAGTTCAAATTTGACTTGCCTACATGGCTAGATTAGGATGATGTGGCAAGGTCTTCAACGAATAAGGAGGTGCCAAATGGCAGCCCACCATTGGCCCTGGCATATCAAAAATTATATATCATAGTGGTAAGTGGTTCAGGTTAAGAATCACCCCCGAGGCAGAGCCGATTGTGATTTGCGATATCGTATATCACAATCGTAAGAAAGGATTGATGAATAGATATCGGCCCTAGCATCGGCAAGGTTGGGAGTTGCGATGCGATGCGATCGCATATCGCAATTGCAGAGGCAACAAGAATCAACCCTGGCAAGGGTTGGGTTGCCATGCAATATCAACCCCGATTGTGATGCGGTAAACCGCAATCACATATCGCAATCATAGAAGACGAAAGAGTTCTGCAGTTTATCACCACCAAATATCGCCGATTGCAATTTGCTATAAGGCCGACAAGATATGGTTCGCAGTGCGGCGAAATTCTTGCCTGGTTAGAGGATTTTGGGGCTAGTTGTAGTTTTCTGTTAGTTTTAGAGAATTTTGTGGAATGAATAGAGGAAGAACTAAGAGAAGTCATAAATCCTTCAGTTCTTATCCAAATTTGATGAAAAATAGTCATTTATAGCAGTTTTGGGTATCCCGAACTCATTGCGATAGGTTTCAGAGGCATCTGGATATTGTAAACACACTTTTGATGTAATTTGAGCATAATGGAGAGGTCCAAGCCATTGGAAGCTAGACCAAGGAGACATAGCCCAAGAGCGGTGAACTCCTTTATCATTTTCTTATTGTGTGTTATATTTTGATGTTCTTTGCTATTATATTGTTGCTATTTAGCATATGTTTTTTTATGTTAAACTGTTTATAACATTTATATAAGAAACTCTCATGGGAATCTGTTAATTATGCAAAAGTTTTGAATCCTTAAGCACTTGAAAAAGCAAATGATAAGCATCTTGGGTTTATTTTTGAATGGGGAATTAGCATAGCATTATTAATCTGCTCCAATTTAGATCAAGTTGATATCAGAGCATTGGTTTTTGCTTACTAGATTTTCTTTGTGAAAGAAGGGTTTAATTGTTTGCAAGTTTATGTCATGCTTACAAGGTTAAAGCTTAAAAAAGGTGAAGGAAAGCTGGTTGAAAGCCCCGAAGTTGGGTCAAGTGGAAGAAGAGAAAGGTTTCCAAAGTCTTCTACACCAGTTCAACCTCAAGTTGCAGAAGTTTCAGCTGAGACTCCAACACCAGTACCCTCAAGTTGTAGTTGAGTCTTCAGAGACTATGTATCATCAAGGAGAACCTATCATGACAGAAGATGGGAAGACCTTCAGAAACGATTTCTTTGATATGATAGAGATGGTTAAGGTCCTCTATGAATAGAGGAACAACAGATTTCAAGGAGAAATTTCCAAGCCTCACAGTGCAGAAGGTTCTTCTATGGGAGGTAATGGAAAAGAAGATAAAGGAAAAGGAGGTAATGGAAATGGAGGCAAACCTCCACCATCTCCACCATCTTCTTCATCTTCTTCTTCGAAAGCATCTTCACACTCTTCCACAAATACCACCGTTACTCATACTCATCATCATTCTTCAAAAGGGGTTGGTAAATCACCTTTTCTGAAGCTTGATGTTAAATTCGAGTTGCCTATGTACAATGGTGAAGTGAATGCAGAGAAGCTGGATAATTGGATTTGTCAGTTGGAGGTGTATTGTAGAATTTAGAACCTTCAAGAAGATGATATCAAAATTCAGTTGGATTCATTGAGAATGGAGGATGCAACACTTGTATGGTGGGAAGCAAGGACTCAAGATGAGATTAAAAAAACATGGTAAAATCTCTATTTTTTGGTCTGATTTCATTTCTGCTATAAAAAGGCAGTTCTACCCTTTAGCTCAGATGTAGAAAGCCATTATGAATTGGAAAAATTTCATATAGTTGAAAGGTCAAAATGTGCAGGAGTATACTCAAGAGTTTAGGAAAAGAGCTATTATGCTAGGAGTAGACTTACAGTCACAAGATACCTTGCTGAAATACATAGGAGGGTTGCATAGATATCTTCAACATACCATTCATATGTTCAGTCCCACGAATCTTGATGAGGTTTGTGTTCAAGCTAAACACCTCGAAGCAAGAGGGAAAAATATACAGGAAGAAGGTAAGAAGAAGCCATTTTAGAGTGGTGAAAAAGGGAAGAAGTTTAAAGGAAAGAAACAGAAAACTGCTTCTGTTAAGAAATAAGGGGAGAAACCCATGTGCAAGAATTGTTCCAAGGAAGGACATGATGAAGCACATTGCTAGAAGCCTCATCCAGAATTATGACCGAAGAAATTTAACAATAAAGGGAAACAAAATACCAATGCAACTGCACAACAAGACTTGGGTTTAGACTCAGGAGATGAAACAAAAGTCGCAGCCACGGTCACCAAGGGAAAATACGTGGCAAAAGAAAGCAAAGAGGCCAGAAAAGAGGAATCCGTAGCTAGTACCAACTTAACAAATAATTCCCACAATGTTTCAAATGAGGAAATCTGATTGAGTTGTTCCAAATCCAAGTTATTTACAAACATAGAAAAATCGATACACTGTTTGACAATGGATCTTAGGCCAACTTAATTTCTACAGATTTGGTTAAGAAAATGAATTTGGAAACCATGCCCCATCATAAAGCGTATCTGTTGCATTGGGTAACTAAGGATGCCAATTTTCAGGTCACCCAAAAATGTGTTTTCAGGTTTGAAATCACCGCTAATTTCATTGATGAAGTTGAATTAGACGTTGTGCCATTGGATATCTCAGGGATTGTATTGGGAAGCCCGTGTTTGTATGATAGGAAGGCCATTTTCCACAGCTTTGAGAACAAATATCATTTGTTCAAAAACAAAGTGGAGTAGATTGTGAGATCCCATCACAGGAAACTTAATCTATCTTTGGCAAGTGTAGGTGAAATGAAGCGACTGGTTAATTCTAGCAAGAGTCTTATGCTCCTCATGATCAAGCAAAAGAATGACACGAAGCAGGAATCCTTTGCAGGCTGTGATGTGAAGTTGAAAGCTGAATTGGTTTATGTGGTCAATCAATATGGAGACATGTTTCAAGAACCAAAGGGATTGCCACCAAAAAGAGGAGTTCAACATGAAATTCAACTACAACAAGACTGTCCACTCCCAAACATTGGTATGTATCAAATGTCAATTTTGGCAAGTTTAGAAATTAAGAAACAAGTCCAGGAATTGTTAGATAAAGGAGTAATTCATCCTTCGACTTTGCCATGTGGTTCACCAATTGTATTGGTACCCAAGAAACATGGAACTTGACGCATGTGTGTAGATTACCAAGCTTTAAATAAGATCACAATAAATAATTGATACCCACTGCCTAGAATAGATGATTTGTTAGATCAATTGAAAAATGCAAAGTATTTCACTAAATTAGACTTGAGAAGTGGATATCATCAAGTTAGAATAACTGAGGAGGACATTTGGAAGACTTCTTTTAAAACCAAACAAGGATAGTTTGAGTGGATGGTAATTCCTTTCGGTCTTTGCAATGCTCCACCTATTTTCATGAGAGTTATGATGTTTTAAGATCATTTCTTGATGACTTTGTAATAGTCTATTTAGATGATATTATGATATTTAGTAAATCATGAGAAGAGCATGTCAAGCATGTTAGGAAAGTGTTGGATGTCTTGAGAAAAGAACAATTATTTCTAAAGACGTCTAAATGTGAATTTTGGAAAAATTATTTAGTTGATTTGGGCTACATGGTTGGAGGAGGTGAGCTGAAGATTGACCCCTCTAAAGTTACGGTCATTGTGAATTGGCCAACACTCAAATCAGTTACAGAAGTAAGGAGTTTTTTAGGAGCAACGTAGTATTGGAGGAAGTTTATTGCCAATTTCTCCTCCATCGTAGCTCCACTACATGCGTTGACCAGCGTGAAGGTTGTCTTCCAATGGGGAGGTAGACATCAAAAAACATTCGATGCTTTGAAACAAAAGATCACTTTAGCCCCCATTTTATCATTTCCAGATTTGAAACAACCCTTTGGAATACAAACAGATGCAAGTGACTACACCATGGGTGCTGTTCTTTTACAACATGGTGAGCCCATTTCATTCCATTATGAAATTTTTAATGGTGTTTTTATTATTTATCCTGCATATGATAAAGAGATTTATGCATTGGTGCAAAGTGTGAAGAAATGGAAGAATTATTTGATGGGAAAAGAAACCATTATTCACACCGATCATTAGCCTCTGCAATATCTGCAATCTCAAACCAAATTGCCACAGTCAAGGCACTTTTGTTGGATGGGATTTTACAACAATTCCACTTGGTAATCAGGTAAAAGAAAGGCATTTATAATAGAGTTGCAGATATGCTTTCTAGATCGGTTGTAAATGTATCCATTTTACTCACGAAAAATTCTGTTTTGTCGGAAAGTTATGTTGAACAATATGCACAGGATGCTGAATTTCAAGAGGTATATTTAAACTTGAGTCAAGGCCACCAAGTTGAGGAATTAGACTATAATGTACATGATAATCAGTTGTATCATTTGGGAAAACTTTGTGTTCCACAAGGAGAAGGAGTAAATGTCATAAGGGAAGCACACACTTCTCTTATTGTTGGACATTTCAGTGTAAGTAAAACAATGGAAAATCTTCAAAGGTATTTTTATTGGCCTCATATGCTTGAAAGTGTGTCTCTTTTTATAAGATTTTCTTCATTGTGTGCAGTCAGTAAGCCTAGTAATAGGAAACTAGGATTGTACACACCACTTCCAGTGCCTTCACGACCATGGGAAAGTGTTTCTATGGATTTTGTAGGAGGTCTTCCTTTGTCAAGGAAAGGTCATGATTATTTGTATGTAGTTGTGGATAGGTTTAGCAAGATGTGCATGTTAATTCCTTGTAAAAAGAAAATTACAGTTGAACAAACATCTCAACTTTTCTTTCAAAATGTATGGGTTCATTTTGGATTGCCTACTTCTATTGTAAGTGATCGTGATTCTCGATTTGTTAGGAATTTGTGGTCAAGTTTATGGAACTTGATGGACACCAAGTTGAAGAAATGTACAACCTTTCATCCGCAAACAAATGGTCAAACTGAAGTGGTTAACAGGACAATCATTCATTTTCTAAGAGGATATTGCAACAAACATCCTAAGTTGTGGGATGAACAATTGCATTATATTCAACATGCTTACAGCCAAGCAAAACGCTCTTCTACTCTAACTTCGCCTTTTGAGGCATATCTTGGTTATTTGCCTAAATCGCCTTTGGATTTAATCTTTGAGAAAGATGTAGCTGTAGATGGACATAGTGACATAGACAGAGCAAGGAAATTCATTGAGAAAATTTAGTTGATTCATCAAATAGTTCAAGAACAACTAGAAAAGAGTCAAGGAAAGTATAAGACAAGGCATGATAAGCACTGTGTGGATCATCAGTTTCAAGTAGGTGATGAAGTTTGGCTATACATTAGCAAGGAAGGTTTCAAGGTGAATGTAAAAAGCTGAAACAAATTCGTTATGGTCCATTTAAAATTCAGGAAAACATTGGTAATAATGCTTTCAAGCTTGATTTACCTTCATACGTGAAAATCTATTTCATTGTTAATGTTGAAAATTTGAGATTATATGAACCTCCTTTGATTGAAGATCAAGGAGAGAATGTTCAAATTACATCTATTGAATAATTTTCTCCAGAATTCCTTGATGTACTTCAGCAAGACACTATACTTGATCGAAGGACAAGGACAACTAAAAGGGGAAATATCGATTATCTTTGGGTGGGTCTCAGAGGTACATAGCCATAAAGGCCAAATGGATTTAGGTGGGGAAGGTGATGAACAATACCCTCATCTATTCAATAACTAAAAGTGATCCTTTTGGGGTCCAAAAGGCTTCTAGTGGGGAGGAGTGATCAGATGCTCATAATTATGCTAAAAAATAAGTGTCAGAATCTTGTCAAACTTAGCTTCAGATTGAAGATCTTGTCATTCTGAATCCAATAGTGCGAACAACACTCAAATCCGAGTTCGTATGCAAAAGTTAGAGTAAGTCAAGTTCAAATTTGACTTGCCTACATGGCAGGATTAGGATGATGTGGCAAGGTCTTCAACGAATAAGGAGGTGCCAAGTGGCAGCCCGCCATTGGCCCTGCCATATCACAAATCATATATCATAGTGGTAAGTGGTTCAAGTTAAGAATCACCCCCCAGGCAGAGTTGATTGCAATTTGCGATATCATATGCCACAATTGCAGGAAAGGATCGACAAACAGATATCGGCCCCAGCACCGGCAAGGTTGGGAGTTACGTTACGATCGCATATCACAATCGCATAGGCAACAAGAATCAACCCTGGAAAGGGTTGGGTTGCGATGCGATATCGACCCTGATTGCGATGCGGTAAACTGCAATCGCATATCGCAATCACAGAAGATGAAAGAGTTCCACAGTTTATCACCACTAGACATCACTGATTGCAATTTGAGACAAGGCCGAAAGGATATGGCCCGCGGTGCGGTGAAATTCTTGCCCGTTTAGCGAATTTTGGGGCTAGTTTGTAATTTTCTGCCGATTTTAGAGCATTTTGTGGAACAAATGGAGGAAGAACTAGGAGAAGTCATAATTCCTTCAATTCTTATCCAAATTTGATGCAAAAATAGTAATTTCTAGCAGTTTTGGGTATCCTGAACTCATTGAGATAGGTTTCAGATGCATCTGAGCATTGTAAACACACTTTAGATGCAATTTGAGTATAATAGAGAGGCCCAAGCCATTGGAAGTTGGACCAAGGAGACGTAGCCTAGGAGGGGTGAACTCCTTTATCATTTTCTTGTTGTGTGTTATATTTTTATGTTCTTTGCTGTTGTTCAACATATTTTTTTATGTTAAACTATTTATAACATTTAAATAAGAAACTCTCATGGGAATATGTTAATTATGAAAAAGTTTTGAATCCTTAAGCACTTGAAAAATAAAATGATAATCATCTCGGGTTTCTTTCTGAATGGGAAATTAGCACAACATTACTAATCTACTCTAATTCAGATCACCTATGGCTTGAGAAACCATGACCTAGGGGCATCTAAGCCGCTAAAAAATTAGTCGGGGATTGCATCTGGCTTGAGCCACACCAACCCTTAACATGGTTGGATTTTTTCCCATGAAGTTTTGAACCAGTGACCTTCACATCACGGAGTGACTTAACAATACACTCCATCACTGTCTGTTCTACGCCCGTGGGTAAGTTAAGTGGATATTTTTGATATTATATGATTTTTTGTATAATTTTAGTGATGATGGAGCATAAGTGATATTGGGTATTTGGGATATTATATAGAGCTAAAATTATGTTTCTAATGTTGAAGTAAGACTTAAAACTATTTTTGATTGGTTGAGAGTTCATCTTCCTTAAATTTAGAGACATCTTACAATAATGGAAATTTGCCCCAATACAAACTTAGAAGGAGAAGAGACATTGTTGGAGAAGGGGCCCCATACTCTTTGAACCTTATCATAAGGGGCCAACACATCTCTCTACAATAATTGATCTAGGTAGAGTGAAAAACTAACCATTTTCCCAACCACTCACGGTAGGGTCCACTTTATAATTTATTATTATTATAATGAATCAACGACACATTGAAATAATTTGGCCAATACCAAGATTAAATCTTTCCACTAACACTATAAGACCGAGAATATATTCAATGAGCGAAAAACTAAATATATCCATAACTAATTACTTAACAAAAATGAAATCATTTTCAATTAAAAAAAAACCACTTTCCAAACTTTATTACAATATTAACCTATTTTGAATTTATATTAAAAATATGTAGAACCAAAAAGTACCCATATAACTAAGAAATTAAATGATCACAATATTAACCAATTTTAAATCTATATTAAAAATACGTGGAACCCCAAAGTACCCATATAACTAACCAATTAAATCAAATTAAATTAAGTAAAATAAATTTAATTTAATTAAAAATTTATTTAACATTTTAACAATTTATAATGAATCTAAATTGCAAAAGGGAAAGTGCACATTGTATATTTAATTTTATTTTTTAGACATTTTAGCAATTTAAAATTCTAAATTACAAAAGGGGAAGCAATGGAAGAGAATCTAACTTAAGGTATCATGTTTACTAAAGGAGTTAGTTCCCTACGATAGGATTTAATCATTTAATGTATTTTCCTTATAATTTTAAGAGAATGTGAATTATTGTAAATATGAGAAAGTTCGAGAGTATTTTGGAAGAATTGAGATATTTGAGGGTTAGTTAGATCTTATCTACAGATAAGGGATTAGGTGAGAGTTTTTATGGATCATAAGAGATGTTGTGGGAGTTTTTTAGGATCTATAACGTACTTTGGGTTCAAATCCACTTGTATAAAGCTAGGTGAGCCCATGATGCATGTAAGTGAAGGATAGTGAGGAATGAGAGGTGACCATTAGACCAATAAGTTCTCTTGCAAATATCTTATTTCTTTAATGAATTATTTTTGAGATTTTATATGCATAAGTATTGTGTGGATTTTAGTTTTATGTTGTGTATTAATTTTTTTAATTTGCAGGCCCCTAGCCTGTGACATCATTTTGGTATCAGAGCCTAATTGAGATTGATTTCTTGTAAACTGTGAAGAGAGATGTGTGAAGGATTTTTTTCGTGATTTTGGAGTCATTGTTGAGTGAATCTCTCGCTTGTTGCTATGAAGATGGAAACATTGTTGGAGCAAGGTTTTTTGTGAAGGTAAATCCCCTTTGCAGACAAAGGCGATCCCTCTAGCCCAATGAGTGGGTCTAGCAACAAATTAAACAAACTAACATACACTTTCCTAGGTTATGTCTAACAAATGTGGAGAGAGAGAGTGGCCTACCTCGCTTTGATACTAATCGCTTGGTCCTTTGGAGATGAATTTGATTCTTTCGCTCCAAGCCTGACTCCTTACTTTTTCTTCACACCCGAGTACCTACAAGGAGGATCAAAGGGCTATGAAAAATACATGAGCATATATGGCATACATCAAACATAAACTACTTAATATATCAAGGAGTATTAACTTAAAAGAATAAACATTTACACAATTATGGAAAGTGAATATCAGATGTAATTAATGAGCTAAAAAGGGAAGCATACAACCTATGCCTTGATGTTGGAGACCTCATTTTGGTGGATGTCTAAGTCCAAGAAAAGACTCTTCAATCACTCCTTCTCCAAGCTAGAATGGGTAGAATGTAAGCATAATCTCATCATAGGGATGCAACAATCAATGACCAACCATTTGGGGATGGGAGTTGATTTATAGGAAGGGAGAAGGAGTTAGGGATCCACAAAAGAGGGATGAAGGTCCACATCTCAAAGTGAAGGCCCACAATGATAAGATCAAGAGCTCCAAATGGGAGAGATTGACAATATATACCCCAACCAATATCCAATTCATTGTTCTTGAAGTTTCTAGCATACAAAGCTTCCCCCCCATTTTGGGAAAACCTATTAGAAGAGGTTTAGTGTAGCTTTTCATATCAAAACCCGCACTGGAAGCGCTAAGGTAAACCAATGAAACCTGCCATCAACATGGGTAGGCGGTGGAGCAAAGAGCGTTGGCCCTAAAAATTAGGGTTTTAGCTAACCTTCTTTAGAATTGACTCAGGGAAGTTTTCCTTTGGTTTTTCAGGAATGTTTTTGTCTGTGTATCTTGATGGATATACTTCACAGTTGTCAACATTTTGGAACTTCGGGATATGGAACAGGAAGTGAACAGGAGGTGTGACAAAATACTATGTAACAAATGCCCCCTAAAGCATGAAGGTAGAACAAGGAGTGATTACTGAAATGTTTTACAAGTTAAGGCAAGGACTGGAAAAAACACCATCAGAAGACCTGCAAATCAAGCATGATACAATGTACATATCTGACATCTCTGATACAAATATGCATAACTATAAATCTCTGAATATGCATCTAACAATACATGAATCTACAGTATGGGCGCAACCATCCGACTAGTAAGGATCATGTGCATGGACCCACGACATGGACACAACCATCCGACTAGAAAGGATCATATGTATGGTTCCATGCAACCATCTATGTGAAAATGATCATGTATACAATCATGAATACTCAATAACTCCTCAGAGCTTGGATTTTATCAAATGAGATCCAGGGTCTTCATTTCTATCCCGACCAAAGTATGAATCTATCCATGTGAATAGACGTGTTGAAGTCGAACATGGTAGAAACCACTTGATTAACGGTCAATGATGTGAACCGTTAACAGGCACGAGAGAAACCACCAATAATGACAATGGCTCTCAAGGTACACTAACACAATCTACAAGTGCGAATAGGTGAGCTGAAGTAAAACACTTGCAAAATTATTTGGTCGAAGGCCAATGATGTAAACCTGTCGCTGAATGTGAAGAACTTGCCATTGAGGCATGCAAGCTGAAGTCGACAGGAATTGATCCATCGAAGGAGGGCCATAAATTCTCCCACATCATTGACATGAAACATAGGATATCTCAAAATGCTAGGAGTGATTCAGGATTGTTGTATATAGGGTCAAATAGTGTATAAGAGGTAAAGAACTGTAGTTGGGACTTCTCTTGAACATATCGACGACACGACTCCAGAGTTTGGTAGCATTTGACTCAACATAAGATCAGAGGTCATGATGACAAAGTATAATCAGTTGAGAGAAAAAAATTGATTTCCAAAATCCAAGAAGGAAAGTGACTAAGTGAGGATGTCCCAAACTTGACATGAGTAACAAATGAGTGTCATGTTCAAGAGTGACATGTTTCCTTTAAAAAATACAAGATATGATCGCTTTCACTTTTCCTCCACCATTTCTAGTGAGTACCCCATTATTTTTTATCGCAAGCTTGAAGGGGATAACATATGCTCGCCGTATAAGTTCACCATTCAGATGAATCCATCCTAGTAAGTTTTACGAGCCCTAAGGAGGAGAAAACCAGTCTCGTCATGGTGACAAGTCCTGCATTGTTTAAGTTTTACTAGTCTGATGGAGGGGTCACTAGACATCGTTTTCATGTTTAGAGAGTTTGAAAAATATGCGGAAAAGAAAACTCCAAAGGTCCATTTTCGTAAATAGTCTCTCGAATCCGAAAAGGTAGAAAACAATATTTAAGAGAACCTCTTAGCCATGTTTGACTAAGGTATTCCTTTTTCATAGCTAGTCTATATCAGTTCGGAAAAGGGTTAAACTTACACTGAGTAGACATATTTTAATTTACTTTTACGAGTTCGAAAAGACAAGTGCTCGATAATATTTTCATATTTCAAGAGTCAGAAAAGCGCTGAAAGATGACTTTTCCTGGAAGAACGAGTGGTAAAAGGATAACAACTGGTTCCGACCATGATGGAACTTCTCAAAACATGTAAAGGTCAAGATGTTGGATAATAAGACCACTCATCAAAGATTTTCCTTAGGGAAGGGTAAAAAAAACAAGTGAAAGCCTATGATTGGCCAAAGAGATGGTGACGATGGAATGGAAAAAAACAAGGCTCATCCAACAAAACAGGCTAATAAATATGGAAATCACAAGAGGTAAAGTGGGAATGGTTTCATTTTTACAATGGATTGAAACATGAGAAAGTATGCTTGAGTATACTTGAATATGGTTTCATTTTTTCACAAGCTTGAAACATGAGAAAAAACTATGCTTGGATTTGGCTTAATTTTTACACAAGATTGAAACAAAGATAAACTATGCTTGATATAAGTTTGCATGCCCCCAGCATAATGATTGAATTCGAGGAACATGCCCCCCCAAGCTTCATTTCATTAACATAAGTAGACTATTGGTTACTAACAGGTGGATGGAATGAAGGTTCACTTACGAGATCAAGTGAAAGACTCAACTTGGAAGGGGATTTGTTTCATTTTTTAACGAGATTGACACAGGAAAAGAACCATGTTCATGACTCCTTGTTTCATTTTTTAACGAGCTTGACACAAGTAAAATAACTATCCTCATGGACCTTGTTTCAATTTTTAGCGAGCTTGACACAAGAAAAGGAACTTTGCTCCAACACCTTTGATCACAGACCAAAAGAGGCCATGGATTCCAAGAGGTTCTCATCATATGAGAGAGAAACATTCTGGAAGGGACACATGTCCAGGGATCCAATGGAAAAATTGGGCTCCAATTCCTCCAGTATATGGCGTACTATATCACCTGCTATATCATCAATGGATGTGGGCATGGAACAGGTGGCCACATAATTAACCTATGGCGGGGGTGATACCGCTTGCACATAAGAACCATTTAGGGATGATGGTTGATTAAGGGTTGATTCAGTACCAATGAATGTAAGATGATCAACGATCAAAATGCTTCCTTCATGCGGGAAACACATCAATCAAAAGATAGAAGCAACAAGAGCTCCCATGATGTATACATAGTCACAACCAAGGAGTAGATTAAAATCCAACAGGCCTTGGACAACCATCATGTCTATATAGACAACCTTTCTGTTGGCATTATGACACATGTTTGGAACAGGTTTGGCTCTATGACATAAGTGTTGTCCTTGATGGCAACTCACTCAAATGGAAGATCACAGTTCAGGCTCTCAAAATGAAAGAAAATGAGGCATATGCAGGTTCCTCGTAACAAAGTTGCGTATACACGCAGGTGTACCGATCAGAAGGCGCGTATACGTATGCACGCACTTTCATGCAAAGAAAAGCGCATACATGTGGGAAAACTTATGGATGGTCCATGGTATTTAGTCCGACATATTTGAACCTATGGTTTTGGTCCTTGGTATTGCATTTAAAGTGTTGAACCCAAGTATTAGGTCCCTAGTATTAGTTCTCAATCTGTTTTGGACCATGGTTTGAGTAAGGCCTAAGACTATAAAAAGGGAAGGAGATCATTTGGCAAGGGGATGGACTTATGTGTTGAATATCTTGAGAGGAGCAAGATCTGGAATACTGGTGATTGGTTGGTGAGTTACAACTGGATCTGAATCAAGGAGGAACCTGAGCATTACACGATGGTTAAGATCTATTGATGGGTTGAGATCTCAAGGCTTGAATAGTAGTATCATTGTGTGATTTTGATCTATTATATTTGGTGCATGATTAGATCTATAAATCTGATAATCTGGGTATAACTGATGTCTGATTAAGTAAAAGAATAAATTATCTTTTATAGATCTATACGCAGGTTCGACACAGCGGAGGCGCGTATACATGCAGGTTAAGCAAGTGAAGACTGCGTATACGCTGGTTGGCTTTGGCATAGCTGCATACGTATGTAGGTTTCTATTGGTGAAGTAGCCATTCTGAGAAGTTATTGGTTGATTTAGCATTTGTACAAAGGAGATTGGTTGTTGCAGATCTACTTGATGTTTGATTGATATTCATGGATCCAATCTGAAAATTTATGAAACGTGGTCCCTGGAAGAAAAGAGAAGGTTGAAGCCTTCTATAGGTCAGCACCTACGTACTAGTACCTCAGCTAGTACAAGAGCTAAGGGGGTTGTAGCTCCCTTCTAGGAGAAGCTGGAGAATGAGAGAAGGTTGTAGCCTTCTGCAGGTTGAAGCCTGCGTGCTGGTATAAGACTACACCAGTATAGAATCATTGTAAAAAGAAGTTTCTAATTGAAAGAAGATAGAGACATATTGCAGCAGGTGGTTTTCACCCACATTGGGTTTCCACCTTATATCTTGTGTTCTTTTGTGTGACTGTCTGCTCTACTTTTCTGTTCCTGCTTACTGTTATATGGTTCTGACACACAGATTAATGATCAAGATTTGAAGAATAAATTAAATTCTAAGTCTGGAAGTTATACGCGAGTTTCATTAGTCAGAGTTGCGTATTCATGCCGTTTTAATTAATTGAAGTAGCTTATACAAATCTTTGTATAAATTGAAAAAGAATTTTACTTAATAATACTGATTCACCCCCCCTCCCCCCCCCCCCCCCTCTTAGTATTATTTTCAACAATTGGTATCAGAGCAGGTCCTTCAGGAGAAGCTTGATCGCTTGAAGGAAGATTTATCATCATGAGCAAATACGAAAAGGAAGCATCAATCAGGCCACCAATTTTTGATGGGAGCAACTTCGTCTATTGGAAGGTAAGAATCATTGCCTATCTTTAATCTCTTGGTACAGAAGTTTGGGATATTTTGGAAACAGGATACACATTTCCTTTAGCAACTCCTATAGATGCGGCTGGTAAGAAGCAGTATGAAACAAATGCAAAGGCTGTCAATACCCTTTTAGGGAGTCTATCTCAATCAAAATTTGTCAAGGTTATGCAGCTCAAAACCGCAAAAGAAATATGGGATAAGATCGTTCTGAGCTATGAAGGAGATGATTAGGTAAAACGAGCAAAACTTCAAACTCTTAGAATTTAGTATGAAAATCTCAGAATGTACAATGATGAAAGCATGGCTAACTATTTCCTTCGTATAGATGAGATTGTTAATTGTATGAAAAACTTGGGTGAAGAAATAAAAGAAGTTGTTTTGGTTGAAAAGGTTCTAAGATCTTTGTCTCCTAAGTTTGATTCAAAAGTTTCTGCCATAGAAGAAAAGCAGAATCTACAGAGCCTTACCATGTCACAGCTGCACGAAATCCTAATTGCTTACGAAATGAGAAAAGGTGGACCATCAGACAGGAGAGAAGCTGCATTCAAAGCCTCAGGAAAAGGAGATTACAACGAGTCAGAACATATGTCAGAAGAAGAGGAAGAATCTAATTTTGTCAAGAACCTTCAACGGGGAACTGGAAGATTAAGAGGTAAGCTACCTTTCAAAAGCTTTGCTTGTGGGAGAGTCGGTCATTATGTTGCCAAATGTCCTCATAAAGATAAACTTGACAAAGGTAAGGAACCAGTTAGATGGAACAGAAAATAGAATGTAAGTAAGAAGAGCTATTATACACATGAAGACAGTGATGGATATTCAATTAGTGATGAAGATGAACAACGTAATGATTATAGACTTTTGATGGCTTTTGAAGATGATGATTTCTTGGATGCTATAGATGAAGAAGGTATCTATGAAGAAATTTCTAAACTCAAAATTTTTTTAGAGGAAAAGAATACGATTATAGATACTCTGACATTCCAACTTGCTGAAAGAGAAAAACACAATGAAAAGTTAAAATGTGAAATTGTGGGACTTAGAAAAGATATTGAGAAAACAAAAGCTCTTAATCTTAAATTTGCTAAAGGATCTAAAACTTTAGATGAGATTATCAAAGTGCAACATTCTCCTCTAATCAAGACAGGTCTTGGATATACTGAAGAAGCATCTCAAGCACAGAAGCAAGCAAAAAATCCATCCACCTCCAAAAGTTATCTTGATGTAGCAAGGAGAAGTGAACAGGTTGACAATCCACAGCAAAAGCATAATGCAGATCACCATGTAAGTCAGGGACAATTTACCTCAAGAATGAACAAAGGCTACCAGGTAAATCGGGGGCAATCTACTTCAAGGTTGAATAGAAGCAACAACCAACCACAAGCCTCAAGAATGGATGTCAATAGAAACTATAATCATTTGGTTGGTAGATTTGATAATCGCAGGAGCTTCTTCAATGGCCAATGTTTCTCTTGTCATAACTTTGGTCACAAAGTAGCTCAATGTGTTGCCTACAAGACAATCATGACTAGAGAAGCTCAAAAACAAAGGAGTATGACTGGGATCATGAAAAGGACCTACAATAACTTTTCTGCTCTTGAGAATGAAGTAGAATGTTCTATTTGTAACAACTTTGGTCATGAAGATTCTGAATGTAGGAGCAGGTTTCAGCAAACAACTCAGAAGGAGCAAGTTTCATTGAGTCCCAAAACATGGAAAAAGAAAGAATCGCAACAAGAAATATGTGGGATAGCCTTATACGCATAAGGGCAGGAAAATTAGTGGTACATCGATAGTGGATGCTCAAAACATATGACAGGTGATAAAGATAAACTTCAGTCATATAGTGCCTTAAAAAAGGAAAAGAAGGTCTCATTTGGAAATGACACCTCTGCACTCATAAAAGGTAAAGGTTCTGTTTTTTTGAAAGAAAAGGTCAAGGTTGGAAATGTTATGTATGTTGATGGCTTAAAGCATAATTTATTAAGTGTCAGTCAAATGTGTGATCAAGGAAA
Source organism: Pinus tabuliformis (assembly GCA_031772625.1). NCBI lineage: Eukaryota > Viridiplantae > Streptophyta > Pinopsida > Pinales > Pinaceae > Pinus > Pinus tabuliformis. Next base: position 488,667,113 of record CM062805.1, read on the forward strand.
TGAAGTAATATTTCGATCAAATGGATGCATTGTTCATGAGCTTGATATAGGAGAAACAGTGATCAAAGGCATAAGAACTCCAAATAATTTATATATACTCAAGGGAGGACAACAACAATGCTATCTAAGCAAGAATGATGAACACTGGCTATGGCACAGAAGATTGGGGCATCTAAGCTTCTCACAGATAAGGAAAGCATGCAAATATCAGGCGGTTCGTGATCTACCTGACATCAGAATTCCAGACAATACAATATGAAAATCATGTCAATTTGGTAAGCAAACCAGAACTAATTTCCCTGAGAAGGAAGGATCAGCTAGCAGGCCACTTGAACTTGTCCATACTGATGTATGTGGTCCATCTAGGAAAAGGTCACCTCGAGGAGAAGAATACTTTATATTGTTCATTGACAACTTTTCCAGGATGTGTTGGATAGGACTTATGAAGCATAAAGATGAAGCTTTCGAAAAATTCAAATCATTCAAAGCCTTGGTGGAGAACGAATCAGATCGCAGAATCAAATGCCTCAGGTCTGATTGAGGAGGAGAATTTACCTCGGATGAATTTTTCGATTTTTGTGAAGAACATGGAATAAGAAGGGAATTCTCTACTGCAAGGACTCCTCAACAAAATGGAGTAGTGGAAAGGATGAACAGAACGGTTCAGAAAATGGCTCGTGCTATTCTTGATGAGTCTGGAACTCACGCAACCTTCTGGGGTGAAGCCGCATTTGCTGTAGTTACTATTCTCAACAAGACAAATATTCGGGTAAACAACACTCAGACTCCTCATGAACTTTGGTATGGTAAGACTCCCACGGTAAAATACTTCAAAATTTTTGGAAGAAAATGCTACATCAAGAAGACTGATGAAAATCTTGGCAAGTTTGAACCTAGAGTAGATGAAGGCATTCTCCTTGGTTACTCTCCCCACAACAAAGCATACAAGTGTTACAATAAAAGACTTGGAAAATTTGTTGAAAGTATTGATGTAGTGGTTGATGAAGAAGGAAACACTCCTAGGCAGGTAAAATCTGAAGATTTCGAAGACGATGAGGACTATCCATCAACATCAAATCAGATTCATGATGAAGAAGAAACCCATGAGGCACCAGAAGGACAGATAAGGATAGAAGAAAAGACTCCATCCAGGTACATTCAGAAGAATCATCCAGAATCTCAAATTTTTGGGCAGAAAGAGGAAGGTGTACAGACAAGAAGAACCATTTCAAAAGCTTCAAGCTATCTAGCATTTCTCTCCTCCACTGAACCACAAAATGTAAGAGAGGCATGCAAAGATGAATTCTGGGTCAAGGCCATGGAGGAAGAACTTGAGCAGATTGAAAAGAATAATACTTGGGAGTTGGTTCCTAGACCAAAAGATAAGAATGTCATAGGAACAAAATGGATATTCAAAAATAAGCTGAATGAAAATGGAGATGTGATTAGAAACAAGGCCAGACTTGTTTGCAAAGGGTATGCTCAATAAGAAGGGATAGACTTTGAATAAAATTTTGCACTAGTTGCTAGACTTGAGGCCATAAGAATGTTCCTTTCTCTTTCTAGCTCTCAGAAGTTCAAAGTATTTCAAATGGACATGAAGTCTGCCTTCCTGAATGGAGACTTGGATGAAGAAGTATATATTGAACAACCAGATGGGTTTATTCTTGGAAATGATCCAAAACTTGTATGAAGACTCAAAAAGGCTCTCTATGGCCTTAAACAGGCTCCAAGGGCTTGGTATTATCAGTTGGATAAGTACCTCCATCAACAAGGTTTTATAAAAGGATCAACTGATAGCAATCTATATATAAAAACTGACAATGATAGGTTGCTAATACTTGTTGTGTATGTTTAATGATATCATCTTTGGTAGCAATGAAGAAGACATGAGTCAAAATTTTGCCTTGGTGATGTAGAAAGAGTTTGAAATGTCCATTCTTGGTGAGCTCACATATTTTCTTGGTTTACAAGTCCAACAAAACAAAGACGACATTTTTCTGTCACAAACCAAGTATCTCAAGCAGATCTTGAAGAAATATGGGATGGAGGATTCGAAACGAGTATGTACCCCTATGGTGATAGAATGTAGCCTCAACACAAATAATGAATCGACAGCAGTACATCAACCAACCTATAGATCCATGATTGGTAGTCTGCTCTATCTAACAGGTACCCGACCAGACATTATGCATGTAGTGGGAATAGTTGGAAGGTTTCAGGAAAATCCAAAGGAAACTCATCGTCAGGCAGTTAAGAGAATTTTCAAGTATCTTCAAGGAACTCAAAACTATGGCTTATGGTATCCTAGAGGTATAGATCTCACACTTCATGCATATACAAATGCAGATTGGGCAGGAAGCGTGGATGATAGAAAAACACTAGTGGTGGTGCATTCTTCATGGGTCCTAGATTAGTATCTTGGTTCAGCAAGAAATAAAGTTCTATTGCATTATCTACAATTGAAGCAGAATATGTAGCTGCTGCTTCTTGCTGCACACAACTCCTTTCGATGATGCAAACATTGCAAGACCTTCAAATCACTTGTACTCCACCTATCTCCATTTTTTGTGATAATACAAGTGAAATCAGTATTTCAAAGAATCATGTCATGCATTCAAAGACTAAGCACATACCGATCAAGTATCATTTTCTCCAGGAACAAGTTCTTGAGAAAAAGGTCAAATTGGAGTATGTTCCCTCTAAGGAACAAGTTGCTGATATCCCCACCAAACCACTGCCCAGGGAGACATTTGAATACCTCAGACAGAAGCTGGGGGTAGTTGATACATCATATTTCTATTGAATCTTGTATGTTTTAGAGAAAAGTGGTGGTACGTGAATTGCATGAGGAGGATCCACGTACATACACCGTTTTATCAATGTACAGTCGCACATATGTTGGTTTGAAGAAAAGCAGCGGGGCCAGGCTCAGGATGAAAAGAGTCTGATATGGGTCTGACAAGAGACCATCTGGCACAAGTTCAGGGGGAGCATATATTCTTCTAATAATGCATTGTTGGCATTATCTTAGAAGATCTTGGTTCAAATTCATAGTTGGATTGATTTCAGGTGGAACAGGTGCAGAAGGAGAACATGGGTGCTGGTCTGAATAATGATTGACAAATGCTGCTAATGTTTGTTGTTGATAACTGTCAGAGTCTTGCTGTAGATATTTTGTCTCTATGTCTTATATTTCTTTTATCAAGGTCATGTAACGGCCTATTTTGGTTTCCCCACTATGCCTGGGATGAATGATGTAATGTTCTTATTTTATCATGTATCCCCACTTGGTTGGGTGGATGAGTCAATACTGGTATATTCCCATTTGGATGGGAGATGGATGTATGTATGAGTCTTTGGTGATAGGAAGGTCATTATAAAGTCATGTTTCTTTTATAGAACATCTTCGTGCAGACCTTGCCTACAAGTCAGGGGGAGCTTGGACAACGCAACAGAGCATAAATTTCAGCATGGACTTAGAGAGAGCATAACCCTTTTCCCTTGATGTCAAAGGGGAAGAATGACTTTGAGTGACTTTGGGTTGCCATCAAGTCTAAAGGGGGAGATTGTTGGCATTATGACACAGGTTTGGAACAAGTTTGGCTCTATGACATAAGTGTTTTCCTTGATGGCAACTCACTCAAATGGAAGATCACAGTTCAGGCTCTCAAAATGAAAGAAAATGTGGTATACGTAGGTTCCTCGTAACAAAGTCGCATATGCATGCGGGTGTACCGATTAGAAGGCACGTATACGTATGCACACACTTTCATGCAAAGAAAAGGGCGTACATGCGGGAAAACTTATGGATGGTCCATTTAGTCCGACATATTTGAACCTATGGTTTTGGTCCTTGGTATTGCATTTAAAGTGTTGAAACCAAGTATTGGGTCCCTAGTATTAGTTCTCAATGGTTTTGGACCATGGTTTGAGTAAGGCCTAAGACTATAAAAAGGGAAGGAGATCATTTGGCAAGGGGATGGAGTTATGTGTTGAATATCTTGAGAGGAGCAAGATCTGGAATACTAGTGATTGGTTGGTGAGTTACAACTGCATCTGAATCAAGGAGGAACTTGAGCATTACACGATGGTTAAGATCTATTGATGGGTCGAGATCTCAAGGCTTGAATAGTAGTATCGTTGTGTGATTTTGATCTATTATATTTGGCGCATGATTAGATCTATAAATTTGATAATCTGGGTATAACTAATGTCTGATTAAGCAAAAGAATAAATTATATTTTATATTTCTATATGCAGGTTCGACACAGCGGAGGCGCGTATACACGTAGGTTAAGCAAGTGAAGACTATGTATACGCTGGTTATCTTTGGCATAGCTACATACGTATGCAAGTTTCTATTGGTGAAGTAGCCATTCTGAGAAGTTATTGGTTGATTTAGCATTTGTACAAAGGAGATTGGTTGTTGTAGATCTACTTGATGTTTGATTGATATTCATGGATCCAGCCTGAAAATTTATGAAACGTGGTCCCTGGAAGAAAAGAGAAGGTTGAAACCTTCTGTAGGTCAGCACCTACGTACTAGTACCTCAGCTAGTACAAGAGCTAAGGGGGATGTAGCTCCCTTCCAGGAGAAGCTGGAGAATGAGAGAAGGTTGTAGCCTTCTGCAGGTTGAAGCTTGCGTGCTGGTATAAGACTGCACAATACAGAATCATTGTAAAAAGAAGTTTCTAATTGAAAGAAGATAGAGACATATTGCAGCAAGTGGTTTTCACCCACATTGGGTTTCCACCTTATATCTTGTGTTCTTTTGTGTGACTGTTTGCTTTACTTTTCTGTTCTTGCTTACTGTTATATGGTTCTGACACAGATTAATGATCAACATCTGAAGAATAAATTAAATTCTAAGTCTGGAAGTTATACACGAGTTTCATTAGTCAGAGTTGCATATACACGCTGTTTTAATTAACTGAAGTAGGGTATATAAATCTTTGTATAAATTGAAAAAGAATTTGACTTAATAATACTGATTCACCCCCCCTGAGTATTATTTTCAACACTTTCCTCCCAAAGTAATAGGTAACTTAGGAAGGATACCTAACGGTTGACTGGTTCTTCTGTTAAAAGCTAATATATTCTGGATGACGGGGACAAGATGTGGAGAACCTAAATCTTGCCAAGTAGTTGAGGATAGAATATTAACAGATGTACCCTCATCTATGATTGTGCTAGGTATGACCATATTATAAGCATGTACTATGATATGAAAATGCACATAAGATGAAAGACGATATCCTGCCAGTCGACTCCAATCAAAAGAAGTGACTAAACTACCCGGGGGGGTGGTGTTGTAGGAACATGAGAGCTAGCCCCTTGATTTATGGGAGCAAGAGAATTATTCTCATGCACCTCGAGAATGGGAGGATTTCCCTCTAGTTCATTCGAAACTGAAGAACCAGAAGAACTTGAGCATATGGGGTTCACTCTCTACCTGAAAGGTACAATTAACTGAAGGTGGAGCCAAGTCTACCAGTTTCTCAACCACTGTTTAGTCGAGAACGAACTCACAAGACTCACTTTCAAAGTGAGTGGGGTTTACCAAATATGACTTTTGATCAATCATTGGATCAACTAGTGAAGGATCAAGGGAAAGCTTTCGTTACCCAGTTGGAAGATGAGGTTGAGAAGTTGTAAGGTTTTCCAACTCTTTGAAAGCTTCATCCATAAGAGGAAAAAGGTGAATGAGATGATTTCCTTCACACAACTTACAAGGAAATTTGACTTTTCCCTTTTTCCCATGAGCTTTATTTTACTAGTTGAGGGTTTGTCACCAACATGAACTCTAGAGGATGATGAAAAAGGTCGATGTGAACCTGTAGACCACACTTCCAAGAATTTGGAAATACCAGGAAAATTCTAAGAAGGTGGTCACCCTTACATAACATGTACGGGAATTTTACTTTTTGGGGTTGATTGGAAGATTTTTCTACATTAGTTGCATCAATAACAATCATTGTTTAGTTCCCCCTTTGCTTATTTTTCTTCTTCTTCTTCGTCCTCTTCTTCTTCTTCTTAGATTCATGGTTACTAGAATCCAGACTTTCACCAGGTGAAGAAGAAACATGCGAAGAAGGTGAGGGGTCAACTTTAGGATCAACATGATGTTGATGTTGTTTAGGTGGAGGAGAACTTGGTTTAAAAGCAGTTTGGACACTCGGAATCACCGAGGTCGAAAATAACCAAACTGGTATACCAATGGTCAATCTAGGAAGGGACAAAGTTTCCATATGGGGAGCACCAACATTTCGAAAAGAAGGAAAAGGACTAGGATTCCCGCCAGGGGGGTTTCCTTGGTTGGTAGACTCGGGAAATGTTTCCATTGGTATCAAATGTTGGGTGTGTGTTATATTCTTTCCATGACTACCCCACGCAGTAGCCCCTCCTATACGTTGCACCAAGCGTAGCAAGGGGGTAGTGCCTTGGGAACTTTTTTTTGGACCCTATATTAGGTGGGTGGACCTACCTATGGTTTTGTGCATGGATTTCACGTATGGTTTTGGGAATGATGATTTTCTGTCCACGGTATTTTGTAGATCCAGTAAAGGGAACTATGGTTATGTCCTAATCCAGGGTTAATGGATTGGGGTTTATGGATGCTTCGGTATGTATATATATGTATTGTAACATTGAAAGGAATATAATGGAAAACCAATATGGTAGTCATGGTTTTGGGATCCAGGGGAAATCTTTGTGTATATCTATTTTATGTTTTATGCTCTCGCCATTGTTTATTTTAAGTTTTTTAGAATCCGTATGCAGGTAATTTCTGTACAAGGTTAAAACCTACATTTGGTATTAGAATTGTTTCAACTTCAAGGGGACACCTTTGCTATTAAGGGGTTTTTCTCGGGCCTGTGGTAGACCTTGTTCAGTGGGAGATTTGCGGGATCGATTCTTGTGGTGAAAGAAGATGGAAAGCATTGGAAAGATAGAGATCAAGAAATTTAATGGTCAGAGTTTTGAGTTGTGGAAACTCAAGATGGAGGATCTGTTGGTGGATAAATCTCAGTGGATCATGGTAGATCTGGGTACTAAACCAACAACAGTGTCTGCTGAAGACTGGACGAAGTTGGATTGGAAGGCAAAGAGCACAATACAATTGTGTGTCTTAGATTTAGTATTGTTGAATGTATCAGGGGAAACTTAGGCGAAGGCTTTGTGGGACAAAATTAGGGACTTTGTACCAATCTAAGTCTCTGGTGAATAAATTTTTCCTATGGAAAAAGCTGTATAACCCAAGGATGAAAGATGGGACTCGGTGACATAGCATATGAACGCATTTCATACTGTGGTAAGCCAATTATTATCTGTTGATATTAAAATTTCAGATGAAGATAAGTGCATCAATTTATGGTGTTCTCTACTAAATTCACGGGATAGTCTGGTTGTTGTAATAGGTAGTAATGCAACTACCTTGTAGTTTGATGAAATAGTCTCATCCTTGCTGTCAGAGGAGATGAGATGGAAAATATGGAGGGCCAAAATGGTGATGCCTTATATGTATGAGGACAGTCCCAAAACAGAAAAAAAAGGTCTTTGAGTGGGAGATCTAAATCTACAAGGAGATCTAAATCTCTAGGAAAACCTATAAAGGTACGTTGGAAATGTGGAAAGGAAGGGCACTTCAAAAGGGACTGTAAATCTAAATCTCCTGAGAAAGGAAAGGGATATGATGATGCTCCTTTTTTAGATGCGAAAACCACATCAGATGAAGGTGGGGATGTGTACTTGGCTTCTTCTTCAAGTACACATGTAGATCATGAGGCATGGTTGATTGACTCAGGTGCATCCTTTCACTTCACTCCCCATAGAGAGTGGTTCTGTGAGTATGAGAAATATGATGGCGGTATTGCCTTCTTAGGGGATGATAGTAAGGCTAGAATCGTTGGTTAAGGAAAATTCAAGTTGAATTTGCAAGGTGGAAGGATTAGAACACTTCTGGGTGTTCTGCATATTCCTACATTGGCCAGAAATTAGTTTTTTATAAGCAAGCTAGATGATGCAGGCATAAAAATAATGTTTGATAAAGATACCTGCAAGATGGTTCGAGGAGCATTGGTATTGATGTAGGGATTTCAAATTGAAACTCTGTACAAGCTTCATGGTAGCACTGTTATTGATGGGTGCAATAGTTCTGTGGTTCCTGAAAGTGGAGCAAAAAATCTAGTGGTCTTTGGAGAAAATACCATGCTATGGCATCAAAGGCTTGGAAATATTGGAGAGAAGGGCCTTCAAATACTTCATGTTATGGTATGGTAGAAGGTATGTATAATTTCTCTTTGGGTTTTGATTTTTGTGAAAATTGTGTATATGGGAAGCAAAATCAGGTGAGTTTCCCCTCTGGTGCTAAGAGGGCGAAACAAATATTATAGTTTGTGCATAATGATGTGTTTAGACCTGTGTCGGTTCCATCATTGGGTAAGTATGTGTGCTATGTATCATTTATAAATGACTTCTAAAGGAATACATAGATATATTTCATCAGGAAAAAATATGAAGTCTTTGACAGGTTTAAAGAATTTAAGGCTTTGGTGGAGAACTAGACAAAGAAGAAGATAAAGGTACTGAGGACAGATAATGGTGGAGAGTTTTGAAAGAAGTAATTTGAAGAGTTCTGTAAGAAGTGTGGTATAGCATGAAAAAAGAATAATCCATACACACCTATGAAAAACGGAGTTGTAGAAAGAATGAACAGGATGTTGATGGAGAAGGCAAGAAGCATGCTCAGTGGTGCCGGGTTAGGACAAGAATTCTGGGTAGAGGAGGTGGAGACTGCATGCTACCTGGTCAACATATCACCTTCATTAGGGTTGGAGGATAAGACTACAAGAGGTATGGATTGGTAATAAACCTTCTCTTTCACATCTGAGGTTATTTGGATGTGATGCATATGTACATGTTCCAAAGGAGAAAATAACAAAGAAGGATAGTAAATCTGAAAGGTGTATCTTTATTGGGTATAAGGATGGTTTAGAAGGTTATAAGATTTGGAACCCAGAAACAAGGAAGGTTGTGTACAACCAAGATGTGGTGTTTATAGAGGTGAAAGATGTTATTAAACATGAAGTCCTACTAAAGGAACTTGAGAAGATAGAGTTTGAGCTAAGGGAGGAAGAATCAAACTCTACAATAGAAGAGAAATCAGAAGATGAAGAGCCACAAAATCTAGTTGTGAGAAGATCAATTCAAGAAATAAGGAAGCTAGAAATGTATAGTCTATATGCTTTATGTTCAAATTTTGGTTTATCTATTACTGATGATGATCCCAGAACTGTGAGGGAAGCAATAGATTTAGAGGATGGCAAACTCTAGAAAGAGTCCATGTTGATGAAATGACATATTTTCACAAAAATGAGGCTTGGGATCTGGCAGGGTTTCTAGCTGGAAGGAAACCAATTGGTAGAAAATGGGTGTTTAAGAAGAAGATGAATGCAGAAGGAAAGGTGGAGAAATACAAAGCCCGATTGGTAGTAAAAGGTTATTCCCAGGTGCCAGGAATTTATTTTGGTGATATTTTTTCTCCTGTTTCCAAGATAGCTTCTATTATATTACTTTTATCTGTTACTATTGCTTTTGATTTTGAGGTAGAACAGATGGATGTGAAGACAACATTTCTTCACGAGGATCTGGAAGAAGATATCTACATGAAGCAACCTGAAGGCTTTGTGGTGAAGGGTAAGAAAGAAACGATATGCAAGTTAAAAAAGTCTTTGTATGGGTTAAAACAGTCACCAAGGATGTGGAGTCAGAAATTTGATACATTTATACGAGGACTTGGCTTCACTAGAAGCAAAGAAGATCACAATGTGTATTTTAAATTAATCAATGACTGTGTTATTTATCTTGTCTTGTATGTGGATGATATGCTGCTGGTTGGAAATGACAAAGAAATTATCTAGGATTTGAAGACCCAATTGTCGTCCAAATTCGACATGAAAGATCTTGGTGCTGCAAACTATATTTTGGGCATGGAAATTAAATGAGATTGGGAAAAGAGGAAGCTCTGGTTAAACCAGAGGAAGTATGTTGAGACAATACTGTAGATGTTTAATATGCAGGATAGTAAACTGATGAAGGTTCCTATTCCTGTAGGTGTAAATTTATCTGTTGAACAATGTCCTAAGACACAAGAAGAGGAAGAGGACATGTCTCATGTTCCATATTCAAGTGTAGTCGGTAGCCTTATGTATGCAATGGTTTATTCTAGACCAGACATTGCACATGAAGTGGGAGTATTGTGCAGGTTTATGTCAAAATTAGGGAAGGAGCATTAGACAACAATGAAGCGGGTTTCCAAGTATTTGCATGGCACTAGTGATTATGGTTTGTGCTACCAAGGAAGACTAGGATTGGACAAAGTTTTGGACATATGTGGATTTGTTGATGCAGACTAGGCTAGAGATCTGGATCAAAGAGGATCTACAAGTGGGTATGTGTTTAACTTATTTAGAGGTGCAATTAGTTGGATGAGTAAGAGACAGTCCGTAGTGGCACTTTCAACTACAGAGGCAGAATACATGGGAGCCACTCATGCAAGCAAGGAAGTCGTTTGGTTGCATATATTTTGTTCAAGTATGGGGTTAGTACAACAAGCTATAAGGATAGACTGTGATAACCAAAGTGCAATTTTCTTGGCAAAAACCCTGCTTATCATTCAAAGACTAAGCACATTGATTTTCAGTATCACTTTGCGAGGGATATGGTTGAGGATAAAAGGGTGTTTCTATTAAAGGTGGACACTTTGAAGAATACTACAGATGCATTGACAAAGTCTGTGAACATTGAGAAGTTCTCTTGGTGTAGAGAAACAATGGGCATTTCAGGGTTTGACCAATGACTAAGCTCTCCTGTGGCCCCTGTGGAAAGAAAACAACAAGTGGGAGAATGTTGGGTGCGTGTTATTTTCTTTCCACGAATATCCCATGCGATAGAACTCCTTGTACATTGTGTCGGGCGTAGTAGGGGGGTAGTAGCTGCCCTGCACAGGGTTTAGGTAACACCCCAAGATTTTTGTTTTTGGACCCTATATTAGGTGGGTGGACCTACCTATGGTTTTGTGCATGGATTTTACACATGGTTTTGGGCATGATGGTTTTTTGTCCATGGTATTTTGTAGATCTGGTCAAGGGAACTACGGTTATGTTCTAATCCAGGGTTAATGGATTGGGGTTTATGGATGCTTCAGCATGTATATATATGTATTGTAACATTGAAAGGAATATAATGAAAAATCAATTTGGTAGTCCTGGTTTTGGGATCCAGAGGAAAATATCTGTGTATATCTGTTTTATGTTTTATGCTCTCGCCATTATTTATTTTCTGTTTTTAAGAATTTTTATGCAGGTAATTTCTATACGTGGGTTAAAACCTACATCAATCTAAGATCTACTAAGGAGTATTTCCACAGGAAGGATGTTTTTCCGCGGTCAATTAATTGATTTTAGAAATTAATAAAAAAAATAAAAAAAGGGGTAAGCTAGGCAAGAGGGTTTACCAAGTATCCGTTAACCACAATATACACCTTAGTCGAAACCAAGGACTTAACGTATGATGGCAAATATTCTCGAATGATGTGTCTGGTGTATCACATTTACAAGGCAACTGAATTGGTTACTTGTGGCTAAAGGATAACAACCTAGTGGGGTCTCCCAATATATAATCGACGGTACAGGGAGCACAAGACTATGTTAGCGATGTCTAATGCATAACCGTTCGGTGAGAGTGTTCCCATATACTTGCCATACTGGAGTTCCTTCGATATACCTAGGAGTACTAGAGAACCTCCGATATACTTAAGTACTAGAATGATATTTCACCCCCGGGATACAATGCAGGTATTTAATGCTAACTACTAGGTTTATAGATGTCGGAACACATCTCTAGCCTAGACCTATAAATGTTTGTTTTAAGTTCCAAATGCTCCTTAGGTTAATTTGGTAAATTTTAATGTTGTTCTTGAATTAATTTTCAATTTTGGGTTCAAACGATGTCCCCTGAATCCTAGAATGCAACTATACGAGAAAGGAAACTTTTCACTTCAATGAATGCTATACTAGCAAGGGAAGAAAGTTCAATCAATTAATGCATCAAACAAGAGAATGCATAAAAAAAACATGCCTCCACTAACTTATCTTTTCCAATGTAATATTCAAAAGCAAAACTAAACTTCACTTTCACTATTCAACATGCAATCTATTGAAATAAAAAATGAATTGTAATTGACTAAGATGCACTTTAACTAAATTATTTTCTCTTTCATTTTCAAATGCTCTAATGCAATTAAGATTCAACTAAAGCAAAAATGAAGATTTTTTATTCAAAAATATCCCTAATGCAAATGAGGCACTAATTAAAGTAATAACAAATCGAATCCAAAGGCACTCAATGATAATGTCTTTCACTTTCTCTTTTGAATAGATAAACAAATACACTCTTTTTAGTTTGTAAATCAAGCAATGTAATCTATGCTTGATAAATAACAAAGATGAATTTCGAATGCAAGATGACCTAATACAAATGAAAAAAAACTTTGCAAAAGACAAACTGAAACTAATGCAAATCAATGTTTTTAATGATTCTACAAGATAATCTGACCTAAACAATAAAAAAACCACAGACTCAATGACACCCATAAGCGACAAGTGACAATCAAATGACCTATAAACACTAAAATCAATCCAATTGCACTCAAACACTTGAAAGTTAAAAAAGGTAAGAATTTTCTAATGAAATAAGGTAATAAATCAAAACATCAATAAATCCAATCATATAGGACAAGACAAGACTTCATGGGTTCAGACACACTGGAGTTTGACAAAGAAACCCTAGGTTTTTTTCCAATCTTTGAGATCAATGTGGCTGTTATGGCCGAAACTAGCGCTGAACATGGGATCAACATGACTATCAGAGCAAAAAGTACATTGGGCAAGGAATAAGGTAAAAATAAAAATATTTACACAAAAACTTCCAGACTTAGCACTCTAAGGTAAAAATCAGTGATTGTGCAAACCTATACAAACTCAAACTAACTGAGAACACAATGATCGGTCAAACTGATCAAGAGATCAGTTGAGAAAAGAGGATGAAGAGGCTATAGCTTCCTAGTGGAGTCGCCATTTTGTTGTGAAGGTAAATCCCCTCTGTGAACAGAGGCGATCCCTCTAGCCCAATGAGTGGGTATAGCAATAAACTAAACAAACTAACATACACTTTCCTAGCTTATGTTTAACAAATGTAGAGAGAGAGAGAGTGACCTACCTTGTATGATGCTAATCGCTCAGTCCTTTGGAGTTGAATTTGATTCTTTCCTTCCAGGCCTCGCTCCTTACATGTTCTTCACATCCGATTACCTTCAAGGAAGATCAAAGGGCTATGCAAAATACAGGAGCATATATGGAATACATTAAACATAAACTACTTAATAGATCAATGAGTATTAAGCTAAAAGCATAAAAATTTACACAATTATGGAAAGTGAACAATTATTGATGAGTTAAAAAGGGAAGCATACAACCTATGCCTTGATGTTGGAGACGTCATTTTGGTGGATGTCCAAGTCCAAGCAAAAACTCTTCAAGCACTCCTTCTCCAAGCTAGAATGGGTAGAATGTAAGCATAACCTCAGCATAGGGATGCAACAATCAATGACCAACCATTTGGGGATGGGAATTGATTTATAGGAATGGAGAGGGAGTTGGGGATCAACAAAAGAGGGAGGAAGGTCCAAATATGAAGGGGAAGGCCCATAATTATAAGATTAAGAGCTCCAAATGGGAGAGATTGACCATATCTACAACAACCAATAACCAACTCATTCTTCTCGAAGTTTCTACCATACAAAGCTTCTCCCCCATTTTGGGAAAACTTATTAGAAGAGGTTCAGTGTGGGTTTTCATATCAAAACTTGCGCTGGGAGTGCTTGGGTAAAGCAGTGCAATCTGCCATCAAAAAGGGCAGGCAGTTGAGAAAAGAGTGCTGGCCCTAAAAATTAGGGTTTTAGCTAACCTTCTTCAGAATTGACTCAGGGAAGTTGTCCTTTGGTTTTTCAAGAATGTTTTTGTCTGTGTATCCTAATGGATATACTTTACAGTTGTCAACATTTTGTCACTTCGGGATATGGAACAGGAAGTGAATAGGAGGTGTGATAAAATACTGTGTAACAAGGTTCTATGTGTAAATATCGTTTAAAGCAATCGTTGCTTTGTTTTCTGTGGATACGACATCTCAAAATTGAGACTGTGCATTGTTATGTAGAAATTTCCGTGTAGATTCACAAGCTCATGCAATGTACTAAAGCACATGACAAGAATTTATTTCTTCTTTCAACTAGCGGAAGCCAATAGATCGATGAAAACAATATGAACAAGAAGAAGACAAATCAATGGAACATAACACAATAAGTTTCCCTAGGGAAAGCCACTGCTCAAAACCTCGCCTATTTGTATTTCATTAAATCAGAAATATGAGTGAAGATACAAAGATTGTTCTCACAAGAACAATTCCGCACAAGTATGCTCAACTCTCTACCTCACAAGTCTGCTATTAGACAACACTTAGCGAATTTCTACTGCCTACCAAGCCCCTATTTCTTTGCACAATTCCTAGGATGAATAACCCATATTTAAAGGGAATTCATGCTTCCAAAACTACGCAATCCAAACATAGGTCCTTCTCTGATTGCATGCATGATATTTACAACTCAATAAATCATACAACTGATAATACATTGTCCCTGCACTCTAGTCTCAATTGGGTATTTCTTTGAACTAACATGCATGAGTTTCTCATGAGGGAATCTTCAATTAACTAGAGTAACACTTATGGATGCATTAGTGCACCAACTGACTATTAGTCCTCTATTAGTTACACAAATAGTTGGAACTAATTTAACTAACCATAACTCAGTAAACCGATTTATCTAATTAAACTCAATTTAAACTCATCCTGGACCCCTAAAACTTAGGGAGAACATATACATGAATACAAAAAGAATTCCAGCTCAAAATTCCTAAGCTAATTAAGTTAATTAAACTTAATTAACTATTTACAAGTTTCTATGAGAATAGAATTAGATTTTAATTCTCAGTTTAATTCAAGGACAAATTAAACTGGAA
Organism: Pinus tabuliformis; assembly: GCA_031772625.1. Lineage (NCBI taxonomy): Eukaryota > Viridiplantae > Streptophyta > Pinopsida > Pinales > Pinaceae > Pinus > Pinus tabuliformis. The sequence goes on from CM062805.1 coordinate 488,682,251, forward strand.
TTTCTTGTTGCCATTTCTCAACACTCCCTCTCGACAAGAAAGGGATTATCTGCTACCCCGATCCTATCTCTGTGAAACTCGAAGTTACATATGATAATGCCTTTGTCAAAATGTTAGCATCTTGATCCTCCATGGGAATGTACTCTAAGAACATGATATGCCTCAATATACAATCTCTGATATGATGATATCAAATATCAATGTGCTTGGACCTATCATGAAAAACTGGATTTTCAGAGATTTTGATACAACTCTGCTTATCGCAGTAAATCACTGTCGGATCCATCTGCTGACCAAACAAACTAACCAATATCTTCCTCATCCAGATGGTCTCACATGATGCCTGACTCACAACCATATACTCTGCCTTTACCAAACTGAGTGAAACTAATCTATGTTTCTTGTTGTACCAAGAAACTGCCATTGATCCAATATTGAAAATCCTTCTTGATGTGATTTTCCAGTCGGATGGACTCCCCGCCCAATTTACATCGGTGAAGCCTTGAAGATTCACTCCCTTTTTTAGTTTGTACCATAATTCATACCAAGTAGTGCCGCTGAGGTATCTCAATACATGCTTTCTCGCCTTCCAATACAACTTGGTAGGCCTAACCATCGTTTGACTAAGCTGGTTAACTACATATCATAAATCTAGTCATGTGTTCACCAAGTACATGAATGAACCCACAAGCTGTCTATAAACAATAAATTCAACTACCTTTCCCAAAGTAGCATCCTCCTTCCTCCAATTAACAGCTAGAGGAGTCTTCATAGGCTTACAGATCTCCATGTGGAACCTCCTGAGTATCTTGTTGGCATACTTGCCTTGAGACACAAATAACTCCCCATTACCCTACCATACTTCCATGCCTAGAAAGTAATGCATGAGCCCCAAGTCCTTCATCTCAAACTCTCTTGCAAGGTCCTCCTTGTAAGATTTGATCAACTGATCATCACCTGTCAGTATGGTATCATCAACATAAAGTACAATGATCAACAATTTACCTTCCACTACTATGTGGTATAGGTTCACTTCTGCTTCACTCTTCATGAAGCCCAACCCGGTGAAGTAGCTATCTATCCTGGTGTACCAATCACGAGGTTCTTGATTTATCCCATACAATGCTCTCTTGAGTTGACACACATGCGACTCACGGTCGAAGGTTTCAAAAACTTCAGGATGCTCTATGTACACCTCTTCTTCAATCATGCCATTAAGGAAGGATATCTTCACATCCATCTGATGTATCTTCCAACCCATCTGCATTGATAGTGCCAATATAGATATGATCGATGAGTACCTTTCAACAAGAGCAAAGGTATCATCACAGTCAATCCCTTGTATCTTTGAAAAGCCATGGGCCAAAAATCTAGACTTATGCTTCTTCACACTATCATCTGCAGCTTGCTTTACTTTGTAAAGCCAACAGGAGCTCACCACGGACTTATCCCCCCGTCTCAAGACCACATCCCAAACATTGTTATGAACTATGGAGTCATACTCGTCCACCAAGTCATCAACCTAAATTGGATGTTGCTTTGCTTCCTCAAAGGAATATGGCTCTATCACAACACATTCACTCATAAGAGCCATGTATCCAGTGTACCTGTCAGTGACCTCTTCTGTTTGTGTTGTGATGTGGGTGCTCCCACATTCTCTTTATCATCTGACAATAACCTGTCAGCCTCTTTGATACGCCTTCTACCATCTCTAGAAGACTTTGTTTGAGTGGATGTCTCCAATCTCAGATCCTCTGCATGTGGCTTCTCCACATTAATTTGAGGCTCCTCAACCTTAGGAGCTAAAAGCTCCTCAACTGCGTGTAGCTGAGGCTCCCTATCAAGGGAAACTCACATGGAATTCTCCTCATTGAATCTGACATGCCTGTGAACCACCATCATCTTGCTGGTTGGAAAGTACACCCGATAGTTGTGAGGTGTATCAGCGTACCCCACAAATATCCCCAAATCTATTGTCGACTCAAACTTCTTTTGTGCCTCTTTGGTCACATGGAAATATACTGATGACCCAAAAATACTGAAGTGACCAACATCTGGCCTCTTACCGGATTAAGCCTCCTCTAATGCCTTCATCCCAAGTATCTGATGCGGGCTACGGTTCTAAACATAAACTGCTGTGTTGCATGACTTAGCCCACAAGTGTAGTGGGAGACCCTAATCATGCAACATCACCCTCACTGGCCCTACTATGCTTCTATTATTCATCTTGACCACCCCATTATGCTGAGGGTTATGGGGAGCTATCAAATCCCATTTAATCCCTTCTACTGCACAGAAGTTCTTAAACTCGTTTGAGACATACTCACCACCATTATCACTCCATAAAGACTTAACCTTCTTTCTAGATTCTTTCTCCACCAATTCTTTAAACTTACAAAACTTTGCGAAGGTTTGATCCTTTTTCCGCATGAAAAATATCAAACATTTTTGAGAAAAATCATCAACAAATATAGCATAATACCCATGTTTGGCCAGGATGCTGTTGAGAATGGTACACACACATCTAATTGGACAAGCTCCAAAATAGCCTCTGCTCGATTGTCTCTATCGTGAAAGGAAGACTTGGTGTATTTACCCATTCTACACCCCTTACATGTATCAACTTGCTCTAGTGTGCCTTTGGGAAAACTGGTGGAGATCTGTTGCATGATATTCAAAGCCCCATGATGAAAGTGGCCCAATCACTTGTGACACAACTCACCAACATCTCAGCTCTGTACCATCTCTACTTTCATGCTCAAAGCATCACAATCCTCTACCTCCAACTTATAGAGATTCTTCACCTGAATCTCTATCATATTTACTTGACCTTGTAACACCCTCCTCCCACATCTACCCAAGCAACCGATCAGTTGGGGTAAACATGCGACGAGAGGCCACTATGATAAGATTAAACCTACTTGGTGTCTTTAATGAAATGGAATTGACGGAACATCACATACAATCATCTAAAATCATCCAAATAACCTTTAGGAGACAAGTCAACCACCCAGATCACCTATCCTTGGGTCCTATTGCTATTGGAGAGACTTAGGGCAGGGTAAAGCTCCCTAGACACTGCCTAGGTGAGTTAGTATCAGGACTAACGCTCCCCAGACACTACCCATGTGCTTTATAATGCTTCCCAGACGCTGCCCAGGTGAGTTAGTGCCAAGATTAACGCTCCCCAGACACTAGCCAAGTGCTTTATAACGCTTCCAAGACACTGCCCATACAAGTTTGTCTCAAAATAATGCTCTATTTGCTAGCATTCCAAGATTTGAGCCACCTTTTTCAGCCCAAAGCCCGGGACACTGCCTAAAATGGAATGATCACTTATAATTAGTAGGAATGAAATAAAACAATGATTCATAAGCAATAATATGAAAAGGATCATCACTAGACCCCTACTAGCCATGACATGCATTTCGTCAAACATACCATCAACATGTAACCTATAGGTGTAAATAACAAAATTAAGTGTAGGTATTGTTTGGTCAATTTAGTGTCCTAAATTTCTCTACATAAATTATCAATCCGGGTATCGTAAAATGATGAGGTGTAGGGCACCATATGTGCTAGATGACTCTTCTTACTTCACTGTTTTTGAGTTTTATGTTATTTTGGGGGTTTTTGGTCCTTTAGTCCCTAATGATTTACAATGTGACTATCAAAATCCTAATTTTAACTTCTGGAAAGACTGCTAAGAATCTAAAAGGATGAGGACTAAAAGAGCTTAAGTAAGATTTGGAAACAAAGTTTAGTCAAGAAATAAAAAACAGAGTTTCTATCTTTAATCATATCATTATTTCCAAATCATGAGCTATGAACTAAAAAGTAAAATTGCAACTACTGTCTATTCAATTACAGAAACAAGACTAAATGAAATGCTAAAACTAAAAGTGAAATTGCAACTATCTATTATGGAAACAAAATTGAGATGAAATGCTGAAACTGAAAATGAGATTACAACAATTGTTTAGTCTATTGCAGAAACAAAACTTAATGAAAAACTGGAAGTGAAATTGAAACAAAACTAAATGAAGAAAAAAATTTTGGAAGAAAAATTTCCTTAGGATGTAATTTTGAGGAATTTTGTACTTCATTATTCTAAGAGAAAATAAATACAAAAATGCAGAAAAGACTCATTGCATGAATGAAGTATTCAACCACTTAGTTTGAGATGAGTTATCAACTAGAAGGGATTTTTAGAAACATTCATCTACACCATGAGTCACTAAACTAGTAATAAAATGACAAGAACTGTAATGGCACTGATCAGTTCTAAAGACTAATGAAATAACAAATGAAACAAACTACTCTACACTACTAAATTCAACTTCTAAATACTAATAAGAAACTAGAAAGAAATTAAGCAAAAAGAACTATCCTGTACTGAAATAAGCTATTCTGCGTTAGTAAGAAAAGGATAAAGACTGCATCGTGAACAAATTTAGTAAATGGTTATGAACACTATGAAAAGGAATGGTAAATTTACAGTTTGAAATAGAAAAGACAAAGCAAAATGAAATGAAACCTCAGTCAGCGCAGGGGCCCTCTGCAACTTCTCAGGTTATGCGTACTCAATCAAAACTCCAATAAACACTTTCAGGTATCCATGAAACACACAGTCTTCATATTAAAAACACAGAAAATGAGTTTTCAAAATTACAGAGTAGTAGTCTGAGCTTAATACATGAGCAAAAATCGAACTGGTTCTGTGTTCTTCACACAGGTATTTATAGAGAAATTATACAACTGTTTTATGGAGAAAAATAAGCTACAACAAATAACACATAGGTAGATAGGCACACGAAATTCTCTTCCTCAGTTGTTGGAGACATAAATCTAAGGTGATGGCTGTTGGATTCGGTTGCATAGATGGCTGATGAAGTCTGTTGGCTCAGGAAGTTGTTTCGGATCCCATCACTGTGAAACGTGTACAAAATAGAGTCCTGTTTGCCTTAGGTCTCTACGTTTGACTTCTCCTTTGACTAGAGTCTTCCTTGTCGACCTGGGCTAGGTGAATAGGACACGATCCATGCCATGATGTTTTCCAAGCTTCCCATGTAGTTATTTTCTCCTTCTGACACCTGGAACCTGTAAAAGCATGGAAGTAGCTACGGAACAACCGATTAGCTGCAGAATAGGCTGCATTCCATAGCTAAAAGAAAAAAACTTATTCAAATAGCAAACATAAAAGTATAACATGTAAACCACTAAAATTTTCTCCTTAAGGCAATGTATATTGGCTATTGATGATAGGGATGCATTTTTCATGGAAAAACAAAGAAGAAGGGATGAGAAAAGTTGCTAAGGAAAGCACAGTTTTGAGGCTCAACATACCCCCACTGCAAGACTATTGCATGTCCCCATACAATCAAAATTGTGAACTTCCTCCTCCTACTGCATTTGTTCTGATACTTCAGCCAACACATCCAATTTCTTCTTCTTGCTTTTCTTTGCACCAACTGCCATCCTTGGCTTCCTCATGAGAAATTTGTACTTGAGGTTAATTAGTGCCTTGTTTAACTTCTTATTTTTCTTTTTCAACTTTCTGTTCTTCTTGTGCCATAAACCCAAGTGTAACATGGTGTTATCATGAATAGCTCTATCCACTTTATTTTGTTCCTTCAAATTTTCATTTTCTTTTTGGATGTGTCTGTTCAGAATTTCTAGCTCATAGATCTCTTGTTTGAGAGAGATGATTAGAGATTCTTGTGTGGTTGTAGGCTACTCTGATTTAGCTAAGGTCCCTGGGTCTACTGATGTACTCTTTTTCTCCAATGAATCTATGTAGTCATAGATTTGCTGTTGTACTAGATCAATTCCCGGAGAAACTCTTCTTGCACTGCCCTTAAAGTTTTGTGGAGGAGAGTTTTGTGGGCTTTGTTCATATGGAATATTGTCAGGGGACTGAGCTGGAGTTTCTTCCTCCAAATTTATAAACTGGGCCTCTTTTGATTTCACCTTCTTCACTTTGCCTCGGAGCCTAGAACTCCTCCTCAAGTTTTGGAAGCCTAAGGTTTCTTCTTTTGTATCCTTTTTCCTCTTTCCTTTCTCCTTATCTTTCTTGATCTGTTCCTTGATTTTAATTAGTCTTTCAGAAAGCAGCTGTTCATCCTCTTTAGGTGATGAAGGTTCAAGAATATCCCTGTGGATTTCTTCAACCCTTTCTTTCATTTTTCTCCTCTGCTTGTTCTGCTTTCTGATCTCTGTTAATTTTTCAGAGATTGGTTCTTCTTCATCATTTTTCTGTGCTGAAGTTTTAGGGGTGCTTTGAATGGTGAGACTGGTCTTCCTTCTCCTACTTCTTTTAACAGGACTTCCCTCAGACAAATCTAGAGCATCTTGGAAGAAATTCCTTACCAAAAAGTCCTCCCATGTATCCCCTACACTTCTTAAATGAAATTCAACTAAAATCTTCACTAGTCCATGGTGATATAGAGTGGTTTCTATTGATTCAACTTTCTTCTGAACATTAGTTGCCATTCTTCTCAAACTATTCAACAAGAAAAATGGAAGATTGAGGGTTCCATTCTCTAGAAAATTCATTAACAGTCGTATATGATACACATACATAAATCCAAATCTCCCTTCGCATGTAATAAACTTTTGTAGAATTAACAACATGCTACTCCATTTGTTTTTAAGTGCAGAGATTGGAATCCCTTTTCTAAAAACTGAAGTGTCCATACCTGGATTTTTAAGAATGACCTTCCAAGATTCATCATGAAACTCTTTGTTCTTAAACCACCTTTCTCCTAGCCTTGGGAGTTTTGTTGCTTCAACTATAAAGGACTTAGTAACTGCAAATTTAATGTCACTTATTTCCACTTCCATTCCATCAAATGACCTGGCAAAGGATTTATTGATTTCCTTATGGTAACTGTTGAATTTTTCAATAAAACACAACCAACTAGCCTTCTGTAACATTCCCTTCAGCTGTGGATAACCCTCCATGTATTTAACCCCTACAGGTTCAGTTCTAACGATAATCCCCATAACCTTTGTTCTCGGCTACCCTTCAAACTTACTCTCACTGTCTGAGAAATGAAATGAATGCGTATATGGTAATAAGAAGATTGTGTAAAAGCAGAATGATTATGGATATGGAAACAGGATGATAGGGTATATATATGGGAACGGAATGACTGTGAACAGAATGACTATGAATATGAAACAAAACGGCTGTATATACAGAAATTATGGAAACAAAGTAGCTATATACGCAAAATGGGTGGAAGCAGAGTGACTGTATGCACAAAGTATATGGAAACAGAGTGATTGTATGCACAAAGTGGTTGCGTAAATATGAGGGAAAAATTTAAGATTTGACATGTAATAAGTAAACATTCAGGGTTTGAAGAGTCATATATAGATAGGTCATGTCGTTAATCTAACCGTTAACAGGTGTAGCTGTAGAAGTTCGGTTAAGTACGAGTTATGGAGTTTAAAACAAAGATCAGTTATGAAGGAATCATTAGACTGTTTGGCATTGAAGATGGAAGATATGGCGGAGACATCGTGGCAGTCAAATCACATAATGATTAATCAAGGAGACATGTGATCATACATGTTATACAAGCTTATGTTTTTGAATTGATTTTTGAAATAAGTTTTTGTTTTTACCTTTGGAACCTTACCTTCCGCTTGCTAATATTTTGATGTTTGCTCCACAGGTGCTTTAGGCATGATTGGTCTTCAGTTGATTTTTTCTTTTCTTTCAATTACCTGCATACAAGATTTTATTATGAACCGGATACTGATGCTTGGACTAATAAACAAACTGTTGTTGCAGAATCAAATTAGCTACAGAACAGGATCAACTACGGAACAGAATCAACTGCAGAACGTGGAAACAGTTGTAGAATGTAAAACAGAGAGTAAAATATGGCTTATGAATGGATGAAATGGAAATGGTTGTGTAAGTGAAAATAAGTCAAGATGATAAATGAAAATGGAGATGAAAGAAAAGTTCGAAAAGGAAAAATTTATTGGTGAAATATGGCAATGGAATGAAGTGAAACTGCAAAAGTAAAACAAAGTGAAATGAAATGAGACAATGATTTTTGCAAAATGATGAACGACTGTGGCTTTTTGTCACCATTTTTTCAGAAAAGGAAATGGAAAATATAGGGTATCAGAAGCTTCTGATTTTCACCCTGTATTTTCTGTATAAGCATGCCAATCAGTGAATAGTTTTCAACCTTATACAATTTCTTTTTTTAGATATGAAAAACAAAGACTAAGTTGGTGGAGAAGAAGGATTCTTCTTCACCAACTTCATTTCAGAATTGTTCTGGAAGATCTTGATGAACTCCTCCTTTGAGATTGGTTTTTGATATATTTTCAATCTATGACCATTCACAAGAAGAGGAATTTGACTTTCATCTATTGTTTTGATCCTCACTGATCCATTACTAAAAACTTTTTCATTCTCATATGGCCCAAGCCAATGAGTTTGAAACTTCCCTTGAAAATATTTAAACTTTGAATCAAATTATAGTGCCCAATATCCCTCTTGAAACTTCTTGTCCTTGATGTATTTGTCATGCCATTTAGCCCTCTGTTGTTGGACTAAACCAGTCCTTTGAATTGCCTCTTGTCTGATTTCATCAAGTTCATTTAATTTCTCTAGTCTATGTCTTTGAGCTTTTGATAAATCCATCCCCAACTGGACTACCATGTTGAAAGTTTTGACTTGGAACTCTATAGGGAACAAGACTTGTTTCCCATAAACAAGTTCATAGGGTGTATGTCCCGTTGCGTTCCTCCATGTAGTTCTATACTCCCATAAGGCTTCAGGAAGCCTTTCTACCCAATCTCTTCTATTTAGATGCACAGTTTTGGTGAGGATTCCTTCAATCACTTTATTTTTAGACTCCACTTGACCATTTTCTTGTGGATGATAGAGAGTAGATTTCCTATGCTTGATCTTGTACTCCTCCATAAGCCTTTCCATCATGTTGGATGTGAATTGAGATCCCTGATCTGTCACAATTTCTCTTGGAACACCAAAACGAGTGAAGATGTCCTCAAAAAGAAAATTAACTACAGATTTTTCATTAGCAAAAAGAAATGCTTTGGCTTCTACTCATTTGGTGACATAATCAGTGCATACCAATATATAATTTTTCTGCTTAGATGGAGGATTAATTGGTCCAATAAAGTCTAAAGCCTATTTTTCAAAGGGTTCGATAAGTACCTAAGTTTGTAATGGTCTTTCATTTGAGGGAGCAGGTTTCCCTACCCTTTGGCAGCTATCGCACCTCGTGACATATTCTTTAGCATCTTTGAATATGGATGGCCAATAATATCCTAAAGAAAGGATTTTATAGGCTGTCCTCTTATCATCAAAGTGTCCACCACACGGCTCATCATGACATGCTTTGAGAATATCAAGCATCTCGTCTTCCCTGACACACCTTCTGATCATAAGATCTGGCCCTGTTTTATACAATTCGTTAGTGATCCATGAATATCTTGCACTTTCTTGAATAACCTTTCTTTTCACTCTAGGAAACAAATGTGAAGGTAACTTCTCTATAACCAAGTAATTAGCAACATTTGCAAACCAAGGAGTTTGAGTAGTTACTGCAAAGAGATATTCATCAGGAAACTTATCTTCAACCAGAGAGTCTTCTTTGATATTCTGAATCCTGGACAAGAAATCAACAACTGTGTTTTGTTTTCCAGGTCTATCTAGCACAGTAATGTTGAATTCTTGCAAAAGTAAAAGCCATCTTGTAACTCTGCCATTAGTAATAGGTTTATTCATCAAATATCTAATTGCAGAGTGATCTGTATGAACAAAGGTTTCATAGCCTGTTATATAGTGTCTGAACTTGTTAATTTCATGAACAACAACTAAGAATTCTTTTTTAGTCACAGTATAATTCAACTCAGTGGGAGTCAAATTCTTACTTGTATAGTAAATGGCATAAGGAATCAAATCTTTTTGTCCCAATATAGCTCCCAGAGTTGTATCTGAAGCATCTGTAGAAATATGGAAAGGAAGTTTCCAATTTGGACCTCTTAAAATAGGTGCTTCAGAAATTTTTTCTTTCAAGGTTTCAAATACTAGTTGGCAATCAGGATTCCAATTGAATTCACAATCTTTTGTAAGAAATTTGAAGAGTGGAGATGCTATTTTAGTGAAATTTTCTATAAATCTTCTATAGTATCTTGTAAATCCTAGAAAACTTCTAACATATTTTTGGCAACTTGGAATTGATAACTTAGAGATGAATTCAACTTTAGATTTGTCAACTTTAATCCCATCTCCTGAAATGTGATGTCCTAAAAAAATACCTTTTGTAAACATCATAAAACATTTTTCATGGCTTAGTGAAAGGTTTGTTTCTTTACATATTTTAAGGACTTTTTCAAAATTTTCCAAAGCGTTTTCAAATGTGTTTCCATAGACTGTAAAATCATCCATATATACCTCTACACAATCATGTATTAGATCAGAAAAAATTCCTAGTACTGCCCTTTGGAATATTGCAGGTGCATTACATAACCCAAAAGGAAGCACTTGGTAGGAAAAAGTTCCCCATGGAAAAGTAAATGTGGTTTTATCCTGATCCTCAGGTGCTACTTGAATTTGATTATAACCACTAAAACCATCCAAGAATGAGAAATACTTTTACCTACTAATGTATCTAACACTTGATCTATAAAGGGAAAAGGAAAGATCTTTAAGAGTTTCGTTATTCAATTCTTGGTAATCAATGCACACCCTCCATTTACCAGTATTTTTAGACATAATTAACAAAGGAGAAACCCATTGGCTATCTGAAATTGGGTAAATGAAGTTTACATTGAGTAATTTTTGGAGCTCTTCTTTTACAATTTCCCTAAGATTTGGATTCATTCTTCTTTGAGGTTATCTGATTGGTCTACTGTTTCCCTCAATATAGATATGATGGATACAAGTCTTAGGATCAATGCCTTTCATGTCAGTGTACTCCCATGCAAATGCAACAGAATATTTTTGTAATATTTTAGTTAGCTCTTCTTGTTGTAGTTTCTCCAAGTTTTTGTTTATGTTCAATGTCCTACCTGGAAAAATTTCAATTGTAGAGCTACCAAAATCTTCCACGGAATAGAGAGACATCTGCCTAGATGACAAGTATTCAACATTAGATTTTTCTTGGAATTGTGCATGATCATATTCTGAAGATGTTTTAAAATTTTCCAATGTTTTCAAAATTTGACTATCTTCACTAATTTTTGACATAGTAAAGAGAGACTGAATATCATCTTCATCATCAATCCATTCTTTGCCATCAATTTCTATGATTTCTTTTGCTGGAGGATACAAATTAAATTTCTTTGTTGAATTACCATCAGAAATATACATGTCACCAGATCTACAACTATAAAAGCATCAGCGATGGCCAGCCAAGGTCTTCCTAATATGAGTGGGTGTCCTCCTAGATTATTCTTGGGAGTTAAAATCATGAAATCAACAAGATATTTCCAAGAATCTAAGGAGACTGAAATATCTTCTAGTACACCATCTGGTTTGATTACCAATCTATCTGCAAGTTGCAGTAAAGTAGGTGAGAAAAGAAGGTTAGGAAGTTTAAGCTGTTCCATAGTTTGTCTACTCATAATGTTTATTGCTGCCCCTAAGTCAATCAATGTATTTGGAATTTCAATCCCATTTATATGTGTCTTGACAATTGGACTTCCTGGATCCGCATATTTCTGCATGGAAATTTTTCCCATCATTATGTTTGCTATCTTTCCTACCAGGTGAATTCTTTTTGTTTCTGTTGGTTTTCTTCCTGGTCTTTTGATGCTCAACTCCTTTATTGTTTTGGCTAGAATAGGAATTTCTCTGATGGCTTGTAGTAAAGGAATTTTGATACAGGCATTCTTCAATTCATCTAGAAAATCATAATTAGGCAACAAGATATACTTTTCTACCCCTCTATCAATTTTTAGTCTCTCAGGAAAAGGAGGTGTAGAAGTAGATGCTGGTTGCTCAATGATAGGAGTTGTGTTTATTGATTATTTTTGTTTTTCTTTTTCAATGTTTTGGTTTTGCAGGGATGTTTCTTCAAAACTTTTATTGACTTTTAGAGAGTCTTCCTCAAAAGTGTCTTGTTCTTGAATAACTACAGAAGGTCTTTCCTTTTCTAATATCCTACTAGATCTTAGTTGAACATCATTAAGATCTAGTGGAGTAATCATGTAAGTTGGAAATTGTTGTCCTTCTACCATGTAAGCATTCTGAGGGTTTTTATTATTGGGGTTTGGTAATGGTTGGGCAGGTAGCTGATTTGGTTTCTGCTAAAATGGCAGTAAGAGTTGAGGATTTTGACTTTGTTGTGGAAATGACAATGAAAGTTGAGGGTTCTGATTTTGAAGTTGTGGTTGCTGATTTTGTGGGGGAGGATAATTCTGATAGGATGGAGGATATTGATAATATTGAGAAAATCTCCCATAAGGATTTTGTACCCCTTGTGCCCACGGTTGAGATTGATACTGAGATTGAGGTTGAGGCCAAGGTTGCTGCCAAGAATTCTAGTTTGGTAGGGGCTGAAGATACATTGGATTGTTAAATCCTTGATTTTGTGGCCCCTGCCAAGGTATTCTTGCAACAAAACAAAGAGATTCTGCAAAATTTGGGATTGTTTCCTCTTGAAAGATAGCCTTAAGACCCGGGATTGAAGGACAACCCTTGGTCTCATGAATTTCTAAACAAATCATACAAGTTTCTACAATTTTTGCATCTAAAGGGTATTCGCTTAGAGCATGCTTCTTTCTGCATTTTGGAAAAAAATGGCTAAAGCATCAGTCTTTGTTTTCTGCTTGTTTTTAATTTTAAGGGTGTCTAGTTACTCACTAAGGCTCCCTAGAATGTCAATTTTAAACTCATCAAGCATATTTCCAATTTCTGCCCTACTTATAGATCTAGTTGCAGATTTGTTTTCTCTAACAAGAGAAGGATCTCTTGGCCCTTTCCCTGTTTTAGATTTCCCTCTTGAGAGATGAACACATAATTATGTTGTGTCACTCAATGGAAGTTGAGAGATATCTCCCTTCCCCATCATGTTAAGGATATCTATCCACTCATCTCTAATGGCTTTTAAGAAAAAAGATTTCAAAGTTTCTTCATCTTTGCTCTTTTCAAATTGTAGTTGAATCTCTCAAGCAAATCCTCTAAGTTTTCATCCTCTCTTTGCATCATTTTGAACACCTCATCTTTATGATTGGTAGGCATACCATAATCCAAGTATCTATCCAAAAATTCATGTTTCATGTCATTACATGTTCTAATGGATTGAGTGACTAACCCCATGAACCATTTCAAAGCAGCCCCTTTTAGTGTTGAGGGAAACAATTTGAGTTTTTGAGAGTCTTCTAAATAGTCATAAGTTTTGCACAAGACTTCAAATTCAAACAAAAATGTTTTAGGGTCCTCACTTCTCAACCCATAGAAGTTTGGGAGGACAGATGTTGAGATATTTTTCATTGTTGTATGTGTTTCCTCATCCACTATAAGGAATCCAAATAAGTTATCTACTTCCCTATCTCCTCTGCCTCCTCCATTATTACCTCTACCTCCATTGTTTCCTCTACCTCTCCCTCTACCCCCTCCTCCAAACAGAGAGAATTCTCCATCTTGTTCTTCTTCTACCATTATAGTTTCTTCAAAGTCAGTATAGGGCTCAGCCTGCAAGGTTATTCCCTCTTCCTCTGGTTCTTCTATTAATGGACTATGAGAGAGAGTTTCTACTTTTTCTACCTCACCAAGTATTCCTAGTTCTTCAACTACAATAGGCTCTCATGTGGAGGTGAAAAAGGTTATCCCTACTGTTGGAGTTTCAAAATTTTTCTCTCCTAGGACTATTTTGGTAGATGATGTAGGAGAATCTTCTGATTGAGTTTCTGCCCCTTAAATTCCAGGAATCCTATGGCTAGGAGTATGAGTCTAGGATGGAGGTGTGTCTTTTCTAACTCTTGGTGGAGTAGGTGGTGTTGTAGGAATCGAACTTCTGCCCCTAGCTATAAATCTACCCCTAGAGTCTCTTTCTTTATGCATGTCATTGTTTTGTTTTGTTTTGGTGTATTTTTTTTTTTAATGAATGTAAGAGATAAGGCTACCTAGTTACACTTCCCCGGAAACAGCGCCAAAATGTTTGGTCAATTTAGTGTCCTAAATTTCTCTACATAAATTATCAATCTGGGTATCGTAAACTGATGAAGTGTAGTGCACTATATGTGCTAGATGACCCTTCTTACTTCACTGTTTTTGAGTTTTATGTTGTTTTGGGGGTTTTTGGTTCTTTAGTCCCTAATGATTTACAATGTGACTGTCAAAATCCTAATTTTAACTTCTGTGAAGACTGCTAAGAATAAAAAATATGAGGACTAAAAGAGCTTAAGTAAGTTTTGGAAACAAAGTTTAGTAAAGAAATAAAAAACAAAGTTTCTATCTTTAATCATATCATTATTTCCAAATCATGAGCTATGAACTAAAAAGTAAAATTGCAACCACTGTCTATTCAATTACAGAGACAAGACTAAATGAAATACTAAAACTAAAAGTGAAAATGCAACTATCTATTATGGAAACAAAACTAAGATGAAATGCTGAAACTGAAAATGAGATTACAACTACTGTTTAGTCTATTGCAGAAACAAAACTTAATGAAAAATTGGAAGTGAAATTGCAACAAAACTAAATGAAATACGTAGTTACTTTGTGTTAAGGGATAAATTCCCCTAGGGTCTTGGGTTGATACCCTAGCAGATCGAAGGTTATCTATACAGAGAAACACACATTCCATACAACCATAATGATAATATAAGCAAACTATACGATAAGGGGCGTACCTGGGGGTCCTTCGTTTGAGAAGATCCTGCCAGGGTCCAAACCCTCTTGGAGTTCCTTTTGCTCCTTCAACCTGCAAAACAATCAATTCAAGAAAGTACAACAGTATATGGACTAAACATCATAAAGAAATCATCTTCATAATATATTGAAAGGTAGTTAGTTATGCAATTAAACAACCATTCATATATGAATCATAACATGGATATCATAAATATGAAGAAGATTTATATCAGGAACAAAGACAAGTGTTTCTTTTATTATAGACAAATAAAGTACAGAAAGGAATAATTTCACTTGATTCGTCCTTTCACAGGCCCCAAGTGGAACCGTCCTCCGGATTCCTCTAATCTCAAGCCTTTAACAAACTCCTTCCATGACTTACTCCATGATATCTCAAGTAGTAGATAGACATCATCACACAAGGAAACAAGGGTTTCCTGTAAATGGGGGAAGTGCAGGAGGCACTAGGATCTTCAGACCTGGTCAGGGAAATCTCAGCATAGTAACCTTTCTCTCTCTTCTCTCCTCCCTTAGGCATTCCCATTGAAGCCTTTTTATACTTCTCCCAAAGTAGTTTTTTAGATGGGAATTCGCTAGGAATAGTTGGGCCATGGGCACTAATAGGTAATCAACAGGTGAAACCTGTGATCTCCGCCCAAAATTAAGGAGATTTAAATTTTTTAAGTGTTTTAAGACATATATGCGGTTTGGGTATACACAGACCTACGTACACACGTGTTTAGCTCAGGGCAATGTCGCGTATGGGGAATAAAACACTGTTTTTTAAATTTTGGACTAGGTCTGGAAGGAGGGGTTGCCTTAGGCCATGAGTGCAGCATCACAAACATCAAGAGTGAGGTTTGGAGCTATAATAGATGCCCCCTAATATATGAGGTCAAAAGGGGTACATGATGGGCGAAATGTATTAAGCAAGTTCACGAAAAGGAAATCTGCCAAAAACTGAGAAGGACTTCACCAGAGTTCAGCCTGCCAAGCCACAAAAGGAGATCAGAAAGAAACAATGTCTGAGGCGGGCATACCCATGCTCAGAGAAAGTAAAGCATGTTCGCATACCAAGTACAAACAGATCCACTAAGTATACAAGTATAGAGAACTGGAAAATACATAATGGATCATTTGATCACGATCGAACAAGTACATGTCTGAATATCACATATAAGAATGTCAATGATGCTGAAGAATGAACCGGATCACTGATATCAAGAACTGATCACAAAAGGTACCAAATGAACATGATGGAATCGGATGGTACTACACTGCAAACTCAGGTGCCAGCATATAGAATGTCACCATGACTGACTACAACATATAAGGTGGAATGGTATCAACTAGCATCAACAGGAGCAACTGTCCAGTGAACCAATGAATGCTGATACAACCTGAGGTCTTCACTGACCGCTATGGTACATTTCTACACCATGGGAATAAATGATCTGAAGTCGGCCATGTGAGAAATTTTTTGATTACCGGTCATTGATGTATACCGTTAACAAACACGAGACTACTCACTGATAATGATAATGAGTGTCAAGGTACCTAGTACAATCTAACAAGTGTGAATGGATGAGCTGAAGTCGAACACCTGTAAGAATCTATCAATCAGGAGACAATGATGGTTTCCCACTGTTGATAGCGAAGGATCTGGCACTAATGACTGCAAACCCCAAGGTACTGCCAAATGGACTCTAGATCTTTGCCCCAGAGCAATGAGTCGAAGTCAATAGGGAAAGATCCGTTAGAAGGAAGGCATCAAGGCATCCTTCATCAATCTAGTGCGAGTGTAACCCGTAGGCCAATAATGTGGAAGGAATCGAATGAAAAAGATGTAGTAACCCGACCGAAGCACGTTTTCGACATACACAAGATGTGGCTAGCGCACGACATAAACCCTCTGAACCAACCAATAATGAAAGCTGACACAAATGCTAGGTATCCACCAATAGGGTCAAATGGAAACCAAGGTACTGCACGAATCCCAATGTGTGATAATATAAGCTGATGTCGAACACAAGGGAAACCACTCAGTCAAAGACCCATGATACTGATCGATGCTGAGCACAAGGTGACCTATCAATAATGAAAATAAGGCCAGGGTGCAGCTCTAGGCCTGTCCTCAGAGCAAGATGTCGTCGTCGATAAGGACAAGACTCGCCAACAAGAAGTCAATGGAGACCTTCTCAAACCGGCAAGAGTAAAGGACCAATATAGATGATGTGATGATAGAGATGATGCTGACAACTAGGGATGGCCAACTGAAAATGAGTCAAGAGACACCGCAAAGAGGCTGACTCAGGCAAACTTCCCTTGAACAAAAGCACGACTCAATGCGACTATGTGGCAGCATATGATGACTTTGTATAAGTTTGTCATGCAGGAAGCACGAATGAACCATCCATATGATTGGAAGAGATAACCAATTGGGGGAGAACTGACTCAATAACAAGGTTAAGGCGTACCTAAGTCAAACTAAATCCCGCCCAAACGAAGGAGACTTTGCTTTTGAGTGTTTTGTTCAAGGGCGACATGACTGACTCTAGCTGCCAACAATAAATCGAAATATTGTTCCATTCCCGCTCTTTTTTTGGAATATATAATTTTTTTGTCTTTTTCTATTAAGTTGGAAAAAGAATAAAAGAATTCTATAGTACAGCGGAAAGAACGAGTGTCGGTGAAGCAGATGATCTAGTTCCTCGGATTGGAACAACCCATATGCTGAATGCAGGGAGGCGAAAACTGGTCAAAGACACTCAAAGGTATGTTCCTTCCACGAGTTAAGGTGTGTCAAGTTGCAGAAGTTAAAGGTATGCAAGTTTGATTTTGCAATCGTCATGGTCAAAAGTTGGCTTAAACACGAGTCCAAGTTAAGCCGGCTCAAGGCCAAAAGGTGCAAATGGTCAAAATGCAATCTAGTAGTACAACTCAACACAAAGGAGCCTCTAGGGTATAAGGCCAGAACGAAGTGAAGAAGCAAAGAGGAATGAGTCTTCATCGCATAAGTCATGGCGGTACTACAGAGGACTCCCGAGCATAGGGACAAAAAATCGGCATGAATGCCAAGTGACAACAAGGTACTAACTAGGGCACCCATGATAAGGTAGGCTCTACCATGCACATCATGATACTTCTAAACAATGAGAAGGTTCTGCACCATAAATTGGTGGGGTCGATCCTAAGGCCAAAATGGGAAAGGAAACTGATAAGTGCACAATGCAGGTGGAAAAACCTAACCTATATGCCAGTTTCGAGAACCAATACCTGTCAAAACGGACCAACCATAAACTTCCAAAGGAGAAATCTTCCAAGTTCTGTAAACATAAATAGGAACACTAGACAAGAAGTTAATACATCCCACATGTAAACTTCATATAAAATCTTGTGTTATAGAATATAAAACTTGAAAATGCATACCTTATATATACAATATGGTACAGGGAACCACGCAACCTTGCGGCTTACATATAATAGCTCTTCTGGACAAACCCCTTGCAGGGATCGGACCAAGGACTCCTTTGATAGTCAAAACTCATGGCTTCAAAGAGTTCCTCCTGTGAAGGCAAATCAAGTTCTAAGAAATCATGAGAACTACAAGGATCAAAAGAGGGAATTAAGGGGTCCCATATCCCTATAGGAAGAATCTCTTGGTCAACTGCTGGGATCAAGTCCCAAGAAGGAGAACAATAGGTCCAAGGATCGTTCTTAGAAGCAATTGAACATTGAGGATTCAATGCCACATAATTGACCCGTGGCGGGGTAGAGTCTACTTGAACACTCGGAACAAACCAAGGGGTATTATGTAGTAAAGTCGAATTAGGGTGGTAATTATCAGATGCAAGCTGATCAATAGTGAGAATATTCCCGTTATGAGGAAAGCACATTACTCGAAAGAGTGAAGACACCACACCATTCATAGCATTGACATAATTACGCCCAAGTAGCATATTAAATTCTAAAGGGCTATCAACCACCATCATATCGATTAAGACAGTCTTACCACCTAAAGTGATAGGCAATTGAGGAAGAACACCCATAGATTCACCAGGTCTTCTATCATAGGCTAACAACTGACTTTGAGCTGTCAACAACTTTGGGGAACCCAAAGCTTTCCAAGTCAAAGAGGATATAATACTTGCAGAGGATCCTTCATCCACCATACATCGATAGACATTTGTGTAATTAACTCTGACCTTTATTTGGAAAGGTGTAGCGGAAGGAAGACGAGGCTCAACAAGACTATCCCAATCAAAGGAAACACTCTTAGAACTTGGAGGGGGAACATTCGAAGAAACTAGAATGCCCCCTATACTAGAAGACTCTGTACTAGAGATCAAATAGACTCTTTTGTTAGGCACTTCACCTCCAAAAAGAGGAGTGTAATCAGCCAGCGATTGCACTGGCGCAACCGCATTATCAACCAATGGTTGATGGGATTGGTGAGAAACCATATCAGATCTAGGAGTAGAAGTACTTTCAGACTCGGACCATATCCTTTGAACCTATGGAATACCAGGGCATAAATGAGTAAGATGGTCTCCCTTGCATATCTTACAAGGGAACTTAGGTTTAAAAATTCTACGTCCAGGTTTCTTATCAACCTCCATTCTACGAACATGACTAGTAGTGGTTTGCGGAGAGTCCTGAACATGAGTTGCAGAAGTCGATGACTCTTTGCTAGTATGACTTGCAGTGACTAGACTTGTGCCCCCAGCATGAATTGCAGCGGTTGAAGACTCATCTTCAACATGACTCATAGAGGTTGATGATGAAATGCTAGTATGACTTGAAGTGACTAGACTCATGCCCCTAGCATGACTTGCAGCGGTTGAAGGCTCATATTCAACATGACTCGCAGAGGTTGATGATGAAATGCTAGTATGACTTATAGTGACTAGACTCGTGCCCCCAGCATGACTTGCAACGGCTGAAGGCTCATCTTCAACATGACTCGCAGAGGTTGATGATGAAGTGCTAGTATGACTTGCAATGATTAGACTTGTGCCCCCAGCATGACTAGCAGCGGTTGAAGGCTCATCTCCAACATGACTGGTAGAGGTTGAATATGAAGTGCTAGAATTATTCTTCTTCTTTGACTTCCTCTTTCTCCTCTTTTTAGATTTCTTATTACAAGAAGGAGAAGAAAAAGGAATCCCAGATTTCTCTTTAAAAGAAGATGAACAATTAGCACCCATGTGATGCCCCTGAAATAAAGCATTCAACTGAGAAGCTTCAAGAGCATTAGGAATATTCGGAGTGGACCACAGCCAAATAGGTAGTCCAACATTCAATCCAGGAATATTCAAAGTGGCCATCAAGGGAGTACCAACGTTTCCAAAGAAAGGAAAAGCACAAGGATCCCCTTTTGGGAGGGTACCTTGGTTGGTTTCCACAGGAATATTGGCCATATCTAATTGATTTGTAGACCCTTCCCTTATGGGAATGTAGAAATTATTTTTCAAGGAAGATAGATACGCAATCAAAACCTTTGCCCTTGAGGAGGCAACTCCACAACTTTCGAAAGAACGACCAAATTCCTTTCAAGATCGGCGGAGTGGCAAGTTAGTCACTCAGGATACAAAGTCCAAAAAGTGACTAGACAAAAATACCTAAAGCCAACTATATACAAGGAGCAAAGAGCACTCACTAAAAAGTCCCTAAAAGAAGTCAGCCAGTCAAACAACTTCCAAGTATTTCCACTCCGGGTGATTAGGACCGGACACCAAAATACAAGAAAGTGAAGTAAGGGGCCTTCCGAAGATAGTCTGGGATAATGACGGCCCAGTCCTACCAGCAAAGGTAACAAAGGAAGTTACACTGACCTCCTAACAATAGCTTGCGCCAGTGCAAGCCCCCAAGCTTTGCAAGGGTTCCCTCCAGTAGTACCGTTGAGAGTGATACAACGTCGACCTCAAGTGCCACGAGATTCCTCTCCGTGGCCCCCTGTGTAGATCCCTAGGAGTAGCAACTAAGGTTACCAACTCGTGTCAGAAGCCAGGCATAACAATCTTGAGGTAAGATCCGAAAAGTAGGAGAGGGGGTATCTCTCTTCCCTGTCTTCAAAAACCCTGGTGCTTAACTCCCAAATTCGGAGCTTTCCTGGTCTCCCTAACACTATTGGATTTTCACTCACTATTCAGACTCCCATGTTTGACAGTTTAAAAGGCCTTGGAGAGTTATCTCTCCACTCGCCTAATCCAAGGCCCTAAAATATCCTAAAACTTGTTGGTGTGTCTAACTTGACAATTATAAAAAGTTCTAGTATATTTTAATTAGCGCTTGTTTTTAATGGGTTGTTCTTAAGTCAAGGGATAAGCAGAAGTGAAACTAGTGGTGTTTTGATGCAAAAGAAATTAATAAAAACCAAACTACATGCAAATTCACTTGTTTTGTTCTTCGATGAAAGAAATTTCTACTAGGTTCAGAGGAACTTCAAAGAAAGCAACATTTTTTTTTTTCTTTTCTTTTACTCACGCTTCACACTCACAAAAGTTAACAAAACTATGGATGTCCTAAAAATATATGCAAATTTATCCTAATGCAATGAGTACATGCTGATGCAAGACTTAAGACTACTCTAAATCAAGAAATGAAAGTAACTTATTTATCAATATGATTTGCCACTTAAAATGTTTAGATGGAATATGAGTTGCTAATGCTCATTTTCGTCTCTACACTAAAAGCAAGTTTCAAGACAAACAAAAATGCACTTTCATTCACTAAAAGAAACTAAATCAAAACAAAGTTCAAGAAAGAAAAACCAAGTTTTTCAAGAAGTTTTCTTCAAAAGCAAAAACAAAAACGTCTTTTCAAAAGTGATCTAAACAAGACTAAAACTTTATGATCGAAGAATAGGCAATGAAACACTTTGCGAGTTTGCAACACAAAACAAGTGAGAACTCAACAAAAATGTGTTTCAAAATGCTCTTAACAATAAAAAAGAAGCAACAAGAGCTTGGCAATAAAGACCAAAAGATTGAAAAGACAACTTTCAAGAAAGTGTGAACCAACAACTTTCGGAAAGCAAAAAAAGCAGCTGGTCATAAAGATACAGTTTGGACATGCAAACCAAATGTCACCAAAACAAAACTTGACACAAAGATTGAAATCAATCTTTCTACACAAAACTTGACACAAAGATTGAAATCAATCTTTCTACCCTGAAAACATAGAGCAACCAAGATTCCTAGCAAGAAATCTTGTGTGCTTAAGCAAAAATGATGACGTTTGCAAGAAAAACAAATAAGACCAACACTTTCCACAATCAGAGAGAATTTGAAATCAGATACTTGCTGTAAAACTAAAGATTGACACAGAAAAGTAACTGTTCAGGACTGAATCAAACCAGCAGACAGACCTTCAAAAACGAAAATATTTGAAAAAACTTGAAAATTACAAGATATACACGACTATGTTAGTGCACAGCTGCATGTATATGCGACTCAACCTAAGGAAACTTGCGTATACACAGGTTTACTTAAGGAAACATGCGTATATACGCCTCTGTAAACAGGAAAAACAACGTATATAAAAGATTTCAAGAAAAAACAAGAAACAGTCTGAAGAAACTGATCAAACTTACAATTCAAGTTCCTATAGGAACAAACTACATAGTAACAGCAAGCAAATAGACAGCTGAGCCCTGATTGGCTTGAATAAACCCAAATTGGAACAACAATACCGTTGTCCCCAGTGGAGTCGCCAATTCTGTTAAGCTATAAATTCCCCTAGGGTCTTGGGTTGATACCCTAGCAGATTGGAGGTTATCTATATAGAGAAACACACATTCCATACAACCATAATGCTAATATAAGAAAACTATACGATAAGGGGCGTACCTGGGGTTCCTTCGTTTGAGAATATCCTACCAGGGTCCAAACCCTCTTGGAGTTCCTTTTGCTCCTTCAACCTGCAAAACAATCAATTCAAGAAAGTATAGTAGTATATGGACTAAAAATCATAAAGAAATCATCTTCATAATATATTGAAAGGTAGTTAGTTATGCAATTAAACAACCATTCATATATGAATCATAACATGGATATCATAATTATGAAGAAGATTTATATCGGGAACAAAGACAAGTGTTTCTTTTATTATAGACAAATAAAGTACATAAAGGAATAATTTCACCTGATTCGTCCTTTCGCAGGCTCTAAGCGGAACCATCCTCCAGATTCATCCAGTCTCAAGCCTTTAACAAACTCCTTCCATGAATTACTTCATGATATCTCAAGTAGTAGATAGACATCATCACATAAGGAAACAAGGGTTTCCTGTAAATGGGGGAAGTGCAGGAGGCACTAGGATCTTCAGACCTGGTCAGGGAAATCTCAGCATAGTAACCTTTCTCTCTCTTCTCTCCTCCCTTAGGCCTTCCCATTGAAGCCTTTTTATACTTCTCCCAAAGTATTTTTTTAGTTGGGAATTCGTTGGGAACAGTTGGGCCACGGGCACTAATAGGTAATCAACAGGTGAAACCCATGATCTCTGCCCGAAATTAAGGAGATTTATTTTTTTTAAGTGTTTTAAGACATATACGTGGGTTGGGTATACACAGACCCGCGTACACATGCGTCTAGCTCAGGGCAATGTCACGTATAGGGAATAAAACACTTTTTTTTTTAAATTTTGGACCAGGTCTGGAAGGAGGGGTTGCCCTAGGCCATGAGTGTAGCATCATAAACATCAAGAGTGAGGTTTGGAGCTATAACACTCTGCCTCTCAATTTTGGAAGACAAACTTCTTTGGGATGACATTTTGAGGAATTTTTTACTTCATTATTCTAAGAGAAAATAAATACAAAAAAGAAGAAGAGACTCATTGCATTATTGAAGTATTCAACCACTTAGTTTGAGATGAGTTATCAACTAGAAGGGCCTTTTAGAAACATTCGTCTACACCATGAGTCACTAAACTAGTAATAAAATGACAAGAATTGTAATGGCATTGATCAGTTCTAAAGACTAATGAAATAGCAAATAAAAAAAACTACTCTACACTACTGAATTCAAATTCTAAATACTGATAAGAAACTAGAAAGAAATTAAGCAAAAAGAACTATCCTGTTATGAAAGAAGCTATTTTGCGTTAGTAATAAAAGGATAAAGACTGCATTATGAACAAAGTTAGTAAATGGTTATGAACACTATGAAAAGGAATGGTAAATTTACAGTTTGAAATAGAAAAGACAAAGCAAAATGAAATGAAACCTCAGCTAGCGCAGGGACCATCTGCAACTGCTCAGGTTATGCGTACTCAATCAAAACTCCAATAAACACTTTCAGGTATCCATGAAACACACAGTATTCATATTAAAAACACAAAAACTGATTTTTCAAAGTAATAGAGCAGTAGTATGAGCTTAATACATGAGAAAAAATCGAACTGATTTTGCGTTCTTCACACAGGTATTTATAGAGAAATTATACAACTATTTTATGGAGAAAAAAAGCTACGACAGATAACACGTAGGCAGATAGGCACACGAAATTCTATTCCTCAGTTGCTGGAGACATAAATCTAAGGTGATGGCTATTGGATTTGGTTGCACATATGGCTGATGAAGTCCATTGGCTTAGGAAGTTGTTTCGGATCCCATCACTGTGAAGCGTGTAAAACACAGTGTCCTGTTTACCTTAGGTCTCTATGTTTGATTTCTCCTTTGACTGGAGTCTTCCTTGTCAACCTGGGCTAGGTGAATAGGACACGATCCATGCCATGAATTTTTCCGAGCTACCCATGTAGTTATTTTCTCCTTCTGACACCTGGAACCTGTAAACGCATGGAAGTAGCTACGGAACAACCGATTAGCTGCAGAATAGGCTGCGTTCCATAGCAAAAAGACAAAAAATTATTCAAATAACAAACATAAAAGTATAACATGTAAACCACTAAAATGTTCTCCTTTAGGAAATGTATATTGGCTATTGATGATAAGGATGCATTTTTCATGGAAAAACAAAGAAGAAGGGATGAGAAAAGTTGCTAAGGAAAGGACAATTTTGAGGCTCAATAGGTATCTCATACTTACCTGAGAATCGTTATGAACCACCGTTCCCTCATGCCATTTACTACATTATCCTCCATTAAATCATAAACACATTATCCATTCATATACAAGTAAAAAAATTCCGAGATCCATACATAGCGGTTGTCATGAAATGTGCATATAACCAACATAATAGGAACAAAAATACAATAAGCATATTAGCCATCAAATCCATGAATACATCAATACCTTTACACATGAAAATCAATGGAATGGATTTATCACTAATGAATGAAATGAACCAATCAAATATGGGAATGCCACATTCCACTCAACCATAGAATAGCTAAGCCAAATCTCACTTCAGCCATTCACCCCCATGCCATATTCCAAGCATGAATGTGGGATCTCATAGAACACATCAATTAAAACTCATCTCGGGCGTCCAAAGGCCATCCACCTCAACCCATCAAATAATGATTCCACCTCACGGTCGGACATCACCAAAACCATCATCAGATTAGTCTCCATCCAAGCCTTCCAAGGCTTCCAGTGCGTTTGTCCAACCAAGGCTTTAGTAACTCAACCCACAACTTATACAAGGCTTCAAGAGTGTTTGTCTAACCAAGGATTCCATGACTAGTAAATCAACTCACCAAGGGCTTCCAGAGCATTTTCCAACTAGAGATTCCAGGACTAGTAACTCAACCCAAGTTGTTACAACACTTCTAGAGCTTTTGTTCAACCAGGGCTTCCAGAGCATTTGTTCAACCAGGGCTTATAAGACTAGTAACTCAACCCAAGCTATGGAAACATGAGAACCAACCAAAACAAAGCAATGAAAGTAAACCCACAATCACCATGGCTCTCTAGGAAATAAAAGGGCTAGGAAATCCACTATCAATCCCGGCCATCCTCCATGCCAATGACAGATCATAACCAAGAAACCCCATGCATATACCATGGATGCCAAAACTAGTGAAGAATTCATACATGAAACTCGGTACCTGCTAGAAAATCCGATGTGGCTGTTGATGCCGATTCCTTCTTGCGCTTTCCTGATCTTCCTTTGCCTTCTTGCTCCAAGAATCCAAGTATGCCACACCCTCCAAGAGTGCTCCAAGAAAAATCGTATTCAAGAGTATGAGAGAGAGAGAATAATGAGAGAGATCGAAAACTGAACTGACAAAAGATTACCAATTGATCCTTAGAAGCCTTTTTATGAATGAGGCCTCTATTTTCTTCATTTTCCATTATTTTCCTTCATTTTCCTCCTCACATGCAACCTGTGACCTTTCACCTCCTTTTTATCCTAATTTCCATTATTTTAATAAATAAATGTCCCCAAATTCCTTTTAATGCCTTAGCCATTTCCTTTGCCAATTTCCTTAGCCATAAACAACCAAATGAACACCCCCTAGGATGTCTTGCTTGACATTCAACTTGGAATATGTGTCCCAGTCATCTGTGGTTATTGTTTTTAACATTTATTACATGGAATTTTCACCAGGGCTATTACAGAACCCTCCCCCTTGGGGGACATTGTCCTTGGTGTTCAATCACACATATACATCAATAACGTGTTGAGAGAAGACATACTGCTCATGGAGCTTTATAACCCAGCTCGATGTAGTATTTACAATGATCATCCTGCTTAAGAAAACTCATATGACATCATAACATCATGATAACATAACCACATGATAGCATAATAACATAACAACCATACCACATAGTGGATCTTTATAACACAACTCGTTATGGTATTTACATCCATACACAGGTGTACATATCACAACAACATCAAAATATATATACCACAACATACGCCAAATCATATACCAAACATGTATCAAACATATACTAACATCATATAGCGTATATCAAAACATCATAAGGCCTATATCAAAACATCATATAGCATGTATCAACCGACATAAAGCATGTATCAATCACCATAAAGCATATACTAAACAACATAAAGAAAATACTAAACCATCATAAAGCATATACCAAGCCATCATAAGCAAATACTAAACCACCATAAAGCAACTACCAAACCAGCATAAGCAACCACCAAACCACCATATCAAGCTACTTTGCCTCAACTGGAAAACAAGGAAGGATACATGGCCTGCATCTGATCTTCCATCTCCCATGTAGCTTCATCGGGCCCAAAGTTCTTCCATTGCACTTTAAATTTCTCTATTGCTCGGTTCCTGAGCATGAGCACATTTTTTTGCAATATACAATGAGGCTCCGACTAGAATTCTCCATCTGGTTCCACGTACAATACAGACCAGTCAATCACATGATGAACATCCTTACCATATTTCTTAAGAAAAGATACATGGAAAACATCGTGGAATTTCACTGTCGGAGGCAGTACAAGTCGATAGGCTACTGGCCCAATCCTCTCAATGATACTGAAGGGTCCACAAAACCATGGTGGCAGCTTGGCACATGAGCCAATCCACAAGGAGATCTTCTTTGGTTTGATGTGCAAGTACACCTGTTCCCCAACTTGGAACTCCTTGAACAATCTATTCCTATCTGCATAACTCTTCTGCCTATCTTGTGTTGCCTTAAGATTTTTCTTGATCACCTGCATCTCCTGTTCCATGTCTGCCAACATATCTGGTCCAATCAATACTCTGCTAACTGGATCACTCCAACTAATGGGAGTGTTACAACTCTGCCCATACAATGCCTCAAAAGGACTCATCCTCAGTGATTCTTGATAACCATTGTTGTATGAAAACTCGACCAAAAGGAGATACTCTTCCCACTTCCTTTGCTGATGCATCACATACATCCTCAACATGTCCTCCAATATCCTATTGACCCTCTCTATTTGTCCATCTGTCTGCGGATGATAAGCTGTGCTAAAGACCAAATTAGTGCACAAACCTACAAATAACTCCTTCCAAAACTTGGAAGTGAACTTCGCATCTCTGTCTAACACAATATTCTTTGGAACACCATGTAGTCTAACCACGTCTCGGATGAATACTTATGCCACATCACTAGCTGAGAATGTAGACTTCACCGGAACAAAGTGTGCAACCTTTGTTAACCTATCCACAATGACCATGATGGAATCAAGCTACTTCACTGTCTTCAGCAACCCTGTGATGAAATCCATGAAAATGACCTCCCATTTCCACTTGGGAATAATGATCGGCTGTAGCAGTCCACCTTGATGTTTGCACTCTGCTTTCACTCACTGATAGTCAAAACATCTCGCCACAAACTCTACTACATTCCTCTTCAGGTTCAGCCAATAGTAATATCTTTTCACTGCTGTGAGTGTCTTCTGATAACCTGGGTGACTTGAATAAGGTTTCACATGAAATTCCCTCAAGATCACCTTCTTGAGTTCACTATTATCCGGTACGTATATCGTGCCTTAAAACCTGACCAACCCATCTTTTGTAAGACAATGATCCAAGTCATGTGCACCTATACCTGTGCCTGTACCAATACCTGTACCTACACCTATACCA
Source organism: Pinus tabuliformis (assembly GCA_031772625.1). NCBI lineage: Eukaryota > Viridiplantae > Streptophyta > Pinopsida > Pinales > Pinaceae > Pinus > Pinus tabuliformis. The sequence goes on from CM062805.1 coordinate 488,710,617, forward strand.
TCACCTATACTTGTACTTGTACTATCACATGTACTTGTACATCTACTATCCCCTATATCTTTACTTGTACTATCACCTGTACCTGTACTTGTATTCTACTGCAACCTATGCACAATCTCCATATACTTGACATCCTGTTGTCTTGCCTGCAAGATCCTATCCTGTAAGTCTGTCCCATAGAAGCTCATAGCTACTAAGTGATGTACCTGTACACGTTTGTTGAGAGCATCTGCCACCCTATTTTCCTTGCCTTTGATGTACCTAATATCGAAGTCGAACTCACTGATCATGGCCAACCATCTAGCCTGCCTAGCATTCAGGTTCGACTGGTCGAACAAATACCTCAGCCTAATGTGATTGATCATAAGAACAAACCACTTGCGAAGAAGATAGTGTCTCCATGTCTTCAATTCATGTATAATCGCTGCCAACTTGAGATCATGCGTCGGGTAGTTCTACTTGTACTCGCTGAGTTTCTAGGACTCATAACATACCACCTGTCTATCCTGCATAAGGACTCCACCGAGCCCTCTCTTGCAAGCATCTGTACACACTAAAAACTCTTTGTCTGGATCTGCAATATGTAGCAGTGGTGCATGTGTCAGTAACTCCTTAAGCTACAACTTTAACTCGACTAACTCAGGTGTTCTCATCCTGTAAGGTGTTTTCGATGCTAGAGCTGCCCCTGATACTAACTCGATAGAAACTTCTACCTCCCTATGAGGTCGAAACTCTGTAATGTCCTCAGGAAATACATCTCTAAATTGCTGCAACAATGGGTACTTGTTCAATACATCTGCATCCTCAGCCTCCTTACCCTTGTCACTAGAAATATGCACTACAAATAGCTTGCACCCTTTCCTGTGGCTATGCTTTTCTTGCATAGCTGTCACCATCCTAACTGATGTGGCTTTCTTCTTACCTTGCCCAAATCTTGGTTCCCCATTTTCATCAACACATTCAATATCTTTGTCATAGTAGTCAACCTTGGTTCTATGTAGATACAACCAATCCATGCCCAAAAACATACTGTATGAACCTAACGGAAAAACATTCAAATGTGCCGCCGTAGGCATACCATTTAAATAAAATGTGCAAGCTCTTACCCAATGATGAAATTGATTCTTCATGCCTATAGCCAACTACACTAACCAAGACTCTGCATGCAATTACTTACTCAAACCACACTTATGCACCAAGTTAGGACTAACATAGTTACAATTAGATCCAGGGTCAATCAAAATAGAAATAACTTGATCACAAAGCTTATTGTCCATCTCAATGATAGATGCCTAATGTTCTGCTTGCCTATTGTCCACGACTGCGTAGATATGACGAATACTCTGGGCAATATCTCCAATAGTCCGTGCCTCCTATGCACTATATATCTAGGGTCTTCCACCCTGATTCTGCGAGCAATCTCTCTTGCGATGGTCTTTTCCACAAGTCCAACACTCTAGGGGATTCCAACCTCCATCCTTGTTCTTCTCTTTAGCTCTATGTCCCTGTCCTCTATCCGATGCATTGAACCTCTTAGGTGGTGCCACATTCTCCTTGTTATCTGTACTCTATGGCCTTGCCCACTTTTTATCCCATTTGCCTTTGTTCCTTTCATTACCTCTCCAGACTGGCTTAGTCTCAATTCTGCGCTTCGATTGCTCATAGCAATGCTTTAGCTTTCAAATGGCCTCCTCCAATGATCTAGGCTCATCAAATTCAATCCTATCTTTGAATGCAATTGGTAACCCACTAACAAATCTCTGAATCTTAGCTTTCTCCTCCTTGAGGTAAGGCACATACCTCAATAGTTCCAAGAACTTATTGGTGTACTCGTCATCTGTCATGGATCCCATCTTTAGTTCATAAAATTCCTTTTCTCTGTCATCAAAGTACCTTTCAGAAAAATACTTCTTCTTGAATAGCTTCTCAAATTCTCTCAAAGTCAGATCTTCCTCATCTATGTATTTGAAATTCTTCACATCTTCCCACCAGATGTCTACTTTACTTTTAATACTGAAAGTAGCCACTCTAGATTTCATGTTCTTTGAATAATCATGCAACCTGAAGAATTTCCTCATGCCAAGAAACCATGCCTCTGCATCCCGTGATCTATTTATCTCTCCATCAAAAGTAGGTGGCTCTGCATTCTTAAATTCCTCTAGAAAATACACCCTATCACTCCTCCTATAAGGATGATAGTGACGACGATCATAGTGCCTATCTGAATTAGAACTAGAATCATACCTGTGCCTATCCCTTCTCCTCTTCAGAGTTTGCAACAATCTGCCATCCCGGATAGTGTCCTCTCTATCTGATTGGTGACCACCATGCGATTTGCTGCCATATGCCCCATTAGTTTTATCTTCGTGCTCATGGATGATCTGTAGTGGTCCTTGTCGCTGCAAATCCGACAAGCTCTGAAGTATTATTGCATTCACCTTTTCTAACTTTTCCTATGACTGTATGATTCTGTCATTATTCGCCTTACTGTTGGGCGCGGGATCCCCCAAGGGAAGTTTTGGGGCTTAAAGCCCAGATTTTGTATCAATTTTGTAATCCAAATGTACGGACTCCACATTTTGTGGTCGTCGAGCACGTAGATGTTAAAGATTCATAGGGTTGTCCGCCCTTATTTTGAAAATCTATTGTCGGCTGTAGAAGATCTACCTATGGTCTGCAGAACCTGGGATTGTATAAATAGAGCTAAGCTCTAAGTAGTTAGGATAGATTTTTGAATTATTGAATAAGATATGATGTATGAGAGATAGCTCTGAGTATAATTCTAAGTTTTGGGTCATAGCATAGGTAGAGGTTCTGCATCTGAGTGTGCAGAGGCCTAGAAGTCTGCAGCTGAGTGCGCAGACCCCTGTAGCTGAGCTCGCAGGGGGGGTCGAGTATGTAATTATTCGGAATTATCAATAAGGAGAAGTATTCTACAATTTTTGCGTCTTTATTTCCTATTTATGCATCTGTTATATTGGGTATAAATTTCACTTATAATGCTTATATGATGCGCGAATGTATGTAATTGTGTTGGATAAGTGACCGCAAGTAGGAACATGTGTTTACGCGAAGTTAACAAAATAAAACACTTAGCCTAGTTAGGAAGATACTGCAGTTAGTTGCCCTAGCAGCATGAAAAGAATTCAGCCCCTAGTTAGTGTTGCGCGAAAGACGATTGTACCCTTCCACGAAGGTACTGTAGGGTGGAACAGAGGGTTAAGCAACCTACGCGAAGGCAGGTATAGCTGGAAAAAAACGACATCACATCCATCTCAAGGGTGCGGAAACTTGGTTCCAACATCCCCCCATACTGCTTCAGGTGAGACTTCAATCTGTGCTCTACGGGCTAATGTCAAAAGTATTGAAAATAGCAACAAGAAATGCTAAATATAGAAGTGCTAAAAATAGCATTTTGGGATACATTCCAATTTTAGTTAGTCCCTGAACTAAAATTGAGAATTAAAATTCGAATTTGATCTTAGCAGCTGTTTGAAAAATAATTAATTAATTCATCTTGAGTTAATTAGCTGGAGAAAATCAAACATGGAGTCTATGTGAAGACATGCAACAATTTTCCCTTTGATTGAGGAAGTTATCCCTTAATTAAGGAGATCAGGATGAGTTGTACTTTGAGTTGTAATTAGTTAGCTTAGTTAACTGAGTTAAGTCCAGTTAGATTAGTTCCAATAGTTTGTAGAACTGATTGTGAGTTCAGATAGTTAATGCATGCATGCATGTAACTAGTGTACTTCAGATAACTGAATATTCTCTCATAAATAACTCATGCATGTCAGTTCAGTCAGAGACCTAGTTGAGATCAGAGGATGGGATAGTGTACTATCAATTGCAGGAATATTCCATTGTGGATATCTCTTGCATGTAGAAGAAATTCATTCCTTGAGGATTGTGTAGTTATTTATGAGTTTGGTGAGTTGTGTGAGAGGTGAATTCACACAGGTGGCAGCCAGAGGACCCAGGAGAAACTGAGCAAGGAAATAGGAGGCTTGGAGGGTCGAGGGAAAGCATATGTTGTGTCTATTCAGTTTATGAGAAACATTGAGGGATTGTACTGAGAGCTGGATAGCTTGTGAGCTAAAGATTTGTGTAATCCAAAGATATTCCCACTTGTATGATAATACAGATAACGGGGTTTTTAGCTGAGGCTTTCCCTAGATTATTCTTCTGTGTTCATGTGTGATTGATTTCTTATTCTTTGTTATATGTGCCCTATTTGATCTTGCTCAAAATCGATTAAGCTTCCGCAAGTTTGTTTGTAGAAGTAGATCAAGTATTTTGTTTTAGTATATTGCATTATCAAGTAATCTACACTGAGAATTTCTAAATGGTATCAGAGCAAAGGTGATCAAAGCAGAGAACAATATACAAAGAAGGGAGAAGTTTGAAGTTTGAAGTTCCTGATTATAGAAATAGAATTCTTATCACATCTCAATTTCACTAATGGCATTCAACGGTTTCAGACTTGAGTATGCCCTGGATGGCAGCTCAAATTATATAGCCTAGAAGGATCACATGGAAGCGGTATTAGAGGACAACAAATTGAAGGACTTCATTGATCAAGAAGTCCCCAAGCTAGCAGCTGCTAATGCCCAAGAATTGGCAGAATGGAAGAAATTTGTGGCTAGAGCAAGGAGGATTCTTCTGGAGGGAGTTCAAGACCACATTTTCTCGAGTCTCCACAGGAAGGAGACACCGTTTTCAATGTGGAAAACATTGAAGGATCTATATCAGAACAACAATGATCACAAGAAGCTGGCGCTGAAAGACAAGCTTCGGAAAATCAAGTGTGAAAAGGGTGACACGATCTCTACTTATCTGAACAAGCTCACCACCTGTAGGGATGAGCTTGTAAGTGTAGGAATCACGACAGCCAATGATGACATGGTGAGTCTTTCTCTCCTCGGTCTTCCTAAGAGCTGGTATAGCTACCAAGTCTCGGTAAATGGAAGAGAGAAACTGCCAGATTGGGAACGACTGTGGTCAGATCTGATGCAGGAGGAGATAAGGAGAAGCACCAGAGATGGATCTTCATCAAAGCATGATGATGAAGAAAATCTAGCCTTAGTGAGTAAGGTGAGGAAAGGAAAAGGGAAGGCTTCCCATTCCAAATCGAGTTCTTCCCATGGTGGGAAGAAGATTGTCAAATCAAAAGTGTGATGCTTTCATTGTCATGAGGTGGGCCATTATGCTATGAATTGTCCATAGAAGAAATCCAAGAAGGGATCCTCGAAAGGATCAGATGGTGAGGCACTGGCCTCATAGTTTGAATTGGATTTCACCCTAATCTCATGCATGGTTTCATCGATGGTGGGTTTTGTTTGGTACACGGACATTGGAGCCTCATTCCACAAGGCCATCGATAAGAGTCTGTTCAGTACCTTGGAGGAGAAGGACCTCCATATGCGCATAGAGATGGGCAATGATGGAAAGTACCATGTTTCAGGTGAAGGCATAGTTGTGTTTTAGTGGGAGCATGGAGCTCCTCTCACCCTGAATGATGTAAAGTATGTGCCTGGACTGAAGAAGAACCTGGTGTCCATCGCAATGTTGGAAGACAAAGGCTATGATGTAGTCTTTAGTAAAGGAAAGGCATTCTTGAGGCACATCGACACTGGATAGACCAAGAGGATTGGGATTCGAGTAAAGAATCTCTACAAGCTGGAGGTAGATGATTGTGTTGCATTGAGTTCCAAAGCAGAGTTGGTGCAAAGCCAAGATATTGGTGAGCTATGGCATAGAAGATTGGGCCACTTGCACCATGGGGCCTTGAAGATCATGCAATAGATTTCTACCGACTTCCCAAGGGTAAAATGGAGCAAGTGGATACATGCAAAGGTTGTACCTTGGGTAAGTATGCGAAATCTTCCTTTCAGGATCGAGACAGTCGAGCTGGAGCAATCCTGGAAAGAATCTGGAAAGAAAATAAGGGCCTTGCGAAGTGACAATGGTGGAGAGTATGTCTCTCAACAGTTTAAGGACTTCTGTGCAGCAGAAGGAATTAAACAGGAGTTAACAACACCCCATAACCCACCGTAGAATGGGGTGGCTGAAAGGAAGAACGGAATGATTGTGGGAGCAGCTTGGGCGTTGCTGCATGACCAAGGCCTACCACTTGATTTGTGGGCTGAGGCATGCAATACATCAGTATAATTGCAGAATAGAAGCCCCCATCGTATACTAGGGATGAAGACACTAGTGGAGGATTTCTTTGGGAAGAGACCAGATGTGAGTCACTTCAGGATCTTTGGATCATGGGTTTATTGCCATGTGACCAAAGATGCCCGAAGGAAGCTAGAGCCAGCAACTGAGTTGGGGATACTTGTGGGGTACACTAATACACCCCACAACTATCGGGTGTTCTTGCCTACCAGTCAGAGGAAAGTGGTACGCAGAGATCTAAAGTTTGATTAGCAGAAGGCCATGTGAGGTTCCCTTTAGAGGGAGCTCAAGTTGCATGCAGAGGAGGAACTTTTGGTTCCTAAGGAGGAGGAGCCTCAAACTGATGCGGAGCAGCTGCATGTAGAGGATCCAGGAGTGGAGACATCCACTCATGCAGAGTCTTCCAGAGATGGGTGGAAATGCTCAAGGGAAGCTAACAAATTGGTGATGGATGTGAGAGAGAATGTGGGACAGCCATCCTCTAAGCACAGATCGAGGAGATCACCTGAGCAGTACACTGGTTACATGGCCCTTGTTGGGGAGTGTGTAGAGACCAAACCATCTTCCTTTGAGGAAGCAGTGCAGCAGCTAGTCTGGGTTGATGCTATGGTGGAGGAGTATGACTCCATAGTTTAGAACAGTGTTTGGGATGTTGTCCCAAGACCGGAGGACAAGTCAGTAGTGAGTTCTTGATGGCTTTACAAGGTAAATCAAGCAGTGATGGCAGTGTGGAGAAACATAAGGCAAGGTTTATTTCCCGTGGTTTCTCACAGGTCGAGGGGATTGACTATGATGAGACTTTTGCTCTTGTAGCAAGGTACTCATCTATCGGATCGATGTTGGCACTATCAGCACAGATGGGTTGGACGATCCATCAGATGGATGTGAAGACTGCGTTCCTCAATGGCAAGATTGAGGAAGAGGTGTACATAGAGCAGCCAGAAGGATTTGAAACCTTCGATCGTGAGTCACATGTGTGCTAACTCAAGAGAGCTTTGTACGGGCTGAAGCAAGTACCTCATGCTTGGTACACCAAGATCAATAGCTATTTCATCGGGTTGGGCTTCACAAAGAGTGAAGCAGATGCGAACCTTTACCACATCATGGTAGAAGGTAATTAGTTGATCATTGTTCTTTATGTTGATGAACTGATATTGACAGGTGGTGATCAGTTGATTAGGTCTTGCAAGGAGGACCTTGCAAGAGAGTTCGAGATGAAAAACATGGGTCTCATGCACTACTTTCTAGGCATGGAAGTGTGGCAGAAGGATGAGGAAGTGTTTGTGTCTCAAGGCAAGTATGCCAATGAGATACTCAGAGATTCCACATGGAGAAGTGCAAGCCCATGTAGACTCCTCTAGCAGGTAACTGGAGGAAGGAGGATGCTACTTCAGGTGAGGTAGTAGCTACTACTGTTTATCGGTAGCTTGTGGGTTCATTGATGTATTTAGTGAACACACGACTAGATTTGTGCTTTGTGGTGAACTAGCTGAGTCAAGCTATGGTTCAGCCTACCAAGCTATTTTGGAAGGTAGCAAAGCATGTGCTAAGATACCTCAGAGACACATCTCAGTATGGATTATGGTACAAACAGACAGAGGGAGTGAAGCTTCAGGGCTTCACAGATGCGGATTATGCAGGGAGTTCATCAGATCGGAAGAGCACTTTAGGAGGAGTTTTCAACCTTGGTTCAGCTACAGTTTCTTGGTACAATAGGAAATAGAGGTCAGTTGCACTTAGCTCAGCAGAGGCTGAATACATGGCTGCTAGTCAGGCAACATGTGAGGCCATTTGGATGTGGAAAATTCTAGTTGGATTGTTTGATAAGAGGATGGATCCAACTGTGATCTATTGCGATAATCAAAGTTGTATCAAACTCTCTAAGAATCTGATATTTCATGACAGGTCCAAGAACATCGATATCCGGTATCATCATCTTCGAGACTGTGTGGTGAAGAGGATCATGTTGTTGCAGTATGTTTCGACCGAGGAGCAGGATGCAGATATTTTGACTAAGGAATTGTCAAAATGTAAATTCGAGTTCCATAGAGACAGGATTGGGGTGACAGATAATCCCTTTCTTATTGAGAGGGAGTGTTGAAAATAGCAACAAGAAATGCTAAATATAGAAGTGCTAAACATAGCATTGCTACAAATAGCATTTCGGGATACATTCCAATTTTAGTTAGTCCCTGAAATAAAATTGAGAATTAAAATTCGAATTTGATCTTAGCAGCTGTTTGAAAAATAATTAATTAATTCATCTTGATTTATTTAGTTGGAGAAAATCAAACATGAAGTCTATGTGAAGACATGCAAAACTTTTCCCTTTGATTAAGGAAGTTATCCCTTAATTAAGGAGATCAGGATGAGTTGTACTTTTTGTTGTAATTAGTTAGCTCAATTAACTGATTTAAGTCCAGTTAGATTAGTTCCAATAGTTTGTGGAATTGATTGTGAGTTCAGTTAGTTAATGCATGCATGCATGTAACTAGTGTACTTCAGATAACTGAATATTCTCTCATAAATAACTCATGCATGTCAGTTCAGTCAGAGATCTAGTTGAGATCAGAGGATGGGACAGTGTACTATCAATTGTAGGAATATTCCATTGTGGATATCTCTTTCATGCAGAAGGAATTCATTCCTTTAGGATTGCACAGTTATTTCTGAGTTTGGTGAGTTGTGTGAGAGGTGAATTCACACAGGTGGCAGTGAGAGGACCCAGGAGAAATTGCGCAAGGAAATATGAGGCTTGGAGGACTGAGGGAAGGCATATGTTGTGTCTCTTCAGTCTATGAGCAACATTGAGGGATTGTACTGAGAGCTGGATAGCTTGTGAGCTAAAGCTTTGTGTAATCCAAATGTATTTCCACTTGTATGATAATACCGATAGCAGGGTTTTTAGCCGAGGCTTTCCCCAGAGTATTATTCTGTGTTCATGTGTGATTGATTTCTTATTCTCTATTATATGTGTTCTATTTGATCTTTCCCAAAATCGATTAAGCTTCCGCAAGTTTGTCTGTAGAAGTAGATCAAGTATTTTTTTTTAGTATATTGCATTATCAGGTGATCTACAGTAGGAATTTCTACAGAAAGGGCTAGTAGTGTAGGGATTTGTTTGGCTAACTAACGCTGAACTTGGGTCAGGCCCCCACAAGATAACAAATGGTTTCGTTGCCGAGACCGGAATCTGCATGAAAGATGTGTGATGTGTATCATTTGAATCCAACTAAGAAAGAAATCAAAGGCTGGTTGGATAGAAGGATTCACGAGTTCATGACGCAAGAGAATAGAAACATGCGATTGTCAAAAGAACAGTGGTTGGACCAATACCTGTATACGGAGATCCATGAAATACTTTTCGCATCCTTTCCTACTGAGATATACGAGTGGATAGTGAAGCTAGAAAATAGCCAAGGAAGGTGGAAACTTGACGGTCCTATTGTGTGGACCCCGGAGCTAGTGAAAAGGTTGGAAGCATCAGGGGATAAGATCACGCGCGATGTCAATCATTGGATCAATCCCATCATAGGAGGATTTTTTACTGAATTCGCAGTCGACACCTCAATCAGCTATAGTGAGGTGGAGCGACGATTTTTCAAAGGACCGCAAGGCAAGTACGTAAAATATTCGAATACTTAGGTTAAAATGCTGTTGTGCGAAAAATGGGTTATGCAACTACCTTGATGTTAGGGACTACGCAAAGTGGAAAAAGTTATAGAAACGAAGGAAATAAGGGTCCAGAGTATAGCCCCTTGATTTCGCCTCCGCGAGGGGATGAAGAAGGGATAACGAAGGTATCTTCGCGAGGTGTTATTCAGTTGATAAGACAAGGGCTTCCACAAATACCACCTCCACCCACACCACCTCCATCTTCACCGCCATCACCTCCAACTTCACTCGTACCACCTCCACCACCATGCGATTCAGTATGGCAAACACAGTGAAGTTTCCTTTGTTCAAAGGTTTGGGAAATGAGGATCTAGACCAATTATGGTTCGTTGTAAGGGTTGTATGGGAAGCTCAAGGTGTTACATATGATCATATAAATAAAGCGACACTATTTAATGCTCTGTAGGATCGTGTGCTGACCTGGTATATTAAGTACTCCAACGATAACCTGAATCCGAGAGTAGCAGACATCCAAGCAGCACTAAATAGGGAATTTAGCAGGCCTAAGTCCGAGTCGCAGTCAATTGTGGGATTCAAAGAAATCACGATGTGACTAGGCGAGACACTGTGGGAATTGGATCAAAGATTGAAGTGTCAAATCCGTGAAGCCAATATGAATTTGACAGATGGACAACATCACGAGTGGTTTGTGGCTTTGCTACTACCCCACTTAAGGAGTGTGCTGTTGCAACAGAAGCTAACAACTCAGATAGAGGCCTTGGAGATTTCCATGAGACTACATGAGACTCTGATGCAAGATCCTAATCTAGGAGTTCAGCAGATCCACACACAGCTACAGAATCTGTGCCTTGAGATGAAAATCTTGAAGCAGGATAGGACGGTTCGGCTAGAGGTGTGCGAGGAGGTATGGTGTTTGAAATGCAAGAGTTAGGGTCATGATAAAGACCACTGTCTAGTCTTTACAAATTACCTTGCGGGAGGAAGATTGATACCTTTAAGTCCATAAGCTCAAGCAGGACCTAGTATGCTGCCTCCTTTATGGTGCGCTATTTGTTAGGTAGCCGGAAAACATGCCACAAATAACTGTCACTTGCTACAGAAGTATGTGCAAATGTCGCAACAGTTGTTCTGCAATTTTTGCAGATCGGTAGGACATGATGAGCATACCTACAGGAGCTATGAATTGACGATGGATATAACTCCCACCTACAGGGTTCAGGCCAAAATTTTCCCCCTTGACCAAAATGCAGGGATGGCGTGGACAAGGTTTCAGGGGTGCAGACAAGGCCGAGGCAGAGGAGGACCTGGTAGAGGTCACAGACAATTAATTTGCTGCAATTGCAGAGGGCCAAGACACTATGCCTATGATTGCACTAATATAATGCGCCTGTCGTGCAAGTATTGCACACTATTTGATCATGAAGCAAAAGATTTTCCTACACTGATAGCTAGGATGTGTGACAAAGGGGTGCTACTGCTGAGTCACGTGAGGAAGACCCGAACGTAAATATAGTGCTCCGGAGTGGAATTGCAACGGGGTATGACAATGGGAAACAACCGGAAGACAATACATGGGTTTGAAAAGGCCCGAAAAAAGAGGTCGAGTTCAATTTGGAGCACACTCATGAAGCATTCATGGAAGCTAAGAAGAGCTTTGTTGAGGCCTCCACTTCAGGAAGCAAGGTTAAGCTTGAGCCAGAGATGCACCCATCTATGCTCACAAATCTCCTGGAAACTTGTATGAAGTTACTGAGCGATAGTAAGGCTGTGAAAGGGTTACAAGAACTTATCAATATATGTGCTAGGACTACGCCAGGTGAACTGCGTGTAGTCCGCAAGATTGGAAAGCATAAAACAAGGACGAGGTGTGGAATGAGACTCACTGCGCAGATCAGATAATACGAAATGGATCAAGTCATTATGTATTTGGGATTAGATGCGAATGTTCTACCAAAGAAAACATGGGAGTGAATGGGGAGACCTGCATTGCAATGGTCTCCAATTCAGCTAAGGATGGCGAATCAACAAAAAATAATACCCATGGGGCGGTTGCAAGGAGTGACCGTGGATATTGAGGGAGTGAGCGCGCTGGCAGATTTTAAAGTAATAAAGATTGTTGATGACAACAATCACTACCCTGTGCTTTTTGGAATTGATTGGGCTACTAATATGAATGGGGTAATCAATCTGAAGAAGAAAAAAATGATCTTTGATAAGAAATCACTGTGCGTAATAATACCCCTAGATCCTGCTAAAGGATCGTGCCATACGGAGCCGGTCTGCGATTATGAGAGTGATGATGACCTGGAATGCATCTATAAGATAATAGTGTGAGACCAAGACTGGGTGAATCCCATCGCGAATGGGCAGATTACATGGGAGCAAAAGAGCTCTTGCACTTCAGATTCTGACGAGGAAATAGAATGCTGGCAGAATCAGTTACATGAAGTAACTACGCTGAATTGCAACATGATGACCTGGTCGCTGCACTGTGTATCGTCAGAGGTAATAAATTTGCCTATTTATGATGGTCTAAATGAGGTAGATATATTTTTGGATGCAATTGAAAGGGAGGTGCCAGAAAGGCAACGCTTCTAGGCCTTGGTCCAGGCACTGCGTGCTACGCCCACAAGATGGTGGGGTACACACAAAGGAAGTTTTGATGATTGACGCGAATGTAGTAAAATGATGTGAACATGATTTGGGAAGCCTAATATGCAACTGACAAACAAGTACGATGGGTAGAATGATCTGTGTGTGCATCTGGCCAAATGAACGTAGGCTTATGGATAAAAGCCACAAACTTAGTGGGTTCAACTATTCTGTCATACCCTAGATGTTATCCCAATGAATTGGTATATAGAAATAGATCTTCACCATGGGATAGGTGAATGGGATATCTTGCGCGAAGGATTCATGATGACATTTAGTTTTGAGGACGGATTTGACGGTATTAATGAAGCGCTACAAGAGGTGATAGCAACCATCCTTAGGATACTGCAGGATCCTTTAGACCTGACGCAACCTGAATGGGCTACTCAGTTGAGTCACATGCTATAATGTTATAATGTAACTACTGAAGAAGAGGATGAGGATCTGCAGAAGATTAACATTCCAGAGATAGAAGGCCATTGCGAGCTTCAGGGACCACAGATTGAGAACCCTGATATAACCGCGCCAATGAAAACTAGACAGGTGAACATTGGTACGGAGGCAGAACCCAAGTTCATGAATATTGGAGACTACTAGGACAACATGATGGTGGATAAGGCTGCTGAATTTCTCCGTGAATAACAAGACTTATTCCCTACCAAGTTTACAGATTTGAAAGGAATAATCAAAGATCTATGAGTGATGAAGATCATGTTAAAACCTGATTCGAAGCCACTTAAGTAGAGGCCTTACCACCTAAATTTGAAATACAAGGAGAAGGTTCGTTTAGAGTTAGACAAAATTCTAGTAGCATGAATCATTGAGCTTGTGGAAGAATATGATTGGGTAAGCCCTATGGTGGTGCAAGAGAAGAAGCAGAAGGATGAAATAAGGATATGCGTGGATCTCAGAAAACTAAATGATACTTGTGTGCATGATCCTTTCCCAACTCCGTTCACGAATGAAGTGTTGGAAAATGTAGGTGGCCAAGAAGCACACTCCTTCATTGATGGGTTCTATGGGTACCACCAAATCAAAATCATGCCAGAGGATAGGAGCAAGACAACCTTCATCACTGAGTGGGGTTGCTTTCAACATACTGTAATGCCATTTGGGTTGAAGAATGCACCTGCTATCTTTTCGTGCATGGTTGTTGCAGAATTCAAGGAATTTATTCATAAGTTCCTGGAGGTATACTTTGATGATTGGACAGTATTTGGGTTAGTTAAGTGCCATGTAGCGAGATTGTGCTTGATTTTGGATACCTGTCGAAGATACCAGATCATGCTCAACCTCAAGAAGTGTCTATTTTGCGTTCCTTTTGGGAACCTATTGGGGCATATGGTTTGAAAAAAAAGGCTAATGGTAGACCCCGCAAAGATCATGGTGATTCTAAACTTGGAAGCGCTGAGAAGTGTGAAACAACTACACGCTACCTTGGGACATACAGGATATTACAGAAAATTTATCAAAGGCTATGCCCAAATCACTGCACTGATTCTAGTCTTCCCAGATTGAAAGAAAGAATTTCATGTACATGTTGATGCGTCATGTATAGTGCTGGGAGTAGTACTAACACAAGATGGCGGAGAAGGATTGGACCATCCTATCGTGTTCGCAAGCCACATATTATCCAAAGCAGAGAAGAACTATTCCACCATGAAATGCGAGGGGCTAGCTATGGTGTATGCGCTCCAGAAGTATCGTCACTTTAAGATGTATACAGATCACTCCACGCTGAAGTACATGGTCAATAACTCCTTGTTGGGGGAGTGCATCTACAGATGGATCTTATTTTTCCAAGAGTATGATTTTGAAGTTGTTGTGAAGCCTGGATGATTGAATGCAGGACCTGACCACCTGTCGCGCATCAAGACAGGGGAGGAACTTGCTATTTTGGAGGAAGGATTACCTAACGCACAACTATTACAGATCCATTTGGGCGCATCAACCCCAACCTACAGATCAATACTATTAGGGCCCATCAAACCCTAATTCAGTTGTTACATGCCATAAATGAACTCAACCATCAAAATGCCTCCTTCCCAAGAGATTCCATGACTGAAATCATCCAAAAAATACCTCTTAGAAGATCAGCGCAGGTAGGCCTTCATTAGGGTGCACTATAGTGTAGTCCAGTACACTTCTTGGGTGTTATGCAGTGCACTTGAGCCCTCTTTGGCCCGCTCTGGGCGAATTTGAGCGAAATTTCATTGGGGTTTGGGAATATTCTTATCCATTGGGTGCATCTAGAAGCTTCCAAAGTTTATCTACTCCTTTGAGCTTGAATTTGGATGACGTAGGGAGTTAATGATCTGAAATAGGGACCTAAAGGCTTCTTGTCAACCTACAAGAACCTATCCCACTCCAAAGATTAAAAAATTTCCAAGATCTTGCTTATGATTGATAATTTGCGGAATTAAAAGAACTTGAAATAAGTGTATGCTTGTGTTTGCCTTTAACTGTTAAGTGCTTTAAGTTGATTTGCTTAAATTGATATAAAAACATATAACAACAAATAATGCAAATAATAACCAACACACATATTAACAATATAATTAGGAGTTCACCCAAACCTCTTGGGCTACGTCTCGATGAGCTCTAGTCAACTCAACTAGGCTCTTTGTAATATTGGCTTAAATTCTTTTACAAGTTCCATACTCAACTCCATTGGTTTACAACTGAACCAATGGGCTTAAAATGCCATCTTTATTCTTGGCGGTTTGGCTCTCTAGCTCTTCGGCTCTCGGCTCTCGGCTCTGGCTCTCGCTTTGGCTCTCGGCTCTGGCTCCCACTTTGGCTCTCGGCTCTAGCTGTCACTCTGGCTCTTGGCTCTGGCTCTCGGCTCTGGCTCCGGCTCTGGCTCTCACTCTGTCTCTCACTCTGGCTCTCGACTTTTTTGCGCTCAAGCTCTCTAAGGAATCACCCCTTTGCCATCGCCCCCAACCTTTGGTGGCTTATCTGGATTTCTCGAGCTCTCTGTGTTATCTCTTAGCCTCTGTGAATCCTTTGTTAATTGTGTTCTCTGTGATTTTTGTAACACATCAGTTACAATCTGCCTCCATCATCGAAGACCGACTGTTTCATTACAAGAAGTAGTTTTCCATTGAAATGAACCAGCAGGCATGGGCAACCCGGTTGTTTAGCCTTCCTATTTAGAAATCCCGAATCAGGAATATAATAGAAATACACAGGCAAAACTCACGAAACACATCATGAGTCTTTAATCTGGATCTCAAACGGTATGAAGTCGTGTCCATAATCCTATCGGTTCGTGCTTCCATTGCATATCTCATATCGCGTTGCGCAAGAGTTATGGTCCATCTCCCATGCCTTTTTGTGATGTGATCAACTATCGCCAATCGCTTTATCAGCATATCCCAATCACATTGTCGCATGGTATGGTGCTCCCCTCTGCATTTTTGTGATCCGATTGCCGATCACTGATCGATGCTATCAACCCATTATAATCACTTTATCGGTGCTATCAGAAGTCACTCTATTGCATATGTGACGGCCGAGGGTTCTTTTCCTTTGCCAATGGACTGCTCCGATGTGATATACATTGCCGATTGTCGATCACTGCTTGTCGCCAATCGCAATCGCTCTATCGGCTCACCCGGTTTCCGATATTGCATGGCAACCTACCTCCGATGCGATATGTCGGAGATCGCAATCGGGAGTCCTTACTGCCTGCTGCTAAGTCCCCCCTTTGGAACCTTTCTGATGCGATATTTATATGTAACTCCATCTTTGACCCTTTTCTTTATCCGACTTGGATTACATGTGATTTGCACCATTTAGCACCCTTTACCACTTTTATGAAGTCTTTTAGACTTAGAGGTTTATCTAAGATCCATTTTGGATCACACCTCCCCACTAAAAAGCTTTTGGTCTCCAAAGGTCTGATATACTGATCTGAACAATAGATGAGAGTACAACACCCTCTTCTTTCAGCCTTCATACACTTGCCTGAATGGATAGTGCCTCTGAACCAAAACCTTTGAACACTTTCCTTCCTAAATGTGTTTGTCCTCCTGGGAAGAAATGCCTTCCTCCTGTTAACATTGTCCTCCTCGATTTCATGCAGAACTCCTGCTGAGAAGGTTACAAAAGGTAGTTTGAACCTCTCTTCCTTGATCATTGATCCAAGGTGGCTCAAACAAATGTGAAGTTACATCTTCTTCACAAAAATTTACATTTGTACCTGTTACAAAAATGTTCTATTGACATCTTGTCAAGAACAACATAATTACAGACAAAACTGGATGGCCTAAACTCTTGCTTCAACAAAAGAAACAGATTTCACATCTTGTGAATTACCTCCATGTCTTACATCTGCATACAAATGATTGACTAGATAACAAGCCAACAAAACATGTCTTTAAACAATTGACCCTTCAAGTCAAGCATGTAGAAAAAGAACTGTAGGATTCTTTTTCAAAGATGAAACACTTCATCATCATCTCCATCTTGGAGACCAAATCAACTTTTCCCAAGTCAATATTGCATGACATGCATGTTTACAACAAAGTAATCAACCATTCAAGTTAATCACACATACATGTTCAAATACAAGGAAATCATTAACATCCCTGTGTTCATACATATCATGCTTATGCATGCATTTCATCCTTCAACTTTCACTTAAGTACACTGTACTTTCAAAGCTGAAATGAAATATAAGGTTTAATCCTTCAACTTTCACTTAAGTACACTATACTTTTGAAGCTGAAATGAATATAATGTTGCAGCAATAAAGTGAGTCTCCTACTCCACTTTTCCATTCACCTTCTTGGTAACTCCCTGCAACTTGCATTCCATTAACAAAGAAATGCAAATATATGCATTATATCAATAGACATGCAATCTTAATTAGATAAGAATTCTAACCATTTCTTACCAATCCATTTCAAAGGTCCTTCCTTTATCTGCACATCAACAACAACATGTGAATCATATTGAAACACATCATGCATGGAATCTTTCTTTCCATTCCTGCCATTTTCTCTTTCCACCTTCTTCAAGTTTCGTGGAAGCATTGTCGGATTTAGAGTCCAAAATTTTGCAGCAATATGTCCTTGCTTATGGCAGTAAGTGAAACACATGTGCATCTTGTTGACAGCATGATTTTCCTTGCCCAGTGGACATTTGGCTTCTTTCTTCCTTTCCTTCAAAAGTTTCCTGTATGTGGCAGTTCTCTTCCAACATCTAGAAACATTATGGTTATCTGAACCACAAAAGGAACATGCAATTATTTTCCCATGCTTATATGGAAATTTATCATGCTTTACATAATCAAAAGGAATATGATTAGAGCTAGATTTATACCTTTTCTCTTTCACCTTTATTGCCTTCATGAGGAGGTGAAGTGAATGAAGAAGTAGCTCCCTTTGGAACACCATCAATATCTTCATTGCTTTCAGAGTTTCCACAACTCTCTGGTTCAAGTGTATGCTTATGAACACCTTCTTTCTGAAAATGATGTTTCAAGCTATTGCATTCCCCATGAATACAATCTTTACACTTTTGAGGTAGAATACCTGAAATGAAACTCCTTCTTGGAAATGTTTCAATTGTCTTCATGGCAACTTTGGAACTTTCTCCATAAGATTGTCCATAGCCAAGACCCAAATACTTATGCCTTTCCTCCACCATTATTGGCTCAACAATACCTTGTGCATGTTTTCCCAAGCCTTTTCCTTCATATCCCATCTTGGACATTAATTTGGAACCTACGCCTCTGGTATGTTTTTCACAAGAACCAACATAAAAATTCTTAGAGGAAATTGAAGACAAACTGGAATTATTTACCTCTTCTCCAAGCTGATACTTGACTAAGGCTTCTTTGACAATAAGGAGCTGTGTCTCCAACTCATGCACCCTTTCCAGGTTCATATTTGCAATATGAAGTTGTCTTTCCATTTCCTGCAATTTGTCAGAAAGCAACTGATTCTCTTCCTTCACGGAATTCAACTTCTCTCGAAGTATGATGCTCTTCCTTCCATCCTCATACATTTATCTCACCATATCCATCATGATGAACAAGTCTTGCTTCATGTATTCATTAAAGAATCTTGTGATGAAGGAGGATTTTTAGGACTCACTTGTAGAAGTTGTCATTATGAAAATGAACAAAAGAACTTCAAACAAGATTAACAAAGAGCTTATTCAAGCAACCTTTTGCAACAAACCTCTTGTGCTTCAAGGATTGCTTTGAGGTCCTTTGGGATAAGAAGAATTCCTTCAGCCCTTCTTCCTTCTTTTCCTCTCTTGGACTTAGCTATCAATAGATTTCCCTGAACCTTTGCAAACTCAAACAATAGTTAGTTTACAAACAATCAAACACCTTTCAAGTCAACCAAGCATATCTTATGCTCTGTCAATCAAGCATCATGATACCACCTGCTCTGGTATAACTTGCTATAATATAACCAACTCAGATACCACCTTCTTTGAAGGTGGGGTTAATCAACCTGATGCTTTGATAGCACCTGATCTGAAATGGGGACCTAAAGGCTTCTTGTCAACCTACAAGAACCTCTCCCACTCTAAAGCTTAAACAATTTCTAAGATCTTGCTTATGATCGATAATTTGCGGAATTAAAAGAACTTGAAATAACTGTATGCTTGTGTTTTCCTTTAACTATTAAGTGCTTTAAGTTGATTTGCATAAATTGATATAAAAACATATAACAACAAATAATGCAAATAATAACCAACACACATAACAACAATATAATTAGGAGTTCACCCAAACCTCTTGGGCTACGTCTCCGTGAGCTCTAGTCAACTCAACTAGGCTCTTTGGGATATTGGCTTAAATTCTTTTACAAGTTCCACACTCAACTCCATTGGTTTACAACTGAACCAATGGGCTTAGAATGCCATATTTATCCCTGGTTGTTTGTCTCTCTGGCTCTTCGGCTCTCAGCTCTGGCTCTCGGCTTTGGCTCTGGCTCTAGCTCTCGCTTTGGCTCTCGGCTCTGGCTCTCGCTTTGGCTCTCAGATCTAGCTCTTGCTCTGGCTCTCAACTCTGGCTCTCGGCTATGGATCTAGGCTCTTCTACGCTCAAGATCTCTGAGGAATCAACCCTTTGCCATCGCCCCCAACCTCTAGTGGCTTATCTAGATTTCTCGAGCTCTCTGTGTTATCTCTCGGCCTCTGTGAATCCTTTGTTAACTGTGTTATTTGTGATTTTTGTAACACATCAGTTATAGTTTGCCTCCATCATCAAAGACCAAATATTTCATTATAAGAAGCAGTTTTCCATTGAAATGAACCGGCGGGCATGGGCAACTCGGTCAATTGGCCTTCCTATGCATAAATCCCGAATTAGGCATATAACATAAATACACAGGCAAAACTCACAAAAACACATCATGAGTCTTTAAGCCAAATTTGAAATGGTATGAAATCGCGTCCATAATCTTATTGGGTCCGCGCTTCCATCACATATCGCATATCGCGCT
The DNA here is from genome assembly GCA_031772625.1 of Pinus tabuliformis. NCBI lineage: Eukaryota > Viridiplantae > Streptophyta > Pinopsida > Pinales > Pinaceae > Pinus > Pinus tabuliformis. The sequence goes on from CM062805.1 coordinate 488,730,557, forward strand.
GCCTAAGAGTCATGGTCCATCTTCCATGCCTTTTTGCGATGCGATCAACTATCGTCGATCACTTTATCGACATATCATAATCGCATTTTCACATGGTATGGTGCTCCCCTTTGCATTGTTGCGATCTGATCGCCGATTGCCAATCGATGCTATCGGCCCATCGCAATCTCTTTATCAGCGCTATCACAAGTCGCTCTATCGCATATGTGACAGCCCGAGGTTCCTTTCCTCCGCCAACGGACTGCTCCTATGTGATATACATTGCCGATCGCCGATCGTTGCTTGCCACCGATCACAATTGCTCTATCAGCTCGCCCGAGTTTTGATATCGCATGGTAGCCTACTTCCAATGTGATATGTCAGAGATCGCAATCGGGAGTCCTTAAGGCCTACTACTAAGTCCCCCCTTTGGAACCTTTCCGATGCGATATTTATATATAACTCCACCTTTGACCCTTTTATTTATCCGACTCAGATTACATGTGATTTGCGCCATTTAGCGCCCTTTACCACTTTTTTGAAGTCTTTTAGACTTAGAGGTTTATCAAAGATCCATTTTGGATCAATTAAGGAACATCAATCCCTTTATCCCTTTCTCCATGGAACTAAATCCTAACTTTGGGAAGGCATTCATTATCACCATTTATGGCATAACTTCCTTTATTCACCTATAAAAAGACCACTCATCTAAGTGACCAGGGGCTGAAAATCATTGAATTATAGGGAGATGCTGTTAGTATGAGACTTGAGTTGATTTCAAGTATTGTAATGATGTCAAAATGTCTTTCTTGTTATGAGGAGAGGATGGGATTGAACTGGAGGAGTGATACTGAATCAAGCAAATTGGGTTGTAACTCTTCCTTTTACTAATAAAGTGTTCAAAGTTTTTTCCATATGTTTGTATTGTCCATTGATGCTTTCATATGTGTATTATGAACTTGATTCCATTCTATGTTTAATCAATAAATCATTATCATATGCTTTGATCAGTTTTTGTCTTCTGTCTGTGTGTAGGTACTTTTCAAGTGGATTAAGTACGGAAAGGAGCAACATAATTGGTCAAGGGAGATAAGGAGTAAGTGAAAGCTACAGGTAGGCTTCTTTACTATCTTATTTAATCTATTAGTTATAGAAAAGGTATAGAATGCTTTGCACTGTTGTTCTAGACTTAACTACTAGTCTAGGGGTTTAAGCGTTTATTCGTAGACACTAAAACTTCCCAAAACAACAGCTCTTTTCTATGCATGTCATGGATGGACATTTCGAGGATATAATACACTTCATAACAACTAGAATTGTGCTTGAAGGATACTCTATCCAACAAAAGAAGGAATTAGTGGTGCACGCGGCAGACTTCTCTGTCATTGCTAGGCATCTATAAAAAATAGGGAAATTCCTCATTCAATGAGGAAATATTGCAAAGATATGTACCTGAATTTGAACGAAGCAACATCCTCGTGGGGGTGCTGCGGGAGGACAATATGCAGGAAGAGAAACTGCACAGAAGATTCTACACGCAAGGTTGTGGTGGCCAACCCTTCATCAGGATTCAAAAGCATATTGCAAGGTGTGCGGGTATGTCAAAGAACAAGCAGGCCATCATGGAGGGATGAAATGCCTTTGAATCCACAAATGACGTTGCAACCTTTCGAAAAGTGGGCAATAGATTTTGTAGGACCTATTCAACCTCAAGGAAAGATGGGCGTGCGGTACATTATCACTGCGACTGAGTATTTGACTCGTTGGGAAGAAGCGCAACCAGTGAAGGATTACACGGGCATGACTACCGTGAAGTTTCTATTTGAACATGTATTGACGCGATTTGGATGCCCAAATATTTTGATGAGTGATCGGGGTACACACTTTTTGAATGAAACAATTAGCGCACTGATGAAAGAATTTCAGGTGTATCATTAAAAGAGCACACCTTATCACCCACAGGCTAATGAGACAGTGGAGGTGTTCAACAAAGTGCTTGAAAACACGTTGACCAAGGGATAAAAGCTCAAAGAAGTGATTGGGACCTACACATACTTGCAGTATTATGGGCTTATTGGACGATGTGTAAGAAGTTAACAAGACAGACACCCTTTAGGCTGGTATACGGGGTTGAAGCGGTGATGCCTATGGAACACACAATGCCTAGTTTGCACATATCAGCACTCATAGGTATGACAGATCGCAGAGCCCTGGAAGAAAGGCTCGCATAGTTGGATGAGCTCGAAGAAGAGATATTTTTGGTTGGATTTCTCCAGCAAGTCCAAAAGTAGTGCAAAAAGCATGGCACGACCGACATATTAAGTTGCGCACCTTTAAGGTGAATGACTTGGTGCTATTGTATGATAGTAAGTTTGATAAATTTTGAGGAAAATTCATAATGCATCGGTTGGGGCCCTATGTTATTAAGGAGATTATCGATGGTGGTGCAGTCCAGTTGGTTAAGTTGAATGGAGATCCCTTCCTAGGAAAAGTGAATGGCAGTCATTTGAAGCCATACACAGGTGACCCGATCATCTGACTAGCTGACAGTAGCACAGTCTTAGTGCTCCAGGTAACTAAAAGGAGGCACAGGACTATAAACTAAACTGCTTGGTTTGGAGAGCTGCGTGATTTCAGGACTGCGCGATGTAGCAGAGTGTCACAGGGTCCACGATAATGTGAAGACAACTGTGCTTGCATGCAGGTCTGCCGGAAAGCAACTATTAAAGTCACTATTCATGATTTGATGGTTGGCTTGAGGCCAAATGGAGTGGGTGGTAGGCATTGAAGGTGATATTTATTGATTAGATTCTTAAAAATCTGTTGCCGACCTAGAATTAAAGGGCAGAATGTGGGGGGAACAGTCGACTTTGAATTCAAAAGGCCCTATAAATTACAAGTGGTTGTCCAGCAAAAAACACTTAGCATTTTGAGACTAAGTTGTTGCACGCTGAAGTATACATGAACTGAGACCTATTCAAGACTCTAAAAGAGAATTTATTATTTGAGCAACTACCAGAGACATTGTAAGAATTGTGGAATAATGCTATGTTAGCACCCATAGAAGCCATGGACATAGGAGTAGTGATAGTCGAAGAAGTGGCGTAGGAAATTGCTGTAGTAGAAGCCCCAGAGAGTGCTAGAATAATAGTTGATAGAGTTGCAGAGGTTGCAGGTATGCACTCCACAGGTTGGCACAGTGTCCACCAGCCTCGCGATCGACACTCCAGCTGCTGAAGAGATGTTATGCACAAGGGTGACCAACACGATAGTGTTACCAGATGGGGTACTTACTACAGAGAAGGAGGCCGATAGGCCCATAATTAGCAGTCTGAAAGGGGTAGGATTGAACATGGTTGTGCTCCCTCGGGAGACACTCTACCTATTACAGGATGGAGTCACCAGGGAACTCAGGGCCGGGGAGAGTCGCGCTCTACAAGTGATGAGCGAGTAGTGCATCAAAATTGAGCAGTTGGGCTTGCAATGCAATGAGGCGGTTGAGAAGAACAAGAAGATTATGCAGGTAGTAGAGGAAGCTTGCTAGGTGGTCCCCGAGATGGACATTCAGGTAGAAAAACTGGTGGATGTGCATGTCCAAAAGTTAGCCACAAGGGTGTGCGAGGCTCGAGCGGAGATGGCCAGGGTTCAGCTGGAGCTTAACCTTTAGATCACAGAACTGCAGTTGAAGGCCCAGCCTTCAACTCCACCGGAAGTCAGGGAACAATGTACCACCGCTGTTACAATAGCAATAACGGCGGTTGATAGTGCAGTGGCAGACTGCATGCAATTGTTTGAATAGTCATTTGAGGTCCTAACCACCCTACAGGAGGACCCGAATGTAGAGCGCCTAGAGACAGAGGTGCGCAAGCTACAATAGAGGTATGACAAGGTAAAATGGACCGCGCAGACGGTTGCCCTTACGCAGAGGCTTGCACGGATGCAGGAGGAAAAGCCGCTCAAGGAACAGGTGGATGTTGCTCAACATAAAGAAGTAGTCTTAAGAGTGCACCTACATCCATGGATAGACGAGGCTTATGGGATCACTGCCTCCATTGAAGGGAAGCTCGCAAAACTGTAGGCAACTCAGCAGAAGATTCAGAGCAACAGTTCAACAACATTCACCGAACAATGAGTGGAAGAAGTCTAGCACGTGGCCGCTAAGTGTGCTGCCAACATTGCGGTGATCCAAACAGAGCTGGGAGGTCTTCACGCTAAGATATCTGCACCTGCAGAGTGACTCGAGGGTGATTCACGATGTTTGTGTTGGGGGCCTGTTGGGCGTGGGATACCCCAAGGGCAGTTTTGGGGCTTAAAGTCAATATTTTGGTCCAATTTTGTAATCCAAATGTAAAGACTCCACATTTTGTGGTTGTGGAGTGCATAGATGTTAAATAGTCATAGGGTTGTTCGCCCTTATTTTGAAAATTTAATGTCAGCTGTAGAATATCTACCCATGGTCCGCGAACCATCGGATTGTATAAATAGAGCTAAGCTCTAAGTAGTTAGGACAGATTATTGAATTATGGAATAAGATATGATGTATGGGAGATAGATTTGAGTAGAAGTCTAAGTTTTGGGTCGTAGCGTAGGTAGAGACTCTGCAACTGAGTGTGCAGAGGCCTAGAAGTCCGTGACTGAGTGCGCAGACCCCTGCACCTGAGTGTGTAGGGCGGGTCGAGTCTGTAATTCTTTGAAATTATCAATAAGGAGAAGTATTCTACAAGTTCTGCGTCTTTATTTCCTATTTGTACATCTGTTATATTGGGTATAAATTTCACTTATAATTCTTATATGATGCAAAAATGTATGTAATTGTGTTGGATAAGTGACTGCAAGTAGGAATATTTGTTTACACAAAGATAACTAAATAAAACACTTAGCCTAGTTAGGAAGATACCGCAGTTTGCTGCCCTAGCAAAGTGAAAGGACTTCCGCCCCTGGTTAGGGCTACGTGGAAGACAATTGTACCTTTCCGCAAAGGTACTGTAGGGTGGAAGAGAGGGTTAAGTAACCTGTGCAAAGGAAGATATAATTGGAATAAAATGACATCACATCCATCTCAAGGGTGCGGAAACTTGGTTCCAACGTCCCCCCATACTGCTTTGGGTGAGACTTTAGTCCACGCTCCGCGGGTTGATGCCGAAAGGGCCAGTAGTGTAGGGATTTGTTTGGCTAAATAACGCTAAACCTGGGTCAGGCCCACACAAGCCAACACTTGCAACTCCTTATCTCTTCCTTTAAACTTCTCAATGTAACTGCCAAGTCAGAGGGGTTCCCAACACCATATTGGTGTTCAGATTCATAGGGAGAGTCTCTATAGTCAACCATCTTACTAGCCATTTGATATTTCTTCCTGCAAGGCATAATAAGTCAGATAAACCAAATCAAAATAAACCAACATACCTTAGTATAGCTCGAGGAGGATACTTATCTGCAAGATTACCAAATCAGCGTGATACATGTATAACATAATCATAACAACATATCGACATATGCAAGTAAATGTATCAACTCATAAGCATCACTCTAACTAGGGTCTAGTCACCAATGCAAGGCCATATCAACAATGCATGATATGAACTCATGCATGAAAACAACATTTCTCCATCGTACACATTGAAACATGAAACCAACAATATGCATAAGAAATTCCAAACCAACTATCAATCTACATAACAGCATGTAGTCGAACATAATCAATCAGTTCTTGTAATCAACCTACAAGACCGATGCATGTAATCAATATATTCAAAAATGTAACGTAAAATATGAGGATGTAATTAGGTATCATGAAATCATCATGTAAGCGACATATAATCCATACATAATCAGTCACATACTTATTTCAAATACATTTCATGAAATCCATATTAAATCTTCCATGATAACCATACTACAACCCTAATCCATCATCAAGAAAATGAAACAAGTAAATATGTGTAAGAGACACACACAACTGACATGCATGCATGAACAACACACATTCAACCCATTCAGTCTGAGAGTTGAACCGTGATCTGATACCAATCTGTAACACCCTCCTCCCACATCTACCCAAGCAACCGACCAGCTGGGGTAAACATGCGACGAGAGGCCACTATGATAAGATTCAACCTCCTTGGTGACTTTAAGGAAATGGAATTGACAGAACATCACATAAAGTCATCCAACATCATCCAAATAAAATTTAGGAGACAAGTCAGCCACTCAAACTGCCTATCCCTGGGTCCTATTGTTGTTTGAGAGACTTAGGGTAGGGTAACGCTCCCTAGACACTGCCTAGGTGAGTTAGTATCAGGACTAATGGTCCCTAGACACTGCTGTTGGGAAGCGGATCCCCCCATAGCATGTTTTGGGGCTTAAAGCCTGGATTTTGGTCAATGTAATGTAAATACCCCACAAAATGTGGGCACGGAGCGTGAGAGTCTAGGGTTGTCTACCCTAAAATAATGTAATTTATTATAGAATGTGTCGGCCTACCCATGGTCTGCAGACCATGGGATTGTATAAATAGAGCAAGGCTCTAAGTGTAAAAGAAATTCTTAGCTTGGAGAAGTAATATGGGTTTTTGAATGAGGAATGAGCTCTGAGTCTATAAGTCCAAGTCTTGGGTCGTAGAAGTGGTAAGAGGCTTTGTAGCTGAGTGCGCAGAGGCTTGGTAGAGTCTGCAATTGTGTGCGTGAACCCATGCAGCTGAGTGCGCAGGGCGGAGTTGGGATTTTACTTGAACAAAGGATTAATAAAAGATAAGTTGATTATGAAATATTATGTGTTTATCACTTCTGTGATATTTATGCATCTCTTTATAGTTTATGATTGCGTGCACTAGTTATAAATGTTGAACGATTAATGAGAATATTGGGCCCACATAATTAAGTTAAGATCTATAATGAAAGCACAGTAATGATAAAGAATCTAGACAACACCTCTTCGCGCCCTTTACAAAGCTATGCGGAAGCAATTGCACAAGTCGCGAAGGACAGACAGCTGCGTGGAGCAGTGCAAGCACACAAGATCAGTTTGCAAACTTCCTAGAATTCATCAAGACATCCCTAAGGTGCGGAAACCTGGTTCCAGCACCCTCTCATACTACCTTGGATGAGACCTCAGTCCTCGCACCGTGGACTGTTACCAAAAGGCCTGGTAGTACCGAGATTTTCTTGGCTAAACTCATTGCTGAACCTAGGTTAGGCCCCAACAGGCCAAAAAATGGTTTCGTTGCCGGGACTAGGATCTGCCTAAGGGATGTCCAATGTCGTGCCACTGGAACCCAACAAAGAAGGAAATTGAAGAGTGGTTGGACAAGAAGCTTCATGAGTTCGTGACACAAGAAAACAGAACTCCGTAGATATCCGAGAAAAGGTGGCTGGATCGCTACGTGTATAAGGAAATCCACGAGATCTTCTTCACATCCTTTCCTTCCGAACTATACGAGTTGATCACGAGGTTAGCCAAAAGCCAGGGAAGGTGTAAGCTCGACCAACTGATAGTGTGGACTCTAGAGTTAATGCATAGGCTAGAAGCATCAGAAGATAAGATCGTGTGAGCTGTGGACCATTGGCTTGACTGGATAATAGTGGGGTTTATCACTGAGTTCACGGTAGACATGCCCATGAGCTATAACAAAGAAGAACGATGTTTTCTCAAGGGATTGCGAGGTAAGTACATTAAATCGTTGAATACTTGGACTAAGGTTCTGTTATTTTAAAAGCGGGTTATGTGAATACATTAATATTTGGAATGACATGGAGCGGAAAAATATACGAAGGTACCGAGGGATTAGGAAACAGTCCCTTAATTTCACCTTCATGAGAGAGCGAGGAAGAGCTCACTCGGGTTTCTCCGAGAAGTGTGGTCAGTTTGATAAGGCAACGTATTCCGCAGTTATCACCTCCACTTACGCCATCAACCGCTCCACCTACTTCACCTCCATCTTCACCCACCCCACCTCCACCAAACCTGCAGTTCAACATGGCGGGTGCAATCAAGCTACTCGTATTCAGTGGAGTAGGGAAGGAGGATTTGACCAGTTTTGGTTTGTGGTAAGAGGTGTGGGAAGCACAAGGGGTCACGGATGACAACATTAAGAAGGCCACATTGGATCGCGTGCTGACATGGTACATCAAGCACTCTGATGATCACCCAAATGTAGGAATAGCAGAGATCTAGAATGCGTTGAACAACGAATTTAGCTAGCCAAAATCAGAGACAGTCAATCATCGAATTTAAAGAAATCGTGATGCTTCCAGGTGAGACCCCCTGGGATCTGGATTAGAGGCTGAAGAGTACGATCTGCGAGGCTAATATGACGCTAACGGATGCGCAACACCGTGCATGGTTTGTGGCATCTTTGACACTACACTTGAGGATGGCGTTGTCACAGCAGAAGCTTTCAACCCAGGCCAAAGCATTGGAAATGGCGATGAGGTTGCATGAAACACCGATACAGGATCTGGGGTTGGGAGTCCAACAAATGCATGTGCAGCTACATAATCTCTGCCTGGAAATGCAGAGTTTGAAGTAGGATAGGACGCCACGGCCAGAGGCGCATGAAGAAGTGTGGTGCATAAAATGCAAAGGCCAGGGCCATGACAAAGACCACTGTCCAGTATTCGTGAACTACTAGGCAGGGGGGACTAATGCCTTTGATACCAGAGGCACAGGTAGGGCCAAGTGTGACACCCATGCTTTGGTGCGCAATCTGTCAGATAGGAGGAAAGCACACAACGGATAACTGTCATTTTTTGCAAAAGTATACACAGACTCCCCAGCAACTGTTTTGTAATTTTTGTAGATTGGTGGGCCACGACGAGCGTACTTGTCATAGTTACGAGTTAATGATGGAGTGAACCCTAGCATATAGAATGCAGACAGAAACGCGAGGCCTCGACCCAGCTGCGGGGATGGCGCATGCTGGATTTCAGGGCTGAGGTCGAGGACGCAGAGGAATGGAACTAGGAAGGGGCCACAGAAAGTTAATTTGTTAAAATTGCAAAGGACCAGGGCACTAGCCCACGTTTGTACCAACCCAACAAGAGTATCTTGTTCATACTATGCTCAGTTCGATTATGAAGCAATAGATTGTCCTATGTTGATCACATAGATGTGCGAGAAAGGAGTACTTCAGTCTACTCCGACTAAAATATTCAAATGATGAGGTCTGAACTGTGCAAAGAAGACCCAAATGTGAATATGGTGCTCAGAAGGGTGCGACCACAAGGGAGGATAAGGGGAAGCAGCCCGAGGAAGATACATGGGTTAGCAAGGCTCCTACAAAGGAACATGAGTTTGACTTGGAATGTGTAAAGGAGACGTTTATGGAAGCTAAGAAGAGCTTCGCGGAGGCCTCTACTTCAGGTAGTAAGGATCAACCAGAGCTAGGAATGGATCCTTCTATGCTTACTACATTTTTGGAGACATGCATGAAGCTGCTGCTCGACAATAAGGCAATCAAAGGACTACAGGAGTTGATCACCAAGTGTGCAGGGTCAGGGCAGCTGTGCGTAGTTCAGAATTGGGGAAGCATACATTATGCACTGGGAGGGAAATGAGATTGATGGCGCAGATTGGCGAATATGAAATGGATCAGGTAATCCTAGACCTAAGCTCAAACGCGAATGTGTTACCAAAGCAGACATGGGAACGCATCGGCAGGCCTGCATTACAATGGTCCCCTATTCAATTTCAAATGGAGAACCAATAGAAGATTTTGCCCTTGGGGAGGTTGCAAGGGGTAACAGTTGATATCAAAGGCACGAGCACGTAGACGGACTTTGAAATGATAGAGATTGTTGATGACAACAATCCTTATCCTGCATTGCTAGTAATAGACTGGGCCATCGATATGAATTGAATCCTCAATCTCAAAAAGCGAAAGATGATATTTGAGAAAAAGTCCCTACATGTAGTCGTTCCACTAGACCCAGCCGAAGGAGCGCGCTACACTGAACCCGTGTGCAACGATGAAAGCGATGATGAGCTGGATTATATTACCAAATAATGGTGCAAGACTAGGATTGGGTGAACCTGACTACAGATGGGAGAATCTCATGGGAGCGCGACAGTTCCTGTGCTTCGTATTCAGACAAAGAAGTAGAATGTTGGCAAAATCAGTTGCACAAAGTGACAATGTTGAATTGCAACATGATGATTAGATCCCCGCATTGCGTGACAATAGAGGCAAAGGAACTGCTGACATATGATGGAGTAACAATGGTGGATGAATTCCTAGACAAATTTGAAAGTGCAGTACTAGAACAATAGCGGTATGATGCAGTAAAATGGGCATTGCACATGACACCCACACGACATCAAAAAACTATTGGAAACTGGTGTGAATGTAGAAGATGAATGTGCTTATGTTTTAAAAGTCCCCAGTGTTGAACGAGAGTCGGGCAGCCAGGACGAAGCAGCTTGCACGCCCACCTATGTCGATGGGTATAGACGTGTGCTATGTAAGCACATCCCAGACTAAGGATCAAAAATTAGAACTCGACGCGGCAGTAGGAAAAGCGACGCACACCACAAATATTCCACGTTGGAGCCTTCACAAAGCTACGTGGAATCATGAACAAAGTTTACCAGGTGGGATGAACTGATTGGGACCTGTGCATGCCAGCGGTCTGATGGGCCTATAGGGCCATGTGCAAGAACCTGAGTGTGGAAATAATTCCGAAGATGACGAGCAGAGTCGAGGTTGTAGCTTTGGGAAAGAATCCTCATGAAATAACTCCCATAATTGCGACAGCACGCAAGGACCAGAGCAAAGAGATTATGCAGCTGCGTGAGGATGAACATATGCAGATTCAAGAAGCCATTTAGCGAGGGAACCTTGAGCTTCACGAACTCGAAGAAGATCAGGTGTGACTGAAGCAGAAAAGCATATTAATGGACAAGGATATCAGAAAACTGGAAACCAAAATATCACAAGCATTACGTGTCGACAGAAGGACGGGGCCACGTATGGGCAGCCCTACCACTGCACTAGAATATTGTCGCCGAGAGTTTTTGGCTATACTACCATGGATACGACCGCACCTTATCAGAAAAAGTAACCAAGGAAGCGCACTACATAAGGAAGAACGCGAGGCGCTGACTGGTGCGAGGATATCTAAGGAAGGCTTGCGGACTAGTTTGGAAGGTGACTTGACGCCTCACACCAGTAGTGCGACCACCTGACTATCCATATAAAGCACATTCTCAGCGCTCCAAGCAGTTGGAAGAGAGCGCGGGACTATAAAAGAGTTTGTATGGAAGCGGCGCGATAGGAGGACTGCGTGCAGGGTCAGTCGGTCCCAAAGGTCGCACCCGCGCATGAGGGGCCACACTGTCGCGCTGGTAGACTGGGAAATGACCGTTGGGGTCACTGTTCATGATAAGATATCCCATTTAAGACAACAAGGAGTGCGAGAAAACCAATTAAGCCATGGAGTCAGAACTATATTTGAAACGATTTTCCGCCAAAATGGCATTAATGAGCCAAAGGAGGGGGGAACGGTCGAATTTGAATTCTGGCAGGCCTATAAATCCCAAATGGTCATCCACTGAACAAACCTTGGCAACTTGAGAATTCAGTTATTGCGTATGGAATTTACGACTTTAGAGGCTTTGAAAGCAAGTTCAGTGTTTGAAGCATTGCCGACAGAGATGTAGGACCTTCTAAGCAGAGCGATGTCAACAGCCAAGGAAGCTGCACCAAGCCCTATGTCATTGATCCGTATGTCTCTGGGAAACCCGCAGTTTTGTAAGCTGTCTATGGAAGAGAAGGGAAAAATGGTTAATATTGAGAGCAAGGATGAGGAGGAGGATTTCCAGGCATTCGTAGAAGAGATAGAACCAAAGGTAGAAATGGAGGAAGACATACAACCAGTACACACCGCAGAAAAGCTGCCCAAGTATGTCCCTCCATGGAAAGGGAGGGTAAAAGTACTTAAAGATTTGGATGTCATTAAAAGCACACTCTGTTAGACTCTGTCTCATGTCAGAGATTGATTCTTCTTCAAAACCCTGTTTTGAAGAAGAAATCATTGATGTGTTGTTTTAGATTATGTAATTTATCTTCAGCTCTTCAACTGGCAGCGACTTCAAGCTCCTACCTCTGTAAAAGCACAAAGAAAACAAAGCATACATCAGACTCTACTGTTGATGAATTTGGTCAAGTTTTATCTTCATATGATTTCAACTATCATGGCACAGAGGTTCTCTACAGTGGCACCCTTGGTACAGAGCTTACTTGTGAAATATTCATTGGTCCAGTTTACTATCAACGACTTCGTCATATGGTTTCAGATAAATTTCAGGACAATGTCTTTGCGCAATTATTTTGCTTCATCCAGTATCGTGTTGTGAAATAGAATGCTGATGATGCATTTTATGAGCTGAAAAATCCTCAAGAACAAATTCAAGCTTATGTGTTAGATGTGGTTCGAGCAAATGTTCCAAAGATGAATTTGGATGAATTATTTGAGCAAAAGGGCGATGTTGCCAAAGTTGTGTTAGAAGAGCTTGAAAAAGCAATGGGGTCATATGGGTATAACATACAACAGATACTTGTGGTTGATATAGTTCCAGATCCTTCAGTACAAAAGGCAATGAATGAGATCATGCAGCTCAACGACTTCAACTTGCAAGTGTGTTGGATGAAGTTAGAGAGGGGTCACGTGGGAAAGAGAATTCTTTTGGAAAATTGATGCTGGAAAATTGATGTTGCAGGTCCAGATCTTGATCAAATATTCATAGCCTCATATACCCTTGTAAGTCTTCATAGCATATCCATGTGACCTTTATTGGATGAATTTCTGATCTGGTAGCCTCTCTTTTGGTGAACTAGACTAAATTTTGGGTATCAAATTGGTATTCTCTAAGGCTCATGTTTGTTTGACTGTGATATGTTCTAAAGCTCGCAGTCTATTACAGTGATCTGAATACATTTCTCTGTGGGTTACATATCTCTTTGTCTAAATAAGTCAGTGGTTAGATTCATAATTTGTGGCTCGTATATACTCTCATAGGCTCGCTCTTTGTTACACTCTATGTGGCCCATATGTATTCCCTTGCACTATTTATGTGGATCGTATTTCCGAAAGAAATGGATCGCACCATAATTCTGACGCATTTTTTGTGGCTTGTGTAACTTGGATTGCACATTACCATGATTCTAAGGCAATATTTTATGTATCTCACTTGCTCCATCTCCGTGGACGCGATTTGAATTGATGATCACATTTATATCTAGCTCATTACAGTGGCTTGTTACAATTGGGCACTGCATTCATGGTTATTACTGTGATCACATGCTCAGAGTCTATAAATTTGTGGTTCTTGCTCGCATCACTCTCTGGTTCGTTGGCATACATTGCGGCGATAGAACTAGAATCTGGAGAAGTTAAAGAAGTGACATTTGTTGCTCATCGCGTTGCTTACAGTGTTTTGGGAACTGTAACGTCGCTTTCAGGGCAGTCCAGGGAAGGCATTTCTTTGGAGGCAAGATCACTCTCAAAAGGCTATTATGAAGAAACAACAACAGACAGTTTAGGGAAATATCGACTTAGGGGCCTTCTACCCAACACAAGCTATTCTATAAAAGTTGTAGTGAAGGAAGACTCTGGAAGCCAATCAAGAATTGAACGGGCATCTCCAAGTTTGGTTGACATACAGGTTTGCTTTACAGATATCAATGATTTGGATTTTGTTGTCTTTGACCAACCAGAAATAACCATTATAACCTGTCATGTTGAAGGAATCGGCCTTGACAAACTTCATCCTCATTTGGAAGTTCAAATCAAATCAATGAGTGAACCTTTTAAAATAGAGTCCATCATTCCATTGCCAAATGACATATGTTTTCGAAGTTCAAAATTCGCCAAAGGGAAGATGGACCGTTTGCATATGAATTAAAGATATTAGTAACGTGGCAGTTGTTGCAATATTTAAGGCGTCCGTTTCATCTAAGGAAAATATGCGGCATAAAATCTGGACAGGGACCATTTATGGCATTGCAGTGACATCGTAAAGGCCATGGTTTTGCTCATCATCCTGATTCTCTTGAGGAAGACGAAGACGCTGAAGAGGCATTCAACATCATGACTTGGCTAAATAAATACTTAGCTCAAAACAGAAAGAGCAGTCTTTTCCCATTTATTTTAGATCGTATTTTTAATACATGAATTGTTTTTGCCCCCGAGCTCAACTGTGTCATAGCATTTTAAGACATCTGTCACAGCAGAAAACGGGGTCAATTCACCTACTTTTATCCTCAGTCCCGATTCAAAAGGATCAGCGCTCCATATGTCAAGCCATCAGAGGATTTTGGGAAAGGCTGTTCTATGTTTAGCTTAGATGAAACGCCCATTTCTAATTTTTGTAATTGTAACAACGCAGAGGTTTTGGGGTCGATTGGTTTTTCCTGAGCAGCATGTATCTATTATATAAAAGAAAAAAAAATTCATTTGTAAGAGGGGAGAGGGAGTTCTGAGTGCTGAGAGCTGGTGGAGAACAGAGCTTTCAATGTACAGTTTTTGGCAGGGATTTTTAATGAAATTTCATAGCTCTGACTTCTGAGATTCCTGTGGCATGATAATTTAGCATAAGTTTTTCTCTTGTTTCATATGTAATCTGTTATGTTTCATTTCACTACATGATCATTTCTAACTGAACAAATGAAGTGTTTAGGTAAGAATTCATGCTTGCCATGCTCTGCCTATAAGTTTGTTCATGTTTAATGTTTTCTACTGTTTAAGGAGAATTCAAAGTATTATTTGCTCTCCTTAGCTCCTCACCAGTCTTGCCATCCCATTTAAATCTAGATTTGGTGTTAAATTTCTTGCCTACCTTGCCTCAGTCGATAATCTGCGTTGTTCATTATATTTCTCTGTTTAAGCTGTGATTTTGCCCATGCAGCCCGGAACAACCCCGTCATTTAATTAAAAACCCCTTTTTCATCAGTTTACTAGCCTAATATCAGTGTTACCTTGTTGGTCATCTCATCCCATTGAAGATCTACCGAGATTGACCGGAGAGAGCCTTCTCCTGCCCCGTAGGGCTAGCTACGAGGCTGAATGGTTTGATGTTGCCTTGAGGTTTGCCTTTCTCAGCCTAGGGTGAAATTTCAAGCGATAACATAATGGCGACCATACTGGGGAGAACATTCAACTTGTTGATTGTCTTGTCCCAGTACATGCAATCAAGGTGCAGATCTGATGTTGATGGTGGACAGCAGTCAGACACTTATGCAGGCTGAACCATTCACCTGGCGACTCCAACTCGATCCAGACATTCTAATGCTTGCTGATCCATTCATGCAATGGAAGGGTATGTGGCAAACCCTACCCTGTGTGAAGCTGTAGAAGAAATAAGAAAGCTGTTAGCAGATAATGAATTTGATGAAAATGTTTTCAGTGCCTTGCTTCAATGCTTGAAATCTTTAAAGGTCCTCAAAACTAGTGTCTGTGAGTTAATTGTTGAAAGAATCGAAAAGGAGATTCAGTGTCTCGATGAGCAGATTCAATCATATGATTTCCAAGACCCTAAAAAGTTCTTGGAAATCCTTCCTCATTCGAAACAAGATATCATAGAATTGCCTACAGTCGTTTACATTGACAGTGTGCAGCTGGAAGTATGCATTGCAGAGTTGGGGCAGCCAAAAGAGTCCGGCTTCCGCGATCCAATGGAAACATATATGGACATGTTTTTCACTTTGATTGACAGATCAGGCTATCTTGTACATGATCAGGCTCAGTACATGCATGAAGGGCTGCCGACAATTGCATTTGTGTCCTGGCGGAAGCATGCTCGAGCGGCATCAATCTTAGGTTTACTTGAATGGTTAATATGGCATTTTAGCATTACCTGATCTATTGTTTGTACATCAGATTAGAGTAGGTTTTGTAAATAAATAAGCAGCCATAAGGGCAGCATCTTGTTTCAGTTTGCTTGAAGATTGTTTGAGTTCAGTTTCAGTTTGAAAAGAGTTGTGTTGATGATGACTCCATTGCCCAATGGGTGGAGGCATTGTCTGCTCTCCCAAAGTTCAACGGTTCTTGGCACCTCCACGGAGCGGCAGCTGCCATCCCAAGTGGAGCCGTTGTTAGACTCCGTCTCATGTCAGAGATTGATTCTTCTTCAAAACCCTGTTTTGAAGAAGAAATCATTAATGTGTTGTTTTAGATTATGTAATTTATCTTCAGCTCTTCAACTGGCAGCGGCTTCAAGCTCCTACCTCTGTAAAAGCACAAAGAAAACAAATCATACATCAGACTCTACTGTTGATGAATTTGGTCAAGTTTTATCTTCATATGATTTCAACTATCATGGCACAGAGGTTCTCTACAGTGGCACCATTGGTACAGAGCTTACTTGTGAAATATTCATTGGTCCAGTTTACTATCAACGACTTCGTCATATGGTTTCAGATAAATTTAAGGACAATGTCTTTGCGCAATTATTTTGCTTCATCCAGTATCATGTTGTGAAACAGAATGCTGATGATGCCTTTTATGAGCTGCAAAATCCTCAAGAACAAATTCAAGCTTATGTGTTAGATGTGGTTCGAGCAAATGTTCCAAAGATGAATTTGGATGAATTATTTGAGCAAAAGGGCGATGTTGCCAAAGTTGTGTTAGAAGAGCTTGAAAAAGCAATGGGGTCATATGGGTATAACATACAACAGATACTTGTGGTTGATATAGTTCCGGATCCTTCAGTACAAAAGGCAATGAATGAGATCATGCAGCTCAACGACTTCAACTTGCAAGTGTGTTGGATGAAGTTAGAGAGGGGTCGCGTGGGAAAGAGAATTCTTCTGGAAAATTGATGTTACAAGTCCAGATCTTGATCAAATATTCATAGCCTCATATACCCTTGTAAGTCTTCACAGCATATCCATGTGACCTTTATTGGATGAATTTCTGATCTGGTAGCCTCTCTTTTGGTGAACTAGACTAAATTTTGGGTATCAAATTGGTATTCTCTAAGGCTCATGTTTGTTTGACTGTGATATGTTCTAAAGCTCGCAGTCTATTACAGTGATCTGAATACATTTCTCTGTGGGTTACATATCTCTTTGTCTAAATAAGTCAGTGGTTAGATTCATAATTTGTGGCTCATATATACTCTCATAGGCTCGCTCTTTGTTACACTCTATGTGGCCCATATGTATTCCCTTGCACTATTTATGTGGATCGTATTTCCGAAAGAAATGGATTGCACCATAATTCTGACGCATTTTTTGTGGCTTGTGTAACTTGGATTGCACATTACCATGATTCTGAGGCAATATTTTATGTATCTCACTTGCTCCATCTCCGTGGACGCAATCTGAATTGATGATCACATTTATATCTAGCTCATTACATTGGCTTGTTACAATTGGGCACTGCATTCATGGTTATTACTGTGATCACATGCTCAGAGTCTATAAATTTGTGGTTCTTGCTCGCATCACTCTCTGGTTCGTTGGCATACATTGCGGCGATAGAACTAGAATCTGGAGAAGTTAAAGAAGTGACATTTGTTGCTCATCGCGTTGCTTACAGTGTTTTGGGAACTGTAACGTCGCTTTCAGGGCAGTCCAGGGAAGGCATTTCTTTGGAGGTAAGATCACTCTCAAAAGGCTATTATGAAGAAACAACAACAGACAGTTTAGGGAAATATCGACTTAGGGGCCTTCTACCCAACACAAGCTATTCTATAAAAGTTGTAGTGAAGGAAGACTCTGGAAGCCAATCAAGAATTGAACGGGCATCTCCAAGTTTGGTTGACATACAGGTTTTCTTTACAGATATCAACGATTTGGATTTTGTTGTCTTTGACCAACCAGAAATAACCATTATAACCTGTCATGTTGAAGGAATCGGCCTTGACAAACTTCATCCTCATTTGGAAGTTCAAATCAAATCAATGAGTGAACCTTTTAAAATAGAGTCCATCATTCCATTGCTAAATGACATATGTTTTCGAAGTTCAAAATTCGCCAAAGGGAAGATGAACCGTTTGCATATGAATTAAAGATATTAGTAACGTGGCAGTTGTTGCAATATTTAAGGCGTCCATTTCATCTAAGGAAAATATGTGGCATAAAATCTGGATAGGGACCATTTATGGCATTGCAGTGACATCGTAAAGGCCATGGTTTTGCTCATCATCCCGATTCTCTTGAGGAAGACGAAGACGCTGAAGAGGCATTCAACATCATGACTTGGCTAAATAAATACTTAGCTCAAAACAGAAAGAGCAGTCTTTTCCCATTTATTTTAGATCTTATTTTTAATACATGAATTGTTTTTGCCCCCGAGCTCAACTGTGTCATAGCATTTTAAGACATCTGTCACAGCAGAAAACAGGGTCAATTCGCCTACTTTTATCCTCAGTCCCGATTCAAAAGGATCAGCGCTCCATATGTCAAGCCATCAGAGGATTTTGGGAAAGGCTGTTCTATGTTTAGCTTAGATGAAACGCCCATTTCTAATTTTTGTAATTGTAACAGCGCAGAGGTTTTGGGGTCGATTGGTTTTTCCTGAGCAGCATGTATCTATTATAAAAAAAAAAAAAAAAATTCATTTGTAAGAGGGGAGAGGGGAGTTCTGAGTGCTGAGAGTTGGTGGAGAACATAGCTTTCAATGTACAATTTTTTGGCAGGGATTTTTAATGAAATTTCACAGCTCTGACTTCTGAGATTCCTGTGGCATGATAATTTAGCATAAGTTTTTCTCTTGTTTCATATGTATTCTGTTATGTTTCATTTCACTACATGATCATTTCTAACTGAACAAATGAAGTGTTTAGGTAAGAATTCATGCCTGCCATGCTCTGCCTATAAGTTTGTTCATGTTTAATGTTTTCTACTGTTTAAGGAGAATTCAAAGTATTATTTGCTCTCCTTAGCTCCTCACCAGTCTTGCCATCCCATTTAAATCTAGATTTGGTGTTAAATTTCTTGCCTACCTTGCCTCAGTCGATAATCTGCGTTGTTCATTATATTTCTTTGTTCAAGCTATGATTTTGCCCATGCAGCCCGGAACAACCCCGTCATTTAATTAAAAACCCCTTTTTCATCAGTTTACTAGCCTAATATCAGTGTTACCTTGTTGGTCATCTCATCCCATTGAAGATCTACCGAGATTGATCGGAGAGAGCCTTCTCCTGCCCCGTAGGGCTAGCTACGAGGCTGAATGGTTTGATGTTGCCTTGAGGTTTGCCTTTCTCAGCCTAGGGTGAAATTTCAAGCGATAACACACTCAAAACCTCGTTCCTTCCTGAGGGAACTCTATTTGAAGGTTCGGATGTGGGCCGTGTACCCATGATGAAGTTTGAATACTAGGACCTCGCAGATAGAAAAAAGTTCCCTCATTTGGAAACTAGCCAACTGATGAAACAAAGCAGGGATGGGGCAGTTACAGTGCTGCAGCCACGGAAATGGTTGCGAGGCCGGGCTACTCCACCTCCTATCAATTCCACACTTTCATTGGGCACCAATCACGATATTTGTCATTAGGCAATTGCTTTGCTTGGTGCACAATGGGTACTTGTGGCTGGAGGATCCCATTGCCATCACGGTGAAGCTTATTCATAGGATTTCTTGGCTTCCTTGTACGGGAAAGGACCCTGTAGAAATAGCTGGCACAAGTGGAGCCTTGGTGATTACAGAGGCCATGAAAAAGAAATATAAGTTGGAGAAAAAGAAGAGGGGTTACGTTATTACTAGCATTCAAGACAAAGGGGTCCGAGTTGCTACCTAGTTTTTGGCAGGAAAAGTGATGAGAAAATGTTGTAGCAATGAGGCACCAGCAACGGTCATCGTGCTGGCTGAGCAATGCGAAGAAAGGGTACGGTTCAACTGGGCGCAGTTCCTCTGCGAGGAGTTCCTAACGAACTACAGGGAGGCCCAGGGGTAGGGTAAGACCTTCCACTAGGCGTGGTTGCTCTTATCCATGCTGTTAGTTGCAGGAGAATCACCTGAGGATAGTTAGTTTCCTCCCCTTGACCAGGATTGGCCAGAGGCAGCAAAATACGCATCGCTATGGGCGACAAAGGATGCCACACGAATCCATGAAACCCAGATCTTTTGGGTACTGATGGAAGCGAGCATACGAATGTGGATCAACAAATGGCTGCACCTATCCCCCTCGGTATATGACAGTCTACGGAGCTTTGTAGACTTTAAAGCAGATATGCACAATCTGTATCTCAGGGCACGAAATAATTCGGAGTAGAAGTTGACCACACTCCCCTTCATCGAAATAGATGATGTTGTTTTCGCGGTGCTCGACTCATGGCCACCGGAATGGTGCACACCAGATCTGGCGGCGCGCGATGAGACAACAATTCAAAGACAGAAGGATGTTGCCAAGCTACTAGCACAACAAAAGCGAAACGAGCATCTAGCTGAAGAAGTACGGGTTTCCCATGAGGTAGCAAAGGCCGTTGTGGAAAAGGTAGCAACAACACCAGCATATAAGGCAACCACGATGCAGAAAGGAAGAGGCCTGGACCTTAGCACAGGACAAGGGACAGATGACACTCTAGTAGGCATGGATCCACACACATCATCAACACAGCTAAAGCAGCTGCACAGTACGGAATAGACAGGGCCCAGGAAAAAGACCAAGGCTTCCAAATTAGATGGGGAACCT
Source organism: Pinus tabuliformis (assembly GCA_031772625.1). NCBI lineage: Eukaryota > Viridiplantae > Streptophyta > Pinopsida > Pinales > Pinaceae > Pinus > Pinus tabuliformis. The sequence goes on from CM062805.1 coordinate 488,751,163, forward strand.
ATTACACTGACCGAGGGTGACCTATACGACATCGACGACACAGTTTGCGAGGTCACCAGGGAGGCGCTCCAGGAAGCAATGACAGAGTAGCAGAATGTGTTGGGGGCGCTCAGGGTGCAACTCCAAGAACTTCAGGTGTGACCCCCATAGCAGGGAACAGTAGCCGTCTACGGGGCTACGGGTACATCAGTAACCGAGCAGTTGCTGCGGGCCAAAATGGCTAATACCATCACGCTGCCAGAAGGAGCACTGATAGTAGACAACACAGAGGATAGAGCCACGGTAGGCCGGCTCAAGGGACTTGGCCTAAACTTGGCTACCCTTCCGCAAGAGATATTATACCAGCTGCAGGATGGAGCGACGATAGAGCTCTGTGCTAGGGAAGGACGTGCAGTACAGATGCTTAGTGAACACCGAATCAACATCGAGCAACTGTGCCTCCAACGCAATGAAGTGGTAGCGTAGACTCAGCAGTTGGAGCAAATCGTTGAGGAAGCATGTCATCATGTCCCCGAGCTAGAGATTACAATAGAATTACCAGTAGGTATGCGGATCTACAAATTGGCCAGTGGATTCCATGAGGCAAAGGAGGAAGCAACGAGGATCCAGCTGGACCTCAACCTGCAGATTGTGGAACTGCGGCTGAAGGCGCAGCCCTCTACACCCCCAGAAGTCAGAGAGCAGTGCCACCGTGCCATTCAATCGGGGTTGGAAGTAATAGAGCGCGCCATACAAGATTGCACGGGCTTGTTAGATCAGTCACTCTTCACCCTCACTTCACTGCAGGAAGACCCAACGCTACAACGTTTAGAGACAGAAGCGCGGGAGTTGCAACAGGCCTATGACAATGTCCAGGGGACTGTGCAGATGGTCGCCCTTACTCAGCGATTGGCCAAGATGAGGGAGGCCCAGGCTCTAAAGGAACAGGTGGACGCTGCGTGTCAGAAAGAAGCAATGCTTAAAGCACACATCCAGCCTTGGCTCAAGGTAGCATTCATGGTCACCGCCAAGATTGAGGGAAAGCTGGCACAGATGTAGGGAATATATGCACTTAGGCAAGGAATTGACGCATCGGAGATATGCACAGAAATGGTATAGCGGATAGCGGAAGAATGTGCTGCGGACATAAGTGAAGCACAAAGATTGTTGGATGGACTCCACGTGAAGATCATCGCACTGGTCGAGTGACTCGGAACGAGTCACGATGATTGTGTCGGGGGCCTGTTGGGCAGCGGATCCCCCCATAACATATTTTGGGGCTTAAAGCCCAGATTTTGGTCAATGTAATGTAAAGACCCCAAAAAATGTGGGTGCAGAGCGTGAGAGTCTAGGGTTGTCTGCCCTATAATAATGTAATTTAGTATAGAATGTGTCAGCCTACCCATGGGATTGTATAAATAGAGTGAGGCTCTAAGTGTAAAAGAAAGTCTTAGCTTGGAGAAGTAATATGGGTTTTTGAATGAGGAATTCACTCTGAGTCTTTAAGTCCGAGTCTTGGGTCTTAGAAGTAGTAATAGGCTCTGCAGCTGAGTGTGTAGAGGCCTGGTAGAGTCCGCATCTATGTGCATGGACCCCTGTAGCTGGGTGCGCAGGGCGGAGTTGGGATTGTACTTGAACAAAGGATTAATAAAAGATAAGTTGATTCTGAAATACTATGTGTTTATTTCTTCTGTGATATTTATGCATCTCTTTATAGTTTATGATTGTGTGCAATAGTTATAAATGTTGAATGATTAATGAGAATATTGGGCCCACATAATTAAGTTAAAATATATAATGAAAGCACAGTAAGGATAAAGGATCTAGACACCATCTCTTCGTGCCCTTTACATAGCTACGCGAAAGTAGTTGCACAAGTCGTGAAGGACAGACGGTTGCACGAAGCAGCGCAAGCACACATGATCTGTTTGCGAACTTCCTAGACTTCATCAAGACATCCCTAGGGTGTGGATACCTGGTTTCAACACCCTCCCATACTACCTCGGGTGAGACCTCAGTTCGTGCACTGCAGACTGTTGCCGAAAGGGCCAATAATACCGAGATTTTCTTGGCTAGACTCATTGCTGAACCTGGGGTAGGCCCCAACAAGCTAACAACTGCCCAGGTGCTTTATAATGATTCCCAAAAACTTCCTAGGTGAGTTAGTATCAGGATTAATGCTCCCCAGACACTGGCCAAGTTCTTTATGATACTTCCCAGACACTACCCAGGTGAGTTAGTCTCAAACTAACGCTTTGTTTTGCTAGCATTTCGGGATTTGAACCACCTTTTTTGGCCTAGAGCCTAGCACACTGCCCAAAATGGAATAATCACTTAGAATTAGTAAGAATGCAAGGAAACAATGACGCATAAGAAATAATATGAACAAGATCATCACTAGACCCCTACTAGCCATGACAGGCATTTCATCAAACATATCATCAACATGTAACCTACAGGTGTAAATAACATAATTAAGTGTAGGGATCTCATACTTATCTGAGAGTCGCTATGAACCATCATTAAATCATGCCATTTGTTGCATTATCCTCCATTAACTCATAAACACATTATCCATTCATATATAAGTAAAAACATGCTGAGAGCCATACATAGCAGCTGTCATGAAATGTGCATATAACCAACATAATAGGAACAGAAATACAATAAACATATTAGCCATCAAATCCATGAATACATTAGTACCTTTACACATGAAAATAAATGGAATGGATTTCTCATTAATGAATGAAATGAACCAACCGAAGATTGGACTACCACATTCCACCTGACCGTAGAATGGCTGAGCCAAATCTCTCTTCAGCCATTCACCCCCGTGCCATTTTCCAAGCATGAATGTGGGATCTCATAAAACAAATCAATCAAAACTCATCTAGGGCTTCCAAAGGCCATCCACCTCAACCCATCCAATAGTGATTCCACCTCACGGTCGAACATCACCAAAACCATCATCAAATTGGTCTCCATCCAAGCCTTCCAAGGCTTCCAGAGCATTTGTCCAACCAAGGCTTCCAGAACTAGTAACTCAACCCACAGCTTATACAGGGCTTCCGGAGCATTTGTCCAACCAAGGCTTCCAGAGCGTTTGTCCAACCAGGGATTCCAAGACTAGTAACTCAACCCACGCTATGGAAACATGAGAACCAACCAAAACAAAGCAGTGAAAGTAAACCCACAATCACCATGTCTATCTAGGAAATGGAAAGGCTAGGAAATCCACTATTAGTCTCAGCCATCCTCCATGCCAATGACATATCAGAACCAAGAAACCCCATGCATGTGCCATGCATGCCAAAACTAATGAAGAAATCATACATGCAACTCGGTACCTGCAAGAAAATATAATGTAGCTTCTGATGCCGATGCCTTCTTGCACTTTCTTGCTCTTCATTTGCCTTCTTGCTCCAAGAATCCAAGTATGCCACACCATCCAAGAGTGCTCCAAGAAAACTCTAAGTATGCAAGAGTATGAGAGAGAGAGAGAATAATGAGAGAGATCCAAAATTGAATTGAAAAAATCTTACCAACTTATCCTCAGAAACTTTTTTATGAATGAGGCCTCTATTTTCTTCATTTTCCATTATTTTCCTTCATTTTCCTCCTCACATGAAATCTGTGACCTTTCACCTCCTTTTTCTCCTAATTTCCATTATTTTAATAAATAAATGTGCCAAAATGCCTTTTAATGCCTTAGCTATTGCCTTTGCCAATTTCCTTAGCCATAAAAAATCAAATGAACACCCCCTAGGATGTCTTGCCAAACATTCAACTTGGGATACGTGTCCCAGTCATCCGTGGTTATTGTTTTTAGCATTTATTACATGGAATTTTCATTAGGGCTATTACAGACCCATGGCTATGTGTCGAAGGAATGCCTTTCCTTTCAATAAGATCACATCATTTGTTATGGAACCAGCTCAAGAAAAGATAGAAAAGATAGATCAACGCCTTAGAATTCAGCCTCTTCGAGGGGGAAACCTCCTTTACATTACATAAATGAACAATTCTTTGATGATACAAATGACAAAACCTCCTTTCTATATATAGGAGTCTAAGGAGTCACAATATAATCTAGCCGACCTAACAATAATATTATAAAGCCACAAAAATAACAATAGAGGGATTCTATGGGGCACAGAAATAACAACATGGGGGTAATAGGGGCACAACAATATAAATAAGGGGTATAACTACAATAGTAATGGGGTAATCACTAGTATTATAGGGACCCAACATGCCCCTCTCCTTCAAAAAAGTGTTGTCCTCAACGCTTGAGTAGTTCTGGATACTTTTGCATAAAATTCTCATCCTCCCATGTGGAATCTTCAGCGGATAAGTTCTTCATCTTGATAAGATACTCTGAAATTGATCGATTTCGTAGCTGTCGAGTTCTTGTTTCTGTGACTGCTTCTGGTTCCAATATAATTTTTCCTTCCTCATCAAGTTCTGGCAATATTGTTTGAACTGGGAGCTTGTCGCCTATAACCTTCTTTAAACATGAAACATGGAAAACTTGGTGCAATCGAGAAGCTGCAGGAAGCTCCAATTTGTATGCCATAGTACCAATCTTTTGCAACACCTTGTACGGACCATAATACTTTGGTGATAATTTATTATCCTTCTTAGCTTGCTTTAGGGACATTTGCTTATATGGTTGTAGCCGTAGGAATACCCAATCACCTACATCAAAACTTCTTTCACTGCGATGTTGATCTGCCTGTTGTTTCATTCTATTTTGTGCCAACACGAGGTTATCCTTTAAGAGTTGGAGGACTTGTTGTTGATGTTCGATGTGATGTTCCACTGCCTGAACCTTAGAATTTTCTCTTAAATATGATGTGATGGATGGTGGTTGATACCCATAAAGTGCCATAAATGGGGTCATTTTTGTTGCTGTATGGAAGGAAGTGTTATACCACCATTCAGCCAGAGGCAACCATTTGACCCATTGTGTCTGTTTATCAGATACAAAGCAACGAAGATATCCTTCCAAACATTTGTTTACTATCTCAGTTTTCCCATCAGATTGAGGATGATAAGATGAGCTATGAGCTAACTGAGTACCAAGACAAGAAAATAATTCTGTCCAAAAATTTCCAGTGAAAATGGGATCTCTGTCACTTACAATAATCTTTGGGTTTCCATGTAGCTTTTGAATTGTTTCCATAAATGCAGTAGAAACTGTACTGGCTTTAAATGGATGTGATAATGCACAAAAGTGTGCATACTTGGTAAGTCTGTCAACTACCACCATGATGACACTCTTTCCCTCAGACTTGGGTAAACCTGTGATAAAATCCATTGAAACCTCCTCCCAACGTTGGCTTGGAATGGATAAAGGTTGTAATAGACCCGGTGTCTTAATTGTTTCAACTTTATTTTGTTGGCAAACCAAACATTCCGCCACAAACTTTTGAATATCTGATTTAAGGCCATCCCAAAAAAATTCCTTCTTAACCCTGTGGTAAGTTTTTAAAAATCCTGAGTGCCCTCCTAAGGGAGAAGTGTGCAATTCCATAAGAATCTTTTGTTTTAGCTGGGAATTCTTACAGAGGTATAAGCGATCTTTGTACCATAACGAATCATTTTGCCAGCTAAATGTATCAGACGTACTGGAATCTTGTTGTAGCTTTCGAATAAGTGCCCACACTTCTTCGTCATTCTTCCATTCCTCCCTTGCTTCGTTTATCCAATCTGGTTGGATAATAGAAATGGCACACAACAATGCTTCCACATCCTCATCCTTTCTTGAGAGTGCATCTGCCACCACATTTTGCTTCCCTTTTTTGTAGATGATTTCAAAGTCATAACCCAACATCTTTGTGACCCACTTTTGTTGCTCTTCAGAGGATAATCTTTGTTCTAAAAAGTATTTAAGGCTATCATGATCCGTTTTTACCTTGAAGTGTCTTCCCATTAGGTAGGGTCGCCATTTCTTAAGTGCATGGAGTATTGCCAACATTTCCTTCTCATAAATAGCTTTGCTTAAAAACTTTCCCTTGATTGGACGACTTTCAAAAGCAATGGGTCTTTCATCTTGCATTAGAACAACACCAATTCCATTTCCTGAAGCATCACATTCCACAATAAAGGTTTTTGTGAAGTCCGGTGTAGCTAAGACCGGTGCTTGGCACATTGCCTCTTTAAGATGTTCAAAGGCCTTTGTTGCTTCCGGAGTCCATGAAAATGCATCTTTCTTCAATAATGTTGTTAGAGGTGCTGCTATTCTCCCATAATTCTTAACAAACTTGCGATAATACCCTGTCAACCCAAGAAATCCTCGCAGATGCTTTATGGATGTGGGGATTTTCCATTCCTTAATGGCTTTAATTTTGCTAGGGTCTACCTTAACTCCTTCATGAGATACAATATGACCCAAATATTCCACCTCCTGGACTCCAAAGAAACATTTGGATCTTTTTGCATATAATTGTTTCTCCTCCAATAGTTGTAGCACCCTGTCAACATGTTCAACATGATCCTTCCAAGACTTGCTGTAGATTAGTATATCATCAAAAAATACTAACACAAATTTTCTAAGGAATGGTTTGAAAATTGAATTCATCAAACCTTGAAATGTTGAAGGTGCATTGGTAAGGCCAAAAGGCATGACCAAAAATTCATAATGACCCTCATGAGTTCTAAATGTCGTTTTCGGAATGTCTTCAATCTTCATTCTGATTTGATGATATCTCGAACGAAGATCCAACTTGGTGAAGTAAATTGATCCATGCAATTCATCCAGTAATTCATCAATGACAGGAATGGGGAACTTATCTTTAATAGTGAGCTTGTTGAGCTCCCTATAATCCGGACACATGCGCCATGATCCATCCTTCTTGTGCACCAATACTACTGGAGCAGAGAAAGAACTTTGACTTGGTTGAATTATACCAGCCTCTAGCATTTCTGCAACCATACGTTCAATTTCACTTTTTTGGACATAGGGATATCTGTACGGCCTGATGTTTGGAGGAACACTTCCTGGAATCAGATGAATAGCATGATCATGATCACGCATAGGTGGGAGACCTTTGGGAGTCTCAAATACCTTGGAATGATTGTCCAGGACTTTTTGGAGATCTGGAGAAATAGATGATTCCAATGTGGAAACATCTAGCGAACATAATTGTGCAATTACACCTCTTTGCTCCTTTTTTAGAAGCTTTGTCATACCATTAGAGCTGATTATCTTTCCTGGTTTCCCTGCAATACCCCTTAATTCAACTTCCTTTCCTTCCGTAGAAAATTTGATGAAAAGTTCTTGAAAATTAAAAGCTATTGTACCCAAGGATTGTAGCCATTGGACTCCTAGTACAACATCAACACCTCCCATTGGAATGGAAAGCATTGGGCTAGTCAATACATATTCTCCCATGGATAGCTTGATATTATGGCACTTTCCAGAGAAATTTATTGTTCCTCCATTTGCAATCATCACTTGACACTCTGGTGCTGGATATAGGAAGCAATTCAATTCTTTTGCTACCCTACAATGAATAAAATTGTGGGTGCTTCCTGAATCAATCAACACTATTACCTTTTTCTTCTTGATTTGTCCTTCTATCTTGATGGTTTGAGGAGTGGTAATTCCCGCCAATGCATTACAAGATATGGTCGGATTTATTTGTTCTTCATCTAGGCTTTGTTCCTGGAGTATATCTTCTTCTTTTGACCTTTCTTGCTCCTTTTCTTCTTCCTCTTCACAATCTATGTAGAATAATTTCTTCTCAGCACACTTATGACCTTTAGTGTATTTGCTATCACAACTGTAACAAAGCCCTTTTGCTCTTTTTTCTTCCAATTGTTGTGGTGTCAACCTTATAGGTTGTGGAAGACTAGGGGCAACAACACTTCCGTCTTTATAGTTGTGAGTGGTATGCTTCCTGGTTGCCATAATTTTGCTTTCCATTTTTCTTGCTAACCTGAATGCCTTCTCTAATGAATCAGGTTCCCAAAGGCGAACATCATGTTGGATATTATCCTTTAAAGACCCTATGAACACATCAATCCTATGCTCCTCTGGAATATCTTTTACCCTTATGTTCAATTTTTGGAACTCCTCAATGTGCTCCATTATTGAACCCTTTTGTTTGAGACTTATCAATTGGCTAAAAAAAGTGTTGCTTTTTGTATCTTCATAATGTGCTATCAATTCTTCCGTAAAAATTGCCCAAGTGATAAATTTTTTACGAGAGCAAAGCCATTGATACCATACAAACTGATTTGGTTCCAAATATATAGTTGCCATACGTACCTTTTGTGTGTTTTGCACATTATTGAGATCGAAGAATTGCTCCATCTGTAATATCCATGTGGCGGGATCCTTGCCATCAAACTTCCTCATATCGATTTTTGGAATATGGTGGGTCTTTGATCCAACATTAGCATCTATGGAATCATGATTAACATTACTTTTGTTCACATCATGAGTTTCCTTTACAACCTTTAGAAAATTTGTCAAATCTGTCTTCAAATCTACCATGTCTGTCTTCAAATCTGTCCTCAAATCTGTCTTCAAATCATCCATCTTAGCTTCCATGCCATTTATCTTAGATTCCACACCATTTATCTTAGATTCCACGCCATTTATCTTAGATTCCACGCCACTTATCTTAGCTTCTGTTAGCTTTTGTGAGCGTGACATTTGTTGCACTTGTTCTTGTAATTTTGATATATCATGTAGCATTTCTTCCTCTTCTTCATGAGTCATGCTAGAGCTTTCAGGTTCCTTACTAGGTGTTTGCATTTTCTTTCCTCGGGGCATCAGTTACCGATAATAATGCTTTACTATGCCCTTTGAATTTCGTTAAACCAAGCTTACAGAAAAAAAAAAAAAAAAACTACACACCTTTTTTCACTTTATAGAAGCCTGATATTGAATCTGATGTATCTCTGTAATTTCAGATCATCCAGTTCTAAAATTGCGATCTGTAGTAGCCTTCTGCGTCCTCTTTCCAATGCCACAAGTCTGACCAAATTGGATTCTCCAAGGAAGAGTTATGTGAAATCTCCCACAGTGACTTGCTTTTAGACTAGTTTAGTAGAGTGAACTTGTACGACGTGCCACGAGTCACTGTTTCAACCTTTGAATCTGAACCACACATACAAGAAATCACAGTCCGTCCTCTTTCTATACTTCTTACGAAATTTCAATCCGATCCTCAGAGAGAAAGTTATGACGATTTTCCCCAGGTCACCTGTTTTGAATGTAATTCAGGAGTCTGCAAAAAGACCAACTTCCTCAGATCATATCTCCACAAATATCATGCGAAAAGCTCTGAAATTTGGACCCAAGGTTCAGAACGATTTCTTCTCAAATGGGTTTTTTTTGCGACTTCTGAAACGTCACAGAAAAAAAGTTATAGCGAAAATGCCACGATGACCTGTTTGGAGCAGCGAAACCCTAGAATCCAAAGCTCTGATACCAAATGTTATGGAACCAGCTCAAGAAAAGATAGAAAAGATAGATCAACGCCTTAGAATTCAGCCTCTTCGAGGGGGCAACCTCCTTTACATTACATAAATGAACAATTCTTTGATGATACAAATGACAAAACCTCCTTTCTATATATAGGAGTCTAAGGAGTCACAATATAATCCAGCCGACCTAACAATAATAATATAAAGCCACAAAAATAACAATAGAGGGATTCTATGGGGCACAGAAATAACATGGGGGTAATAGGGGCACAACAATATAAATAAGGGGTATAACTACAATAGTAATGGGGTAATCACTAGTATTATAGGGACCCAACATCATTGCCTCTATCCTCAAGCATGACATCAAATACCAAGTTCTTCTTCAGCCCGAATAAATATTGTTTGGCCAATTTAATGTCCTTAAATTGCCAATAATAAGTTATCGACCAGGGAAGGTATACTGTTGAAGCACAGGTGCACTATATTTGTTAGAAGTTATTTGATGTCCTTATGTTCCTATTAGAGTCTAAAATTTAGAATTAGTGTGGAGATGGTATTGTTGATTATATTAATGTATTGATCCCTAAAGTTATTAGCTAGTCTTCTTAGGAATTATTCTCTATTGAATCAGTATATGGATGATATGAGAGTGATTCTAGACTTTACTTATGTTAGACTGTTTTGGATTTTTGTCTTGAATTTTTATGTTGCAGCCAAATCTAATGTACTATGTGCAAGAGAGATCTATTCTATCAAATTGTAAATGAATAATGTTTGAATTTAATTGCTAAGGAAAATACTCTCACTCTTTTACTTATTCAACTTCATCAAGACATTCTGAAAAGCAGCTATGCTATGAAATAAAACAGCTGAACTACACTAAATAAAAAGAAAATGAAAATGGTCACACTCTACCATATAAAAAATCAAATAAAATGACAGAGTTAAGCTAGGTATAAAGAAAAGGAAATTGCTTATGCGTACACAATTCAATGGTGAATTCATTGTACTGCGTTTCAACACACAAAATAGAGCATCTATGATTAATTAATAAAATAAATCTCAGTGCAATCGATTAAAGACCTGTAATGGTCGTAGGGGCCCTCCACGAATCATTCAACAATCTCCATTCAACACAGCATATAGCAAACATAAAACCAAGTCTATTACTTGCAAACGAGTCTTAACAAATTATTCTAAAAAATTACATAAATCAGCATGCACCCAAAACACAGAGCGACCATAGTTTTTATAATAATTCTCGACATAATAGTATGAGCATTTCAAGCCTAAATATCTTTATTTCAATCAAACTATATCGCTAAACAATCGATTTTCTATTCGGAAAAGAAAATCAATAAGATTTCGTGAAAACTTGGACTCTGTCCCGACGATAATCTTGCAGTTGACTTTGGGGTTGACTGTGTTATCATGCGACCTTCTTGATGAATTGGTTCGAGGGAATAGGAAGGAATCCATGAGGGGATTATTCCTTATCCATCTGTATCTTTCTTCACTGAGCTAGAGCTTCTGAACCCTATGAACAATGGAGGCAGTTGCAGAAATTTGGATTAGCTGCAGAAACAGGCCAATTCCATAGCTGAATGCATACTTTAACAAAACAATAAGGTATATAGACAAATATGAAGAAGAAGACATGTAAATTCTTACCTTTAACAAAACCTTGTGTCTATTGCATTATTTAGGTGATAAGTATAGGAAAAAGGGAAGAAATATAGGCAAAAATGGTGTCAAGGTAAGACAGTCCTTGGACTCTACATTCCCCCATGCTGGAGGTTTTGTATTTCCTCATACAATTCATCATTGTCAGTCACTTGTGCCTTCTGATCATCACCTCCAGTATTCATTTTATTCTTATTTTTGGCTAGCATTGGCATCCTTGGTTTTCTCATGAGGATTTTATATTTTAGGTTGATAATTTCTCTTTGCATTGCCATGTTTTCCTTCTTCAACTTTTTGTTCTTTTTATACCATAAAATCAAATGAAGGACGAGGTTGTCACTTTTTTCAATTTGAATCTCACTCTGTGCTTTCAATGTTTGATTTTCATTCTTGAGATATATGTTCAATGTCTCCAGCTCAAAAATCTCTTGCTTTAAAACATTTGATGCTAAAGGTTTTTATGGTTCATTGAATTGATTGCTCCCTTCTTCAGGACTTTGAATTGTTTTTTTAGTTGCCGTCTCTTTTCTTTCTAATGACTCTATGCAGTCATAAATATATTGTTGAATAGGGTCAACACCTGGACTGTGCACTGGGCTCCTTAGAGGTGAACTGAAAGGTGGTGGTGACACTCTCGGTGATAATTTTGGTGATCCTCTTCGGGAACCTTCAATGTTTTCAGTTGGCTCATTTTCCTTGAGATCAATGTATTCCGTAGCTTCTGAGACTACTTGTTACACTTTTGTCAACCTTGTACTCCTCCTTAGTCCTAAGGTCTATAATCCCTATGCTTTCCTTATTTTGGTTTTTGGATTTTCTTCTTGAGGAAGGGTCCTGGTTTGTGGTAAATCCTCTATTCTTTTTCTTGCTTTCTTTCTTCTAAGATTTCCTTTTTTCATTTTCTGTAAAATATCCACTATGGGTAGTTCATCTTCTGATAATTCTGGTCGAGTTTGGGGTTCCTGTTCTTTTATTATTCCCATTGTTCTCTTTCTTCCCCTCAGGGTCCTACTGTTGCTGGTCTGTTCAAGAGATCTTTCTTAAAAATGGTTCCTCACCAGAAAATTTTCCCAATTATCCCCTACATTCCGAAGGTGGAACTCAACCAAGATATTTATCAAGCCATGATGATACATGGTATTATCTATGAATTTAATTTTCTTTCTCAAAGAGAAAACTCATGCATGCAGTGAAGGATAAATCCTTGAGGATTGCACAGTTTTGAAGTGTGTGAGATCAGGAGATCATCCACTTGGTAGATGAGTTTTCCACTTGGTTGAAGGAGAATCATCCCAGAGGAACGACACAAGGGAATAGGAGCTTGGAGGGTAGAGAGGAAGGCTGGAGAGAAGCCTAGATTGCCTGTGAGCATCTGTGAGGATTTTACAGAGAGATAGCTAGCTGTGAGAGCTAAGGCTTTGTATAATTCCTATGTATTTCCACCTTGTATGATAATACAAATAGTGGGGTTTTTAGCTGAGGCTTTCCCCAAAGTATTTTCATGTGTATTGTGCATTGATTCTTCTTTTTCTTATATTGTTCAGCTTTATCTTTAAGCTTCTGCAAATTTATAGGAGAAGTAGGTTATAGTATTCTGCTTTGATTCATATTGCATTATCGGGTTAACCTACATACAGATTTTCTACATGGTATCAGAGCTAGATTTGTAGAAATTTTCTACATGGTATTAGAGATGGATTTGTAGAAATTTTCTACATGGTAACAGAGCTGTGAACAGTATACTGAGAAGAGAATTTGAAGTTTGAAGTTCGGGGTTGCAGGTGCAAATCGAATTCATATCATACTTCAAGGTTGGCCAATGGTGTTCTATGGCTTGAGACTCGAGTATGACTTGGAAGGTAGCTCGAATTACATAACATGGAAAGATAGAACGGAGGTTGTATTAGAAGACAATGGCTTGAAGGAATTCATTGATCAAGAAATCGCAAAGCCAACTTTAACTAATACACAATAGTTGGTTGAATGGAAGAAGTGTGCGGAGAAGGCGAGATGGATCATCCTTGAGGGAGTTCAAGACCATATTGTCTCGAATCTCCATGGGAAGGATACTCCATTTTCAATGTGGAAGATATTGAAGGACCTCTACCAGAATAGTAGTGACTAGTGGAAATTGGCACTCAAGGTTAAGCTTCGAAGAATCAAGATGGAGAAGGGTGATACTATTTCCACATATCTGAACAAGCTCACCACCTACAGAGATGAGCTTGGCAGTGTGGGAATAACTACTATCGATGATGATATAGTGAGCCTCGCTCTCCTTGGCCTTCCAAAGAGTTGGAATAGCTACCAGGACTCTGTGAATGGAAGGGAGAAACTGCCGGATTAGGAACGACTGTGGTTGGATCTTATGCAGGAGGAGATCAGGAGGAGCAGATGAGATGGTTCTTCATCCAAGAATGATGATGAAGAAAATATGGCCTTAGCAAGTAAGGCAAGGAAATGGAAGGGGAAGGCTTCCCATTCCAAATCAAATTCTTCTCATGGAGGGAAGAAGGGTGACATGTCTAAAGGAAGATTATTTAATTGTCATGAAATGGCACATTATGTGACTAAATTCCCATCGAAGAAGTCCAAGAAAGGGTCCTCGGGAGGATTGGAAAGTGAGGCATTAGCCTCTCAGTTTGACATGGAATTTACCCTCATCGCATGCATGGTGTCATCGATGATGGGTTGTGTCTGGTATCTTGACAGTGGAGCCTCATTCCACATGACCGGTGATAAAAGTTTATTCAGTGCCTTGGAGGAGAAATACCTCAAGATGCGCATAGAGATGGGTGACGATGAAAGGTATAGTATTTCAGGAGTGGGCACGGTTGCTTTTCAGAGGGAGCATGGAGCTCCTCTCACCTTGACAGATGTGAAGTATGTGCCTGGACTGAAGAAGAACTTGGTATCAGTCGCGATGTTGGAGGACAAAGGCTATGATGTTGTCTTTAGTAAAGGAAAGGCATTCCTAAGACACATAGCCATGGGTCAGACAAGAGGATAGGGGTTCGAGTGAAGAATCTCTATAAACTAGAGGTAGATGATTGTGCATCATTAGTACAAAAGCAAAATTGGTGCAAAGCCTAGACATTGGCGAGTTGTGGCATAGGCAGTGGGGCCATTTGCATCATGGGGCTTTGAAGATAATGCAGCAGATATCTACAGGACTTCCCAAAGGTAAACTTGAGCAAGTTGACACATGCAAAGGTTGTACCTTGGGAAAGTACACCAAGTATTCCTTTAATGATCAAGACAGTCGAGCAAAGGCTATCTTAGAGCAAGTTCATACTGACGTGTGTGGACCATTCTCGATGGCATCCACAGTGAAGCAAAGGTATTATGTGATTTTCATTGATGACTATTCTCGTAAATGCTGGATTTATTTCATACAAAAGAAGGACCAAAATTTCACAAAGTTTTGTGACTTCAAAGATTTGGTCGAGAAAGACTCAGGGAAGAAGATCAAGGCCTTGAGAAGCGACAACGGTGGAGAATATGTCTCTCAAGAGTTTAAAGACTTATGGTGTAGTGGAAGGAATTAAATGAGAGTTGGCAGCACCTCATAACCCACAACAGAATGGGGTGGACGAGAGGAAGAACATAACTATTGCAGGGGCAGCACGGCAATGCTGCATGACCAAGGCCTACCACTTCACTTGTGGGTTGAGGCATGAAACACAACGGTCTATTTGTAGAATAGAAGCCCATGTCACTTACTTGGGATGAAGACACCAGAAGAATATTTCTCCAGTAAGAGACCAGATGTGGGTCACTTCAGGATCTTTGGCTCATCGGTATATTTCCATGTGACAAAGGATGCATGGAAGAAGCTTGAGCCAACAACAGAGTTGGGGATACTTTTGGGGTACATTGATACACCTCACAACTATCAAGTGTACTTGCCTACCAGTTGGAGGACAGTAGTTCGCAGAGATCTCAATTTTGATGAGCAGAAGGGCATGCGAGTTTCCCTTGAGAGGGAGATCCAACTACAGGCTATGGAGGAACTATTGGTTCCTAAGGAGGAGGAGCCTTAGATTGATGCGGAGTAGCCACATGTAGAGGTTCCAGGAGTGGAGACATCCACTCAAGTAGAGTCTTCCAGAGATGGACGGAAGCGAACAAGAGAAGCTGACATATTGTTGGAGGATGCGAAAGAGAATGTGGGAGAACCATCTTCTTAGCGCTGACAGAGGAGGTCACCTGAGAGGTACACTGGATACATGGCCCTTGCTGGGGAATGTGTTGGGACCGAGCCATCTTCCTTTAAGGAAGAAGTGCAACAGCTGATTTGGGTTGATGCTATGGTGGAGCAGTATGATTCCATAGTTCATAACAGTGTTTGGGACATGGTTCCAAGACCGGAGAACAAGTCAGTAGTGAGTTCCCGTTGGCTTTACAAGGTAAATCAAGCTACTGATGGTAGTGTGGAGAAACATAAGGCAAGATTTGTTTCCTGTGGCTTTTCACAAGTTGAGGGGATTGACTATGATGAGACTTTTGCTCCTGTCGCAAGGTACTCATCTATCATATCTATGTTAGCACTATCAGCACAGATGGGTTGGAAGATCCATGAGATGGATGTGAAGATTGCATTCCTCAATGACAAGATTGAGGAAGAGGTGTACATAGAGCAGCCAAAAGGTTTTGAAACCTTCCATCATGAGTCGCATGTGTGCCAACTCAAGAGAGCATTGTACGGGCTGAAGCAAGCACCTTGTGCTTGGTACACTAGGATAGACAACTATTTCACCAGGTTGGGCTTTACAAAGAGTGAAGGGAATGTGAACCTGTACCACATCGTGGTGAAAGGTAAGTTTTTGATCGTCATTATTTATGTTGATGATCTCATATTGACTGGTGATGATTAGTTGACTGTGTCTTGCAATGAGGACCTTGCAAGAGAATTCGAGATGAAAGACATGGGTCTCATGCATTACTTCCTTAGCATGGAAGTGTGGCATAAGGATGGGGAATTGTTTGTGTCTCAGAGCAAGTATGCCAATGCGATACTCATGAGATTCCACATGGATAAGTGCATGCCCATGCAGACTCCTTTAGCTGGTAACTCGAGGAAGGAGGATGCTACTTCAGGAGAAGTAGTAGAGGATACTGTGTACAGGCAGCTTGTGGGTTCACTGTTGTACTTAGTGAACACACGACCAAATTTGTGCTATGCGGTGAACCAACTGAGTCAAGCGATGGTTTAGCTTACCAAGATGTTTTGGAAGGCGGAAAAGCATGTATTGAGATACCTTAGAGGCACATCTCAGTATGGATTATGGTACAGGCGGACAGAGGGAGTGAAGCTACAGGGCTTCACTGATGCAGATTAAGCAGGGATTCCATCAGATCGGAAGAGCACATTAGGAGGGATTTTAAACCTTGGGTCAGCGGTAGTTTCTTGGTACAGTAGGAAATAGAGGTCGGTTGCACTCAACTCGATAGAGGCAAAATACATGGTTGCAATTCAGGCAGCATGTGAGGCCATTTGGATGCGGAAAATCCTAGTTGGTTTGTTTGATCAAAGGATGGATCCAACTGTGATCTATTGTGATAATCAAAGTTGTATCAAACTCTCTAAGAATCCAGTATTTCATGATTGGTCCAAGCACATCGACATCCGGTATCATCATCTGAGAGACTGTGTAGTGAGGATGATCATGTTGCTGCAGTATATTTCGACAGAGGAGCAAGATGCTGACATTTTGACAAAGGCATTGTCAAAGTGTAAATTCGAGGTCCATAGAGACAGGATCAGGGTGGCAGATAATCCCTTTCTTGTTGAGAGGGAGTGCTGAAATATGGCAACAAGAATATTCCAATTTAATTTGTCCTTGAATTAAATTGTGAATTAAAATCGAATTTAGTCTTAACAGCTACTTGGAAATAATTAATTAAGTTATTTTGACTTAATGAGTTGGAGAAATTCAAGTTAGAAGTCTTTCTGAAGTCATGCAAGAGTTATCCCTTAAATTAACGAGATAAGATTGAGTTATATTTGAGTTGTAATCAGTTAACTCAGTTTACTAAGTTAAGTCCAGTTAAATTAGTTCCAAACTGTTTGAGGAACTAATAGAGAGTTAACAGTCAGTTGATGCATGCGTGCACTCAACTAGTGCTACTCCAGTTAAGTGAAGTTTCCCTCGTCAAAAACTCATGCATGCATATCCTGAGAAAGACCTGGTTGAGTTAAATGTCAAGGACAATGTACTATCAATTGCATGTGTTTTCTCAAAGAGAAAAATCATGCATGTAGTCAAGGATAAATCCTTGAGGATTGCACATTTTTGAAGTGCGTGAGATCAAGAGATCATCCACTTGGTAGATGAGTTTTCCACTTGGTTGAAGGAGAATCATCCCAGAGGAACAATGCAATGAAATAGGAGCTTGGAGGGCAGAGAGGAAGGCTGGAGAGAAGCCTAGATTGTCTATGAGCATCTGTGAGGATTATACAGAGAGCTGGCTAGCTGTGAGAGCTAAGGATTTGTATAATTCCTATGTATTTCCACCTTGTATCATAATACAAATAGTGGGGTTTTTAGCTGAGCTTTCCCCAAAGTATTTTCATGTGTATTGTGCATTGATTCTTCTTCTTCTGGTTATATTGTTCAACTCGATCTTTAAGCTTCCCCAAATTGATAGTAGAAGTAGGTTATAGTATTTTGCTTTGATTTATATTGCATTATCGGGTTAACCTACATACATATTTTCTACAGAAAGGTGAGTCCAAAGAAAAAAAATTATAGCTGATGGTTTACAAGATCATTTACTTGCATATGTTGGGAATTTAAGGAAGTCTAAAGATATGTATGACAAGATAGTCGACATGTATGAAATAAACAACTTGAATGAGATCATCACCTTGAAAGATAAACTCAAAGAATCTATGATGAACAAAGGAGAAGTTGTCCAATCTTACATTATGAGGATCTCTCACCTTAGAGATCAATTGCAGAGAGTTGGAGAAAATTTGCTTAATAGGGAGGTACTATTTGTGACTCTTAGAGGTCTCCCTCCTATTTGAGAAACGTTCATTACTACAATCAACAACAACAATGTCCTTCCGTCATATGATGAAATTGTTGGGAAGCTAACTTAAGAAGAGTCAAGGTTGATAGCAAGAGGAAGGATTAAAAACATGAAGAGGAAGAGTCCGTTGCATATATCACTCATGGAAAAATGAGGTCCATTAAGGAAGCCTCCTTCTGAAAATACAAAAGGAAGGAATGGAAAATCGTTATCTCATGTTGAATGCTTCAATTGCCACAAGAAGGGTCATTATGCACGAGACTGTCTTGAGAAAGGAAAAAGGCCACACTACAACACTAGAGGAAACTACAATAACAAAAGAAGAAAAGACAATAAAAGAAATAACCGTGACAAGAGAGATGAAAGAAGAAGAAGAGACTCCTCAAGCGATCGTGAAGAAGATCATCCTCCTCAAAAAAATTCAAGGGCTCCTAGGTATGAAAGTAATGCTGTAAATAAATATGAATACATTATCATTTATTCTCTTACTAGTTCTTCTCCATCAGATTCGTGGGATAGTTGGTTGGTTGATAGTGGGGTCACTCATCATTTCTTTGGTTACAAGGAATTCCTCTCTAATCTGGTAGAGAGGGAGACTAAGCTAAATATCATTCTTGGGGACAACTCCACTCATCTCGTGAAAGGATTTGGGTCCGTCAAATTTCAGTTGAATTTTGAGGAATCAATTTTGTTGCATGATGTTATGTATGTACTAGTATTAATGAAGCATCAGGTATCTATATCAGCATTGGAAGACAAAGGGATGAGGGTTTCCATTGTCAAAGGGAAATTTTTGACTTGGACTTTTAATTCACATATGAGAGATGCATTTGCATTAGGATTGAGATTTGAAGGACTCTATAGAGTCACTGGAATACCTCTTCTAGCGTTGGTTCATAATACCAAACATCTTAGCAAGTTATAGCACCTCAGGATAGCTCATCTACACTATGATTCACTTCCAAAGTTGAAGAAATTGGCCTGAGGCATTCCCGATGTTCAAGCTCATCATGATGGAGTTTGTATAGGTTGTGCAAGTGGAAAGAAAACAAGGGGACCATTTCCCTCTAGTGAGAACAAGAAACATGACATCCTCCATCTCGTTGATTCTTATATATGTGGTCTGATGCCTGTACATTCTGTTGGTGGTCATCTCTACTACATCACATTTATTGACGACTTCTCAATAAAGACATGGATATACTATCTTAAGCACATGGATGGAGCCTTTGATACATTCAAGGAATTCAAAGCCTTAATTGAAAATCAATTAAGAAAGAGAATCAAAGTCTTCAGGTCCGACAACAAAGGGGAATACATGTCAAAATAATTCATAGCACTTTGCAAGAAAGATGGAATCAAGAAGGAAACAATTGTGCCATATACTCTTGAACAGAATGGTCTAGCTGAAAGGAAGAACAAGTATATATTAGAAGTTTCCTATGCTATGCTCCATGATAAAAAGGTGCCAAAGTTCCTTTGGGCCAAAGCTACATCTACTGTTGTATATGTTCAAAACAGGGTGCCTCATCAAGCATTAGAAAACAAGACTCCTGAAGAAATATTCACAAGTATCAAGCCTGATATCAGCCATCTTCGTGTATTTGGATGCCCTGTATATTTTCATGTGCTGAAGGACAAAAGGAACAAATTGGAAGCTACAGGAAGAAAAGGTACGTTTGTGGGTTATTGTGAAAATTCTAAAGCATATAGAATTTATATTCCTGGTCAGAGGAAGGTCGAAATTAGTAGGGACGTAACATTCGATGAAGATGCAACTCTTGGAAAAGCAAGAGATATTCCTCCGCCTCCTCCCAAGGAAGAGAATGATGACTGGGATATTCTAGATGGTCCTTCTGTACCTAAATCTAATATTGATGATGATCCCATGGAGCCTATGGATCCGTTAGATCCGCCTCCAAGTGATCCTCCTACTAGGAAGAGACCACTTTGGCTCCATGATATTTATAGGATACTAAAAGAAATGTCCCCATTCATAGATAATTCAGAGAAAGGAAGCAACCATGCAGGTATCAAGGATATGTTGCAGCTATGAGCACTATTATTAGAGCCAAACCATCCTCATTTGAAGAAGTTGTAAAGGAACAAGTTTGGAAGGATTCTATGGCTAAGGAATATGAATCAATTGTGAAAATTGATGTATGGGATGTTGTACCTAGACCGAAAGGGAAGTCTGTTGTGACGTCAAAATGGATATTTAAGATCAAACATGGAATTGATGGTAGCATTGATAAATAAAAAGAAAGGTTTGTATCTTGAGTATTCTCTCAGAAAGAGGGAGAAGATTATGATGACATATATTCTCCTCTGGCTCGATATACAACCATCCATTCTATAGTTTCCCTTGCTGCAATTTGGGGATGGAATCTTCATCATATGGATGTAAGACTGGATTCCTTCATGGCA
Organism: Pinus tabuliformis; assembly: GCA_031772625.1. Classification (NCBI taxonomy): domain Eukaryota; kingdom Viridiplantae; phylum Streptophyta; class Pinopsida; order Pinales; family Pinaceae; genus Pinus; species Pinus tabuliformis. Next base: position 488,771,737 of record CM062805.1, read on the forward strand.
TGTTACAGGAAGAGTTATATGTTGAACAACCAAAGGGATTCGAAGTCGAATATTGAAGAACAAATGTTTGCAGGTTGAAGAAGGAATTGTATGGTTTGAAGCAAGCTCCTTGAGATTTTTATGCACACATTGACAATTACTTAGTGAAGCTGGGATTCACAAGAAGCAATGCCGATCCCAACCTTTACTATAAGGTAGTCTAAGGTATTCCATTGATTTTGGTTTTATATGTTCACAATCTATTCTTAACAGGTTGTGAGCCTCTGATGATGAAATATAACAGGAATCTAGCCTCTGAATTTGAGATGAAAGACCTTGGTCTCATGCACTACTTTTTGGGCCTTGATGTGTGGCAAAATCCTTGTGATATTTTCCTTTCACAAGGAAAATACATTGTAAAATTGCTGGAAAGATTTGGAATGACTGAATTGCTTCCATGGTTACACCAATGGAAATGAACTTCAAGAAGTTATGTGGAGATGTTGTGGGAACAGACTTGGCAAAACCATCCAACTATAGATAATTGATTGGGGCTCTGATGTTCCTTGTGAACACACATCCAAACATATGCTATGTAGTAAACACATTGAGTCAATTCATGACTGAGCCTCACCACACACATTGGATAGCTGTCAAACACATATTGAGATATTTGCATGGGTCGATCACACTTGGCCTGAGATATTCTACCGAAAATGTTCAACTCAATGGATACACTGATGTTGATTAGACTGGAAATGTTATCGATATGAAAAGTACACCTGGATGTTGTTTTAGCCTTGGATCTGCCATGATATCCTGGATGAACAGGAAACACAAGTTTGTAGCATTGAGCACCGCCGAAGCAGAACACATTACCACTAGAAAATTCTCTTTGGAGAGCTATTTAAGCAGGTCTTAGATACTACAGTGATATACAGTGAAAAAAAGAGTGGAACCCGTTTTTAGAGAATCCTATGTTCCATGACAAGTCCAAGAATATTGAAATTTCATATCACTTTATTCGAGACATGGTACAAATAGGAGCCACCAGGCTCCATCACATATCGACAAATGAATAGATTGAATATATTCTCACCAAGGCATTATCAAAGAGAAAGTTCTTTTTTTTTCATAGAACAACTTGGATTGATGGATGTAGCCCCTCCAGATAAGGGGAAATGTTGATCGAGGACACTGAGTCAACTCTTCCTACCCTGTTTGAGCTCCTGAGGTGAGGAATTGAGATAGAGGGCTCTTGGGGTTGAGGGAACTCTGGACAATAGGGTGTTACCCCTAACTGTTACCTATAGGGTTGAAGAATGTTGCTCCCCTATCTTCATAAGGTCGGAGAATGTTGCTCCCCTGCTTGGTCTTTCCAGAGCATACCCCAGTAGCAATCATACCCATAAGCAAGCCAACTTGTTGGGAATACCTCTCCTCATTTGGCCAATGAGTTGAGAGTGTACAACCCAAGTCAATTATTGATTAGGTGCTCAAAAATTTGCTCAAAATTAAAAGTTGTCAAATTAGTGTGGAACCTAAACAACTATGTAGTTCTCACCGTCGTGAATCTGATGCAACTCGTTTCACGCAAAACGGACTCCATATGATCCCAGAAACATGTTTTGTTCGTTTTCCTAAACATGGGAATTTGGAAAAAAAAATGCAGTGTTGCCCAGTCAGTAATCTGTACTGCTGACGTGGTAGGCTAATTGGGATGCCTACGTGGTAGGTTGGCTATGCAGTTGAATGGGCTCCTCTATCGAATCACGTGGTGACAAGTGGCAGCTGACATGGGTGATTTTCATTGGTTTTGTGTGGCCAATCACAAGCTGCCACTTGGTACGGCCATGGGCTACCACGTGGCAGCTTGAGGGCCACCAAAATTTATTAAGGGCCAAATGGACCGGGCGGGTGTCAAACAACGGACCTCCATCCAACAAGCATTGCCAACTTCCATCGTGCCACTATGCTACTTATTATATTATGTCATCCCAATTATATTTAAACATCAAGTTTGCGTCATTCGGAAAAGAGGCCAACCCATAGGGGGGCAACCCCTGGGTGCATGCAACCCAATAGAACTTTGGGCGGAGTAGAGTGGGGGCCCGACCGGCGGGGGCAAGCCGTTGGCCCTAGTCCCGAGCACGTGACCCCCCATGTGGCCTGGAATTTCAGAAATACGGCCTCATTGGGCATTTAATCGCTCCGATAATTTTGCCTAGAGTTTGGTGGAATCGGTGCTATGTTAGCAGATTTTGGGGTGAATTTGTAGGATCGGTGACGGATTTTGGGGAACTTGAGGTTCGATTAGCAGGAAGACTTGGGGAAAACATAAATTCTTCAGTTTTTGACCAATTTTGGAGCAAGAAGAGGCTAAACATGCATTTTTGGGCTTTCTAGAGCCATTGGAGCAGGTTTCAGAGCTGTTTGAGCACTGTAAATGTATGTAATCAAAATTTTGATCATAATTGAAGAGGGCTAAGCCATTGGAAGTTGGACCAAGGAGACGTAGCCCAGGCGGGGTGCACTCCCTCATCATGTGTTGTTGTGATATTGCTTTGGTGATGTTCATGTCTCTTATATGATGTTATTTAGTGTTTTGTTTAAGTTAATTTGTTCATAAAATTTACATAAAAACACATCAAAAAATCATGGTTAAACTTGCAATTTACTCCATAAACCTTCAAGCACTTTAACATATTCTGAAGAGGAATTTAGCACAACAAACACTAACTTTCCCATTCAGATCAAGTTTGGTATAAAAGCTCTTGGTTTTCTTTGTGTAAGGAGGATTTAACTGTTTGCAAGTGAATGTGATGCTTACAAGGTTGAAGCTCAAGAGAGGAGAAGGAAAGTTGGTTGAAGGTCCTGAAGGTGGGACAAAGATAAGGAGAGCATGATTTCCATAATCTCCACCACCAGTTCTACCTAAAATTGCAGCTGAAGCTTCAGCAAGCATGTCACATGAATGAGAGCCTGCAAATATGTCAGAGGTTGAGAAGGTTTTTAGGAAGGCTATCTTTGACATGACAAAGATGTTGAAAGTCCTCTATGAAGAGAGGAACAAAAGACTGCAAGGTGAAATCTCCAAGCCTCCAAAAGGAGAAGGTTCTTTAGGAGGAGGAGGTAATGGAAGTGGAGGTAAACCTCCACCACCTCCATCATTATCTTCATCTTCATCTTCACGGGCATCTTCATCCTCTTCTACTAATACAACCCTTACTCATACTCATCAACATACCTCAAAATGAATTGGTAAAACACCGTTGTTAAAACTTGATATTAAATTTGAGCTGCCTATGTACAATGGTGAAGTGAATGCAAAGAAGTTTGACAATTGGGTTCGTTAGTTGGAGGTCTATTGCAGAATTCAAAACCTTCAAGATGATGACACAAAGATTCAACGAGCTTCCTTGAGACTGGAGGGCGAAACACTAATATGGTGGGAAGCCAAGACAAAAGAAGAGATAAAAAAACATGGTAAGATCTCAATTTATTGGTCTAATTTAATTGCTACAATTAAAAGACATTTTTACCCTCTAGCATATATGAAAGCCATCATGAATGGGCAAAACTTTAGACAACTTAAAGGTAAAAATGTGCAAGATTACACCCAAGAATTTAGAAGAAGGTCTTTAATGTTAGGTGTAGATTTGCAATCACAAGACACACAGTTGAAGTATATAGGGGGTTTACATAGTTAGCTCAGGCATATGATACTTATGTTTAATCCCAATAGTCTAGATGAGGTTTGTGTGCAAACCAACCATCTAGAATCTAGAGGAAAAAATATTACAGAAGAGGGTAGCAAAAATCCATTTAAGGGTAAAGAAAAAGAAGATGGTTTCAAAGGGAAAGGAAAGAAAAATGCAAGCATTAAGAAAGAAGGAGAGAAAATAACATGCAAACATTGTTCCAAAGAGGGTCACGATGAAGACCATTGTTGGAAGCTTCATCCAGATATGAGGCCTAAGAAACTCAACAACAAAGGGAAAGAAAAGACAACTACAATCATTCAAGAGGATTTGGAATCTGAATCGGGTGATGAAACAAATATTACATCCATGGGTATAAAAGAAAAATCATTCATTTCTAGAACTCGTAAATGAAATTGTCACACTAGCACTCCAAATGAAGAAAAAGGGATTGAATTATTTCATGTGAGGTTTATTGCAAAACATACAAAAATCGACACACTATTTGATAGTGGGTTTCGAGCTAAATTGATATCTGAAGACTTAGTCAATAAAATTGATCTTGAAACCATTCCACATCCCAATCCATATGCATTGGATTGGATATGCAAGGAGACAAACTTACAGGTTACAAGGAAATGTATTCTTTGGTTTGAAGTCACAACAAATTTCATTGACGGAGTTTAATTAGATGTTGTACCACTTGATATTTTAGGGATTATTTTGGGTAGTCCTTACCTCTATGATAGAAAATAAATCTTCTATCGCCATGAAAACAAGTACCATTTGTTCAAATATGGTGTGGAGTATATTGTGAGAGCTCATCACAAGAAACTAAATCTTTCATTAGTTAATGCAGGGAAAATGAAAAGACTAGTGAATTCAAGCAAGAATTTAGTGCTTCTTATGATCAAACCAAAGAATGATGTTGATTATGAAGCGTTTGAAGGTTGTGATACAAAATTGAAATTTGATTGTGTTGATGTAGTTAACCAATATGATGAGATGTTTCAGGAACCAAAGGGATTTCCTCCCAAGAGGGGAATCCAACATGAAATACCATTGCAACAATATTGTCATCTTTCTAACATTGGCATGTACATGATGTCAATAATGAAAAATGTAGAAATACAAAAGCAAACCCAAGAGTTGTTGAACAAAGGGATCATCTGACCATCTCCTTCGCCATACGGGTCACCTATTGTTTTGGTGCCCAAGAAGAATGGAAAGCATGTCACTAAGTGGAACTTAAGGAGTGGTTATCATAAAAGTAGAATTGCTAAAGGAGACACATGGAAGACGACATTCAAAACAAAGCAAGGTTTGTTTGAATGGCTAGTTATGATTTTTGGTCTTTGCCATGGTCCTACTACTTTCGTGCATATGATGAATGATGTATTGGAGCCATTTATAGATGAGATAGTCTATTTATATGACATCTTAGTTTTCAGAAAATCTCTTGATGAACATGTCATGCATGTGAGAAAAGTACTTGATGTCTTGAAGAAAGAACAATTGTTTTTGAAGATGTCAAAGTGTGAATTCGGTAAAAATTCTTTGGTGTGCTTGAGGAATATTATTGGAGGAGGTGAATTGAATATAGTCCCCTCCAAGGGTCAATGCCATGATGAATTGGCCAACGCCCAAGATAGTCACCGGAGTAAGAATTTCTTTGGGAACAAACCAATATTGGAGAAAGTTTATGCTAACTTTTCTTCTATCACAACTCATTTTCATGCATTAACTAGTGTGGAAAAGGTCTACCAGTGGGGAGGCAAGGAACAAAAGGCATTTTATGTATTGAAAGAAAAGATTGGTTCAGCTCATGTACTTGCAAGCGACTATTCCATGGGCATAGTCCTCATGCAATATGGTAAGCCCATTTCATGTCATTTAGAAATTTTCAATGGTGTAGTGACAAAGTTGCAACAATCAAGGCACTTTCGGCGGATGGGATCCTTACAACAATTCCACTTGGTTAGTAGGTATAAGAAAGGTATATACAACAAGGTTGATGAGCTATTTTACTCAAGCATAATTTTGTTTTGCATGAAAGTTATGTTCAACAATATGCATACTTTCAAAATGTACGTTTAAGCTTGAGTCAAGAGAACCAAGTAGGGGAATTTGATTACCATTTGCGTCATAAGTTGTTGTAACATTTTGGTGAGAAGGATGTTTCTATTGATGGTGACATGGAAAAAGCCAAGAAGTTCATTGAATGATTCCAAATGGTACCTCAAATAGTTCAAGATCAGCATGAAAAGAGCCAAGGCAAGTGTAAAGCAAGGCACAACAAGCATCGTGTGGATCACAAGTTCCAAGTCAGTGACGAATTTTGGCTTCACATTAGCAAAGATAAGCTTCAAGGGGAAGAATACCTTGATGAACTTCAATAAGACACCATTCTTGACAAAAGAACAAGGACTTCAAAATAAGGCAGTGTAGACTACCTTTGTGTGGGGCTCAAAGGAACAAATCCTTCTAAGGCTAAATGGATCGAGATTGGAGAGGTGAGGGAAATGTACCCTCACCTGTTGAACAACTGAAAGTGATATTTTGGGGTCCAAAAGCTTCTAATGGGGAGAAGTGATCAGGTGCTCAAAAATTTGCTCAACATTCAAAGTTGTTGGATTAGTGTGGAACTTGAACGACTATGTAGTGCTCATCGTCTTGAATTTGGCACAACTCGTTTCACATGAAATGGACTTTGTATGCTCCTAGAAACATGTTCTGTTCATTTTCCTAAACAAGAAAATTTGGCAAAAAAAAATGCAGCAGTGCACAATCAACAATCCATACTACTGACGTGGCAAGCTTATTGGGATTCCTATGTGGTAGGTTGACTATGCAGTTGACTGGGCTCCTCCATCGAACCATGTGGTGATAAGTGGCAGCTGACATGGGCAATTTTCATTGGTTTTAGGTGGCCAATCATAGGCTGCCACATGGCACGTGCAGGGGCCACCAAAATTTGTTAAGGGTCGAATGGACCGGGCAGGGGTCTAACGCTAGACCTTCGTCCAACAAACATTTCCAACTACCGTCCTACCACAATGTTACTTATTATAATATGTCATGCCAATTATATTTAAACTTCAAGTTTGCACCACTCGGAAACGGGGCTAGCCCCTGGGTGTGTGCAACCCAATAGAACCACGGGCAGAGCGGAGTGGGGGCCTAGATGGCAGGGGCAGGCCGTTGGCCTTAGAACCAGGCATGTGGCCCCCCATGTGGCCTGGATTTTCATAAATAAGGCCTCATTGAGCATTTAATTTGCTTCAACAATTTTGCCTAAAGTTTGGTGAAATTAGTGCTCCGTTAGCAAATTTTGGGGTGAATTTGTAGGAACGGTGTCGGATTTTGGGGAAATTGAGTTGCGATTAGTAGGAGGACTTGGGGAAAACATAACTTCTTCAGTTTTTGACCAATTTGGGAGAAAGAAGAGGCTAAACAGACATTGTTTGGCATTCTAGAGCCGTTGGAGCAGGTTTCAAAGTTGTTTGAGGATTATAAATGTATGTAATCACACTTTTGAGCATAATTGAAGAGGGCGAAGCCATTGGAAGTTGGACCAAGGAGACGTAGCCCATGCAGGGTGAACTCCTTCATCATGTGTTGTTGTGATACTGTTTTGTTGATGTTCATGTCTGTTATATGTTGTTGTTTAATGTTTTGTTTATGTTAATTTGTTCATAAAATTTACATAAAAACACATCAAAAACTCATGGTTAAACTTGCAATTTACTCCATTATCCTTCAAGTACTTTAACATATTTTGAAGAGGAGTTTAGCACAACAAACACCAACTTTCCCATTTAGATCAATTATGATGCAGGTGTTCTACCACATGACTACTGAAAGTCATTGTTGGGAAGATTGGTAGGTAATAGGATTGGGTTGAGAATTACTCCGCTTTTGAGATTCTAGGTTGAGGGTAAGCTCTTCGATGATATTCCAGGGTTGAGAATGTGCTCCCCTGTATGATGTGTTATCCTATTCCTCGGTATGGGTGGAGGCTATTTCTCCTCGATTCTTCTTCTTCTAGATCCAAGAAAGTTTCAACAGATAGAGTTGAGTAGAGACAGTCAAAGCATTACAACAACATGATAGGATGATGTGAAGATCAACTGACATAAATAGGCAGGTGGAATTCTTCCTAGTTGAGAGGGAGTGTTAATTTTTGAAACTAGGGTAAAATTCCACATTGAACAACTCAGATGCCCAAGATGATGCTTACATTAAATTCCTCTTTTCGAGAGGACCAATTTTGACCTAAAGATCACCCAATTTTGTTAAGAAGAAGTTAAGTTTTGAATTGATTTATTGATACATACATTATGGAATGAGTTGACCCTAATCACATGGGTAACTACTTGGGTCAATCTTAACCCCAAGTAAACCCTCGAAAATGCATATAAATTGAAGCGACCTCAAATTCATTTCAACACATTGATCAAGTCAATTTTCTATTCTTCTCTTTTGTCTTGGTTCGCATAGGTTCGACGGAAGGAGTTCACACAGGGTCTGAAATCACTGGCGAGAGGTTTGCTCTGAGTTAGGGTTTTCTAGGTTCTGGATGTTGTCACAGAATAGGGAAATTTAGTCCCTGGATGTTGGCACATAGTGGAAAAGACAGTGTCTAAAGAGCCCTATATGTTGGCAGACATACTTATGAGAGCATCCAAAGGTTCAGAGTCAGATCAGGCTACATTGGTCCCTGGACGCTTGCACAGAGTGTCCCAGAGAACATCCAGGCCATCTCGGATGCACACACAGTAACAACAAGAGAGCGTCCAAGGGTTTTTGGGTGTAGTTTTCCTTGGACGCAAGTGCAAAGTCTTCCTGAGAGCAGTCGAGTAGTCACAGTCGCCCTCACAGAGAGTCCGAGAAAGTGTCCCTGGTTCATATCTAGGGTTTGACATCTTGGCTTCATTTGGCTTTAGTGATATGGTGGATCTGGGTTTCTCTCTACTGTTATAGAGATTTGTATATTTGTAGATATGATTCATTGATATATGCTGTAAACATATGTATTGGGCTCATTGTACTCTTTGCTGAAATATTTTTATGACGATCTATTAAAGAAGAAGATTTGAAAGGGTTCCCCCTTGTGGGCTTTTTCCCTGTCTTGGACTAATCTATTGTCTCTTATGGTTGTGCTATTGTCTTCTTTGTCACTGCATACATTGTTCTTTCTTCAGTTACATTTTTTATTCATTATATTGCTAATAATTAGATGCACTGTTAATAAAGAAGTAATTTGGGCTAAAGTAAATGATACAACATAGAACAAACAGAAAATTTAACAAGAATTTGTATTGAAATTCAATTGAATAAAGTTTTACATAAGTAATTATACATTTAAATGGTTGAAAGTGATTTATCAAAATTAAAAATCTTCCAAAAAAGAGATTAAGTAGAAAATATACTTATGAGGATTTATTGAATAAAATCCAAAGGCCAATAAAGAAAGGTATCAAAACCTACAGTCTTGGCCAATGAACCTATCACACACTCTAAGGGGTGCGTCGATATAAAGGACATAGGGATGATAATGAAGATCCTATTTGAATGACTCTTAGGGATTAAGATGCAACATGGATGAGTCAGTTCAAATTGAGAAAGGGAGGGAGACTTTTTAATCAACCTAACAAAAGTAATGCAATTGGTGTTGCTAGAGATACCCTTGGATTGAAATAAAGAAAAATAGATATCTAATTTGCTATTAAAGGTACACAAATGATAAGAAATTTGAAAGAAAAAAGAAAAGAAAAGAAATCCATCAATGAACAATTTCTTTCATACATATATTGAAAAATACAAAGTATATCTTCAAATACTTAGCATATGTAATTAGCATTCTAGAGTGAGAGATGAGCTGAAAATTTTAAAATTTGACATTAAAAGGCATATAGGCCGGAGTGAACCAACTTAAAATAAGATAATCAAATATATCTCTTATATTTATACATTTCTAAAATAATATCCAACAAACATGGCTTGATCATTCAATTATATATTGGATAAATAGCTAATCGAGGTCATTACATATATTAGAACCCATAACAAAATGCAAAACTGAATTAGAAGACTATAGGTGGAAATTACACAATCATGGATTGGGCATGATTTCTCTATGATTCAACTCGGAAAACCTGAGACGTTATTTATGATAGGTTTTCATAAAAAAGAAGAAGAGAGTAAACTTATTATACCTAAATATGCAATTAACCTTTTATGTGAAGAAAATCTAGATAATAACTTTTTTTTTTTAATTAATATTAGAATCATAATCTCGTATATAAATGTAATTTGTATTATCTATTTATTTAAAAAATCAACTTTAAACATAAATAGTCAAAAATCAAAATTTCTCAATTTTTTTTGTATAAATTTATTTATTTTTAAATGAAGTCTATTAATTTTTATTTTTATTTTATTAACCCATCGATTAAAAGTTTGTTGAATTAATAAATAATCAAGAGAGGTTAAAACTGGTTGGAAATTATTCATAAACTAAGATTCAAATGCTACAAAAGGCAGTTTTAGAAAGTGTTGAATAAAAAACTGATATGAAGGTATAATAAAGAAAGTTAAGTATGAATAGAATTGTTGTTAGGTTTGGAGTATGTCTTAAAATTATTATTTTGCGTTAAGAGTTTTTCTTTGGACATAAGGAAACAAGTTAACGACTTAATATCCAAAGGTATTTGGCAAGAATGAAAGCATGATCCCTTACAGACTATTAGCAGGTAATTCTAAGTGACACAATTTTCTTCGAAAAATCTATTTATAATATATTTAATAGTATGTATATTTTGAATTAAGGTTTCTAAAATTTTAATTTAATTATCAATAATTATTAGGTGGATGGTAGGGATTTAAACTCCATATAATATTCTTACAAGTATACACAAATAAAAGGTTGAGATTTATGTCTGAAGTAGTTATGCTCTTTTTGCTCTTTTAATTAAATTGTTTAAAAAAATGAGTAGTCTTTAAGTGCGTCTTTTTGGGGTTTCTAATGGATTTCTAGCCAAAATTTGGTAAAAAAATTTGTGGCCAAATCTTGATTTATATTGTTTAAACTGGTTTTTTGACTATATATGCATTCAACACCTTCAAAAACCCCTGATGCACTTTGATTGTGAAGAGTTCACCTATCAAACTTGTAATTTCAATGAATCCTTGTCAGATTCTAGACAAATTAGATTGGAAAATAAATCGGAAATCTTTCCAAAATGCTGAACTTAAAGCCTGCTCGTTAAGAAAATTCCATATGAACAAATGTCATATGAAATGAGTTATACCTTTTTGGGAATGTGACATTGATAAGTAATGGTAGTGGCTCATGGTATTGTCACAAAGTCTATTTATAAATTAAGAATCTCCAAATTAAAGTGAGGATAAATATTTATACATACAAAACTTGTTCCATATTTTTTCAAATGTATATATGCTTAACTTAGATATTTATTATTTTATAATTAGTAATAATAAAAATAATTTAAGATGTCAAGTCCCACTTGCACAACTGGTTGAGGATGAGCCTCATTAGCAAGGCAACACAGGATCAAGCCTTAGCTAAAACAAATCTAGTCAGCTTAGGGCTGGTGTGGCCTAGGCCAGGTGCGATCCCCATGTGACTTTGATGGATTAGATGTTGTTGGGTCGCCGCTGCGCAAGACACAAGTCAAGCCTGGAGGATCACATACAACTTGACCAAAATAATAATAATAATAACAATAATTTAAAATAAAGTTTATATATATATATATATATATATATATATATATATATATATAAAGAATACTAGATGTATTATAAAATAGTTTGTTATTAAGTATAAATTAATGTTGATGAACATATACCAGTGATTTAATTGAGATAACTTTTCAGATGAAACTATGTGGATTATTTTATATCCTATCCAATGTTTAGGGTCGTCTCTCCACCCATTGTCAGGGACCTGAGAATTGAGTGATCACAAATGAGCACTGTGTATTCATTTATAGAAGAAAGTTTTAGAATTAGCTATTAAATAATAAACTAGTCGTTAAAGAATAATATTAAAATAATCTCAATCAAATAGTTGTTAAAAATAATAGTTAAATTAGAAGAACAAGGGGGAAGAGAATTAAAATGAAATTAAAGACTATATTAATTAGTTTTTAAGAGTCAATTCAAGATAAATGAAAAAATTAATTAAAGGGGATGCAATTTTTTTTTTTTTTGGTAAGCTTGGCAAGGCCTTTTTCCATTCATTTTCTTCAAAAAAATATAGGTTACAGCCATAATTCAAGTGGTTAGGTGGCTTCAACCTGCCTAGTGGGAAACCATATTTGTTGGCCGCCTAACTGCAATATAACATCCAAAAACAGAAAAGTTTAAGACTTTCTAGCAAAGCTATATATGTCTGAGTATATTTAAACCTTCTACATTCTAAATAACTAAAACCAAATTGCATAATCTGCAAATTCTTCATATGACAAAATCAAAGGACAAAACTAATCCAAACAAGCTACTAGTCATTAAATGAATCCAATGGAGTTGGATCCTTCCCACTTGAACTAGGTAATTCTGTTTGAGGGAGACATTAAATATGTTTCTCAATGCGATTGAGGCGGGCATTTTGTTGCTGGATTTGGAACTAAATCAATTGAAATTCCTTATGAATATCCGAGAGTCTATGATCAGTCTTGGAAGCATCAACTGGAGGGTTTGCCAAGGCTTTGGCTACTATATTCTTCATTAATAAGTAAACATGGATTATCTGTTTATATTGGGAGGACCTGTTTCTCGAGTGACTAGGGTGTGGCACCAAGTCATGTCATTCTTCCAAATCTATTTTTGTGCCTGATGCCTGATGATTTAACTCTGCTTCCTAACCCTAAATTAACTGACGAACCTGCATTAGAGTACCTTTCTGGAATGCTTGAGTTGCATGTTGGATAAGTCACGAGGTGGTTTTGTGGCCCCTACCTCTTGCTTGGTGAGGTTGGGGTTGGCTACCTCTATGAATCGGCCTTATCTTTCTACTGTGCCCACAACCCCCACCAATTGGGAGCCTTTGAAAGAGGAGGGGCGAACCATATTGCTACTTAAAATAGCACTGCTAAGATAATAGACCTTTGGACATGACACTAAAACTTAAAGCTTGCAACAGGTTACAAACTTAAGTTCCTGATACTCACACTGTATAAACAAGCCTGTAAGGATACCATGACATAAATGCATATAATAGTGAGTACAAGGGCTGCATACCAAACAATTTCCTTTGTAAATGATTTTGGTCTATCGTGGGAGTTTAGAGACAACAACCCAGGGCTCCCCATGCCGTCGTAGGGTAAGATATGGAATCAAATTAGGAGGAACCATACTCGGAAAATCCTAATTCTTATCAACCAACAAAAACAACGAACAATCAAGGCAATAAACATATTCACCCATGCATGAGATATATATTGAATGCCAAACTAGAAAAATCAAATACATCCGCATGTGAGATAGAAAGATTCCAAAATAAACAGAAACGATAGTGCAGTATTTAGACAATCCATCATGAAAACCACCTTTTTCCTTCTAGAATTCACGGATGAGCTTCCAAATGACTCTAGGCATTGAATTATAAGTAATTACCCGTCGATAAAAAAAATAAATTGAGCGCACAGGGGAAGGGATATAAGGGAGACCTAGAAAAATAACATACTCGCTGATGTAAACCATTGAAGGAAGGGAGCCGTCTGTACCAAGGTGGCAGCCCACTTGGAGCTCCTTCATGTTCAGCCGTCGGTTTGTCGAGAACCTTGTAACCATATCCTTTCTTAAAATAGGAAAACTGTTATTTGGTACTTGCGAATTACCTTCATAAATCCTCAGCGCGGAGGCAACCCTTACACCTTTCCTTGTGCCATAAATGAGCTACATGCACAATTCCACCTTACAATACATATCAAGTGTGTAAGGGTTGGAATGAGGCCACACTCCATCCTTTCCTTTCATCGCATTAATCATGGAATCGATCCCAATGAGGTCATCCTGCCAGATAACACCTCTATCAGGGGAAAGGAGATGTAAATTATTATTAACAACTAAACACATCAAATAATTACTATTAAAAGAAAAAGGTCAAACGAAGAGATTACATAAATAATTAATTAAGGGATAGAGAATTAAGAGGAAAATGAAGACTATATTAGGATTAAATTAATTATTAAGTGTAAAGTCAAGAGATGTAAACAATTGATCAATTAATTAAAGAGGACGTGAATTAAAAGGAAACTATGGTTAATATCAATGATAATAAAGAGGGCATGGTAAATTTAGATAGAATTAATTAATTAACAAGAGAGAAAAATATAATAATTAATGAGGGAAAACTTATATAATTCACTAAAGCCTATAAATGAAGGAAGATAAGCAGAGAAAGGGAAACAACTATAACACACACACACACACACACACACATATTGACAATATTAACCCAATGACTAAGAATTAACCACAAGCGAAGTGAAAATTCCTTGGGGCTGCCTACTCCTTGAGCCTAACCAATATAGGCTAAGCATGTCTTTTTGGGAAATTGAACTTGGGTGGTGATGGAGTTAACAACCCACCTCAACCACTCGATCTACCCTTAGTTAAAAATAATTTTAACTAAAGATTATTAAATAAAGGAAAGGGAAGCAACATTGGGGGAGGGTAGGGGGAATGGGGGGAGAGCAATAACTAATGAATGAGATGGTGGATAATTGGATAACAAGAATGACTTGATTTATAACCATCTTATCGGTTAAATTTTTTAGGGTGCTTCTCTATTTCAAGGGCCTCCTTAATGATTCTTGAGTTGTAGAAAGGAATAGAGGTGAGAATCTTGGTTTGATTAAGGTAGACTAGATGCTTTGAATTAAAAGAGTGCTTGGCTATGACAGAGTTCAAAAGCTGGAGATGATTGACGTCAACAATATTATATTTTTCTCTCTTGTTAATTAATTATTTCTATCTAAAGTTTCCACGCCCTCTTTATTATCATTAACATTAATCTCAAATTTACATCCCTTTTAATTAATTTATCAAATTTTTAAATCTCTTGACTCTTAATAACTAATTTAATCCTATTGTAGTCCTTATTTTCCTCTTAATTCTCTATCCCTTTTTTTTTTAACTAGAATGAGTAGTGTTATATATATATATATATATATATATATATATATATATATATATGTTGAAATATGGCAACAAGAATATTCCAATTTAATTTGTCCTTGAATTAATTGTGAATTAAAATTGAATTTAGTCTTAACAGCTACTTGGAAATAATTAATTAAGTTATTTTGACTTAATTAGTTGGAGAAATTCAAGTTAGAAGTCTTTCTGAAGTCATGCAAGAGCTATCCATTAAATTAAGGAGATAAGATTGAGTTATATTTGAGTTGTAATTAGTTAACTTAATTTACTGAGTTAAGTCTAGTTAAATTAGTTCCAAATTGGTTGAGGAACTAATGGTGAGTTAACAATCAGTTAATTCATGCATGCACTCAACTAGTGCTACTCTAGTTAATTGAAGATTCCCTCATCAGAAACTCATGCATGTCTATTCTGAAATAACGCAATGAAATAGGAGCTTGGGGGCATAGAGGAAGGCTGGAGAGAAGCCAATATTGCCTGTAAGCATCTGTGAGGATTGTACTGAGAGCTGGCTAGCTATGAGAGTTGAGGCTTTGTATAATTCCTATGTATTTACACCATGTATGATAATACAATAGTGTGGGGTTTTTAGCCGAGGCTTTCCCCAAAGTATTTTCATGTGTATTGTGCAATTGATTCTTCTTCTTCTGGTTATATTGTTCAGCTCGATCTTTAAGCTTCTGCAAATTGATAGTAGAAGTAGGTTATAGTATTCTGCTTTGATTTATATTGCATTATCGGGTTAACCTACATCAGATTTTCTACATGGTATCAGAGAAAGATTTGTAGAAATTTTCTACGATATATATATATATATATATATATATATATATATATCGCGTTGTTTGCGTGCAAAATTATGATTTTACATCATATTTTTGAGCCTGCTAAGTGCTTCTGAGACATCAATTATTCCCCATCCCTTCCCTAAGAGTTTTCCCCATGCTTCGTACAAAAATTTCTCATTTTTGGTAGCCTATGGCTATACATTCGATAGAAATGTAATAGTAAATATATACATTTATAGTTTCCCATACAAAAATATTTTTCAAAAACTGAGTGAGAGAACAAACTACTCCTCCATCAGCATTAGACTGTTAAGATCCAGTCCAGTGAATTCTTCTTCATTTCCTTGACTGTTCTCCTCCATCTTGAGTTTTAGTTGCTCAATTTGTTGATTCAACGCATCCACCTCGTCTTCCAATTATCGGATGTGATCCTTCTTTTCGAGTTGAAAATCTTGCATGGCCATAGCCTCGTTTTGCTCCTAAAGGATACATCGATGTAGAATATACAGACCTTTGTGAATCTCCAAATGTTCCTACACACAGTCCTTATAGGTATTCTTGTTGCTACCAAGTTCTCGAACTTTTCCCTCCCTCGATTGATCAGGTGCTCAAAATTAGGCTCAAAACTCAAAGTGGTAGAATCTCGATAAAATTAGCTTTAGATCGAAGTGCTCATCATCTTGATTCCAACGGTGTGAATGACACTCTAATTCGAGCTCATATGATGAAGTTAGAACAAGTCAAAGTTTAGGTTTGACTTCGACAGATGGCAGGAGAAGATGATGTGGCAGGACTCTTCAGCCAATGGGGAAGCACCAAGTTGCAGGCCACTATTGGCCCCGCATTTCACAAATCGCATATCGTAGGCGAGTCAGCATTAAATAATCGACCCTCGAACAAGCCAGGGTGTGATGTGATAATCACTATCGCACATCGCAGAAGGGAAGTACTACAGAAATCGGCCCCCAACGTGCCGGGTTGCGATGCGATAATCGCAATCGCATATTGCATAGTGCAGAGTCCCGTATATATGCTACCTCCTGACTCCGCCCATTGTGATTTGCGATGGATCCTGGATGTGATAAGATTATGGATTTAGTTGATAGTTTCATCGGGTCCACTATTTATCGCAACTGCATATCGCCCACGCCGCGTTCACAAAGCATAAGACTTGCAGGTTCCCGCCGATTGCAATTTTCGATGGAGCTATCGGTGCCGATAGTTTATGGCTTACGCATGGTGAAAGTTTCATCCAGTTAGTGCTTTTTGGAGAGAAATTGTAGGATCATGCTAGAAATGGTGCAATTAGTGGAGCGAATATTGGGAAAACCAGGAGAGGTCATAAATTCTTCAGTTTTCCACCAAATTGGATGCAAAAAGAGACTAGATAACCAGTTTTGGACATTCTTGACTCATTGGAGTAAGTTTCAGAAGCATTTGAGCATTGTAAACATATTTTTTTACACTTTTGAGCATAATACAGAGGCCTAATCCATTGGAAGCTAGACCAAGGAGACGTAGCCCAGGAGGGGTGAACTTCTTTATCATGTTCCTGTTGTAATGTGTTTTTGATGATGTTATGTACATGTTTATGTTGTTGTTTAGTCTCTTATTTATGTTAAATTTCTCATAGAATTAACATAAAAACTCATTATTTCACTTGCAAAAGTTCATCAATCCTTAAGCACAATGAAAGCATTTTGTTTCTAATCTCATGAGGATCTTAGCACAACAATCTAATATTCTAAATCATATCATTTTTGTATCAGAGCTCTAGGTTTTCTTCGTGAAAGAAGGATTTAACTATTTGCAAGTTTATGTCATGCTTACAAGGTTAAAACTCAAAAGAGGAGAAGGGACGCTGGTTGGAATCCCTGAAGTTGGGTCAAGGGAAAGGAGAGCAAGGTTGCCACAATCTCCAACACCAGTTCAGCCTAGAGTTTCAGTTGAGACTCCAAAGATCATATCTCATGAAGGAAAACCTACAAACATGACAGAAGATGAGAAGACCTTCAGAAAGGCTTTCTTTGATATGATAGAGAAGGTAAAGTTCCTCTATGAAGAGAGGAATACTGGTTGCAAGGGTAAGTTCCAAACCTCCCAAAGGAGAAGGTTATTTAGGAGGAGGTAATGGAAAAATAGGTATGGAAATGGAGACAAACCTCCACCCTCTCCACCATATTCTTCATCTTCTTCCGCACAAGCATATTCACCCTCTTCCACTAACACAATCCTTACTCATACTCATCATCATACTTCAAAAGGAACTAGTAAATCACATTTTTAAAACTTGAAGTTAAATTTGAGCTACCAATGTATAATGGTGAAGTGAATGCAGAGAAGCTTGATAATTGGATTCGTTATTTGCAGGTATATTGCAGGATCCAAAACCTTCAAGAGGATGACATAAATATTCAGTTAGCTTCCTTGAGAATGGAGGGTGCAACATTGGTATGGTGGGAATCAAAGACCCAAGAGAGATTAAAAATCATGATAAGATCTCAATTTATTGGAATGATTTAATGTCTACAATCTAAAGACAATTCTACCCTCTAGATTATATGCAGAAAGGCATCATGAATTGGCAGAGCTTTAGATAGCTTAAAGGTCAAAATATGCATGATTACACCCAATAATTCAGGAAAAGGTCTTTGATGTTAGGTGTAGATTTGCAGTCATAGGACACATTTTTGAAGTACATAGGGGGTTTACATAGTTACCTTAGGCATACTATCTTAATGTTTAATCCCAATAATCTATATGATGTGTGTGTGAAAACCACTCATCTTGAGACAAGAGGGAAAAACACCCTAGAAGAAGGTAGTGAAAATCAATTTAAGAGTAAAGGAAATGAAAAGGCTTTCAAAGAGAAGGCAAATAAAAATGCGTCTATCAAAAAATAAGGAGAGAAAGTTACATGCAAACATTGTTCCAGGGAGGGCCACGATTAAGCTCATTATTGGAAGCTTCATCCTGAAATGAGACCAAAGAGAAACAACAACAAGGGAAAACAAAAGATAACTACAACCACTCAATAGGATTTGGGATCCGATTCGGACGATGAAACTAAAATCACAGCCATGGGGTTAAAAGGAAATGAATCCATTGCTAGTACTAGTTCTTCAAACTCACAAAATGAAACTCCAAATGAAAAGAGGAGAATAGAACTTTTTCACATAAGGGTGGTCTAAAAACACAACAAAATTTATACGCTTTTTGATAGTGGCTCTCAAGCCAATCTTATCTCTAAAAACATTGTCAAAAGTTTAAGATTGGAAACCGTCCCACATCATAAACAATATCCACTTGGATGGGCGTGTGACAATGCACAATTGCAGGTTACTAGAAAGTGGAAACTGAAATTCGCCATTACTACAAATTTCATATATGAAGTGGAGCTTGATGTTGTGTCGTTAGATATTTGTGGCATAGTTTTGGGCAACCCGTACTTTTATGACAGAAAATTTATCTTCCATAGACATGAAAACAAATATAATTTATTCAAAGATGGAGTAAAATATATTGTGAGAGTTCATAGCAAGAAAATAAATCTTTCGCTTCTTAATGCAGGGCAGATGAAAAGACTAGTGAATTTGAGCAAGAATTTTGTGTTTCTAATGATCAAACCCAAGAATGATGTTAATAATGAAGCTTTTAAAGGTTGTGATTCAAATTTGAAATCTAAATTGGTTTACATAGTTAACCAATATGATGAGATGTTTCAGGAACCAAACAGATTACCTCCCAAGAGAGGAATCCAACATGAGATACAATTGCAGAAAGATTGTCCTCTTCCTAACATTGGCATGTACCAGATGTCAGTGATGGAAAGTGAAAAAGTTAAGAATCAAATTCAAGAGTTGTTGAATAAAGGGATCATCAGACCATCTTCCTCGCCATGTGGTTCACCTATTGTCTTGGTGGAAAAGAAGGATGGAACATGGCACATGTGTGTGGAATTTCATGCATTGATCATGTAATCATCATGGAATCACTAGTATTATAGGGACCTAACATGCTCCTCTCCTTCAAAAAAGTGTTATCCTCAATGCTCGAGTAGTTATGGATGTTTATGTATAAAATTATCATCCTCCCATGTGGAATATTCAACGGGTAAGTTCTTCCACTTGACAAGATACTCCGAAATTGATTGATTTCATAGCTGTCAATTTCTTGTTTCTATGACTGCTTCATGTTCAAATATGATTTTTCCTTCCTCGTCAAGTTCTAACAATATTGTTTGAACTAGGAGCTTATCACCAATAACCTTCTTTAAGCATGAAACATGGAAAACTAGATGCACTCGGGAAACTACAGGAAGCTCCAATGTGTATCCATAGTACCAATCTTTTGCAACACCTTCTACGTACCATAATACTTTGGTGTAATTGTTATCATTCTTAGCTTACTTGAGGGACATTTGTTTATATCGTTGTAGCCGTAGAAATACCCAGTCACCTTTATCAAAACTTCTTTCACTGTGATATTGATCTACCTGTTGTTTCATTCTATTATGTGCCAAAGTTAGGTTATCCTTTAAGAGTTGGAGAACTTGTTGTTGATGCTCAATGTGATCTTCCACTGCTTGAACATTAGAATTTTCTCTTAAATATGATGTGATGGATGGTGTGTGATATCCATAAAGTGCCATAAATGGGTTCATTTTTGCTGCAGTATGGAAGGAAGTGTTTTACCACCATTCAACCAAAGGCAACCATTTGACCCATTGTGTATTTTTATCAGATACAAAGCAACAAAGATATCCTTCCAAACATTTGTTTACTATCTCATTTTTTCCATCAGATTGAGGATGATAAGATGAGGTATGAGCTAACTAAGTACCATGACAAGAAAATAATTTTGTCCAAAAATTTCTAGTTAAAATGGGATCTTTGTCGCTTACAATAATCTTTGGGTTTCCATGTATATTTTGAATTATTTCCATAAATGCAGTAGAAATTGTACTGGCTTTAAATGGATGAGATAATGCACAAAAGTGTGCATACTTGGTAAGTCTTTCAACTACCACCATGATGACACTCTTTCCTTCGGACTTGAGTAAACCTGTGACGAAATCCATTGAAACCTCCTCCCAATGTTGACTTGGAATGGATAAAGGTTGTCATACACTCGAGGTCTTAATTATTTCAACTTCATTTTGTTGGCAAACCAAACATTCCACCACAAACTTTTGAATATCAAAGTTAAGGCTTGTTATTCTTGATGAGTTGTTTGAATTCAAAACAAAACAAGGATTGTTTGAATGGGTTGTTATGCCTTTTGGTTTAAGTAATGCTAATGTTACATTCATGTGTGTGATGAATGATGTGTTGAGGCCAATTCTTGACAAGTTTGTTATCAGATAATTCCTTCATGAGCTTCAACAAGACACTATAATTGACAGAAGGACAAGGATATCAAAAAGGGGAAGTGTCGATTATCTTTGAGTGGGGCTCAGGGGTAAAAATCCTTTAAAATACAAATGGATAGAGGTTGAAAAGGTGAGGGAACTGTACCCTCACCTGTTGGACAATTGAAATGTGTATTTTGGGATCCAAAAGGCTTCCATTAGGGAGGAGTGATTAGGTGCTCAAAATTACGTTCAAAACTCAAAGTGGCATAATGTCGATAAAATTAGCTTTAGATCGAAGTGCTCATCATCTTGATTCCAACGTTGTGAACAACACTCGAATCTGAGCTCATATGAAGAAGTTAGAGCAAGTCAAAGTTCAGGTTTGACTTGGAAAAATGGTAGGAGAAGATGGCGTGGCAGGACTCTTCAGTGAATGGGGAAGCGCCAACTAGCAGGCCGCCATTGGCCCCACATTTCGCAAATCACATATCATAGGCAAGTCGGCGTTAAAGAAATGGCCCCAAAACAAGCCAGGGTGCGATGCGATAATCACAATCAGACATCGCAGAAGGGAAGTACTACAGAAATCGGACCCTAACGTACTGGATTGCAATGCAATAATCGCAATCATAGATTGCACAGTGCAAAGTCTCGTATATATGTTTCCCCTTGACTCCGCCGATTATGGTTTCTGATGGATCCTGGATGCGATAAGATTATGGGTTCAGTTGATAGTTCCGTCAGGTCCAAGTTTATTGCAATCGTATATTGCCCATGCCGAGTTCAAAAACCATAAGACCTATCAGTTCGCACTGATTTTGATTTGTGATGGAGTTGTCAGTGTCGAATCACTTAGAACTTTTTGGAGAGAAATTGTAGAATCATGCCGGAAAGGGTGCAATTTGTGGAGCGAATATTGGGAAAACTAGGAGAGGTCATAACTTCTTCAGTTTTCCACCAAATTGGATGCAAAAAGAGGCTAGATAGCCATTTTTGGACATTTTGGACTCATTGGAGTAGATTTTAGAAGCATTTTAGCATTATAAACACATGATTTTACACTTTTGAGCATAATAGAGAGGCCCAAGCCATTGGAAGTTGGACCAAGGAGATGTCTCCTAAGAGGGGTGAACTCCTTTATCATGTTCCTCTTGCAATGTGTTTTTGATGATGTTCTGTACATGTTTATGTTATTTCTTAGTCTCTTATTTATGTTAAATTTGTCATAGAATTAACATAAAACTCATTATTTTACTTGCAAAAATTCATGGGTCCTTAAGCACAATGAAAGCATTTTGTTTATAATTTGAGGAGGATCTTAGCACAACAATATAATATTCTAAATTAGATCATCGACCCCCCTGTCCTAGGCATGTGGCGGCCCCAGGAACCAGACAGAGAGTTTTCCTCTGCTGAATTGGTGTGCACACTCATGATCTTTTCCTGTATGCCACAAACCCCCAACTCAAGAATGTTTCTGACACTTAACCTAGAGCCTGTAATGTTCTTCTCCAACTCCCCTTCCCGACTTTGCTTATCTACACAATTCTTGACCTTTCTCAGACAACCAACACTTTGCAAATCAACACACAAGTTCCCCTTGCAACAAAAAACTCCTCGAGAGTCCCCCCTGAATGCTAGTGCTTTGACCCAGAACCTGCAACAGATGCTCAGTGATCGCAGCTTCATCTATCAGGCCTTCACAGAGACCACCTGAGCAAAGATTAACCATAAACCATAACATCATATCAAACTGTTACTCCTTAAATAGAAGGTGCAGGTCTAGATTTTGATGCAGTACTGGAGATTGGTACTCATGGAGCTGAGATCCCAATGCTCCTCCTTAATTTCCCATCTATCCACCATAATTTCCCAGCTCTTCTCCTCATCCTTCATCCCAACCCACACCTTCCTCCCACATTAGACCAGAGAAATTCTGAGCAGAGGGATTAAATGTTTCTCATGCTCTCCCATTAACTTACCATCTCCTATGCTGGATTGCAGGCCTTTACAACAAATTCTATGCCATGGGGGCTGGGTTCTCATGCTATGGGATCTCCCTAACCCAAGTGTAGTACCATCGTGAAGGACACAAACACATTGCTACAATGAGTTGAGACAACCATTACCATGAGGTGCAAGGATAGGCCAGACCAAGTAAAGACCGATGCGATAGGGACAAAAGAACGAGAGGCTAAATGTAAAGGAGAAGGGGGCCTGATCCGAATTAGATCCATGAAAATAATAAGAGAACCATGACTGTATCAAATCAAGACAAAATTTTGAATTCAAGAGCACAGAGTGATCAGGAAGACCTCTGAACAGTGGCAGTTGGCAGCCAGCGAGGAACGACGAGGACCTCAGTCAAAGCACGCTAACCAAGGCCCATGGAGACCATGCAAGAGGCGAAACTAGCACCTGGGAAGCCCGGATCGGGAAAAGAGGCATTTTTGATGCGCGATTGCTGGGAAAAAACCCTCGAGAAGGAAAGCCCTGAAGCACTCAGTCGCATGGAAACCGGGAAAACTGTGGGGAAAGCCCTAAAGGCTAAAGGCGGGACCCATGCTGCAAAACTGGAAGTATTTATCAGGGGTACCCTTGGGCGATAAGAGGAATTGAAGAAAAGTGAGCGATTCCACTCAGCGCCTGATGCGTGGCAGGCAGAGGAGAGAAAAAACTGTTGCTCATCGCACGCTAATGGTCGAGCAAGTCAACCGTGCGAAATGAGCGAATGGCGTCGGATCTAGGGGCTCCAGATCTAACGACTGAGATTGCGCCCGATGGGGGAACTAGATTTAACAGGGGATTAAGCCGTAATGTATAAGGATTTGAGGTCTGATTTGATCGCTAAGGTGGTGGACGAGTCATTTCCTGACGTAACCAAAGAACCGAACCGACGAGGAAAAGCTGGTGCAGTTCGTAGGAGGACAAGTGGCCACTCCCTGTGAGCCATTGATGATGACGCCGAGACAGGGAACTCCAAGCAAGCAGCAACAGGCGATTTGACAGAGGTGGAAGAGGAAACGAGTAGTCATGAGAGTGATTGGCTTTAAAGCCATGAACAGACAGAACAAAACACAAGGAGAACGGAGACTGGAGAAAAAAGAAGACAAAGACAGAGAACGAAGAGACAGTGAAGCAAAGAGCAGGAAGACAGAGAGCTGAGCTAACCTGCAGCATAATGCAGCATCGAGCCATCCCTGAGAGGATCTGTTGGGGAACTTAGCACCACATTGGGCTTCTCCCCCCATTAAAGACCAGAGAGGTCAAGAGTTGGTAAGGAAAAGAGTTTGTGCACTCTAGTGGCTTGGGGAATCCAAGAACCACCTTGCCAAGCAATTCTGTTTCAGAAGACTTAGATTGAGCCCCTTATTGTAATTCTCTTCTTTAAAGACACAATAAAAGAAGGCCACCACTAAGAGTTGGACCAGAGACGTAGCTCTGGAGGATAGGGTGAACTCCTTATTAATTGTTTTGTTCTTGTTTTTGCTTACTGTGTTTCTCTGTTGTTTTCTATTTCCAATGTCTTTGTATTTTGCAATTTGATCAATCTATTGCCTAAAATAACATAGACAAACACCAGCACATGAGTCTGTAATACCTTCATTCAATAATTAATTAACTGAGGTCACTCAAGAGTGATTTTCAGATCAGGGCCATAAAAAATTGGATAGGAGGAGGAACGAAAAAGATGGGAGGCATATCAGGATGAGAGGAAGAAGGGTGATGGGGGTTAAGGAGAAGAGGGGAGGGGGAGGAAGGGGCAAGGACAGGGCGGGGGGTGGGAGGGGGGTGTTGAGGAGAGATAATGTGTGACTAACCTTGAAATTTCCAAATTTTTTTTCCTTTCTAACCTCTTGGATGAGCCAAGAATTCCATCCTCAGACCAATAATTGGATCCCATGACTAAGATTAGGGAATGCATGTCGTTTCCTCTACCTCATTCACTATACTTCTTTCTGCATTCAAATGACAAGCCAAATTCGCTTGCTTATCTTTTTCCTGGTTATTCACTCTTAGGATGTGAAAGAACGACACCATTTCAAAGAAGGGAATCATCCCTTGGGATCTCTTAATAATTTGATTTAGGTTCATGTTATTTGTTGATGAATTATAATTCATATTCTTTATTATCAACATTGAGTCTCCTAAGACTTAGATCTTTCTGATGCCCTTTTTAGAGCCAAGGATAGTTCGAGAAAAAAACCATAAGCTTCAGCTTGATTGTTTGTCTTCCTACCCATGCCCGAAGCATATATGTCCTTGATGTTGCCTTTGATATTAATGAGAATCCCTCCCCCTCCTACCACCCCAATTTATTTATTTATTTAATATCGTGGTTTGACCCTTTCATTTAATAACTAATTGTTTTTATGTATTTAGCTATTAATAATAATTCACATCCCCTTTAATTATTTTTTTCATTTCTCTTCACTTGACTCATAACAAATAACTAATATAGTCCTCAATTTCCTTTTAATTCTCTTCCACCTTGTTCTTCTAGTTTAGTTATTATTTTTAACGACTATTTGATTATAATTATTGCGCTGAGAGGCGCTCTCCACTCCACCCTAGTCGAGCCACGAGGCTCATTCTACAACCCAATATGAGGGGATGTGTAAGTTTATTTATCAATCGAGTTGACACATGCCCCTTTAAAATAAAAATAAATTATATTCTAAATAGAAAATAATGTTATAATAAAAAAATGAATATATTTTAAAGCTATTAGAAGTAAAAAAAATGTGTGAGTAAGATGTTTAAACCTTATACTTTTAAAAAATATAAATAAACTATTTGAGGATATACAACCTAGTATGAGGGGATGTGTAAGTTTATGCGTCTGCCCATCCTGAACTTACACCTGCCCCTTTAACAAAAAAAATGCTCTAAATAGAAAAAAAAATGTTTTCTATAATAAAAAAATTAATATGTTGTAAAGTAATTGGAAGTAGAAAATTGTTGTGAGTAAGATGTTTAAACCTTATAGTTTTCAAAAATATTTTAATAGGAGATTTAAATAAAATATTTGAATATCTATGTTATGTTAACTAATTTATGTCAATATCAACTTCATATATATTTATATATAGAAAAAAATTTGTTAAAATAAAATATTTTAATATCAATTATATATATATATATATATATATATATATATATATATATATATATATATATATATATCATTTAATTTTTTATTTTATTTTTATGTATATATAATGAAAAATTGAAGTTTTTATGGTTAAGACTTTTTTTCTCCTATAGATACTCTATATAGCATTCAAAAATACAATTTAAACAATGAAAAATAACACATTGTATTTGCATTCTAAAGAAGTTTGCACATGAAGAAATTTGATCCCTCTAGGCTGGTTAGATCTGTACTTAAAATGGATCTCTGTTGGTATGATAGAGATGTTGACGTTGTATCCTGTCCTGTTTAACATTTTGACTCGGGAAATTGCATAAAAAACAAAAACAAAACAAAACAAAACAAAAAAAAAAACAAAACTAAACAAAAAAAACGAATAACAGAAGTAAAATAGCTAAATTATTATCAACAATTTTTGGGCTCTAGATTTTGAATATAATATTTTTATTTTAAAATGTAATATAATATATATTTTTTTAAATAAAATTACTTATTTTTTTGTTGAGAGGGGTGTAACATAATATAATGTAAAATAATTAAAAAAAATGTAAAATTTATTTTATTTTATTGTTTAACATCTTTGCTTAAAATGAAATAAAATAAATGTTTATTACGCCGAGAGGCACTCTCCAGCTAAGTATTGTAGAGTTATTGTAATGTCAAGTTATTAGTGTATTTTATTTCATTTTATTTTATTTTGTTTTCATTTTTAACTATTGCACTTTGGTTATTAGTTTATTTTATTTTATTTTTATTTTTATTTGTAAGTTTTTGTAACTCTACAATACTTACAATAATTTAAAAAAATGGGGTAAACATTTGGATTTTTTTTTTTTTTTTTATTACTTTATCTTTACAAAGATAAAGAATTTCAAGGGTCATGACCTGTTTATTGTCCTTCTTCAGTTCTTTCACTACAGGAAACCCTTCACTGTAAGTTTCATACTTAACCCTTACAAAACATGTGAATGTATATATAAAAAAAGGAAAATGTAAAATTTGATCAAAGATTCTTACTTTACTTTTAAAATGTTAGGGTGAATTTAAGTGTTACCGGTTAAAAAGAGTGGTTCAGTAAATTTGGTCTTTTTGATGTAACATTAAAAATTTATCTTTACAAAATGAACTTTATATTTACAAAAGGAACTTTATCTTTATCTTTACAAAAGGTGGGATAAAGATTGGTTAATTTTCTTAAAATTTTACCTTTGCAGAACATGGAGTAAATCCTATGTTCATGTGGGATCAATAATTTACCTTTACAAATCATAGGGTAAACTTGTGTACCTTTACAAAAGGCTAGAAAATTTGTGTTGTAACTTTAAAAAGATAGGGTAATATTTTTTTTTGGTTCATGTAAGTTTAATACTATGTGTAAAATTGTGCTTTACCTTTACAAAACTTTGGGTAAATTTATGAAACGTAAACTTCTATTTTATCTTTAAAACAAGTTAGGTAGATTTGTGTTTTAGGTTATTAGATGGGGCGAGAAATTTATACCTTTGATAAAAGATTTGTACTTTTAAAAGTTAGGGTAAATTTAAGTGTTAATGGTTAAAAATGGGGTTCTAAAAATTTGATCTTCATTAAAATTTTATCTTCTTCATGTAACATTAAAATTTTATCTTAGCGAGATAAAGATTGGTTAATTTTCTCCTTTAAAGTTTATGTAAGATTAAAATTTTATGTTATCTTTATGAAACATGGGTGAAATTATGTTTTACCTTTACAAAAATTTGGGTAAATTTACGAAACATGAGTAAATTTGTGTTTTATCTTTAAAACAAGTTAGGTAGATTTTTTTTAGGTTATTAGCTTTCACAAAAGGTGGGGTGAGAAATTTACACTTTTTGGCAACAAAACTTGCAAAGAGCTTTGAATTCTTTTTTGAAATTTTGCAAATTTACTTTTAATATACAAAAATCACATGATATGTGAAGACTATTGAAAAATATTTTAAACTTGCCCTGCAAATTTATCTTTTTTGAGGTGTAAGGTGTAAAGTCTTCTTATTGGTATTTAAATAATTTAAAATTTATGTTTTTATTTCTCTTTAGAATGGTGACTGGCATGCATTTGAATACATAATCACATGATTTATAAATGATATCATATGTACTAAATGATCACGTGATTTATTATCATATTTTTTTGTCTTATTTGTTTCAAATCCAACTATTTTGTGAATGAATTAAAAATGGTTTCCTCCTCTTTATTAAATGAATTTACTTTATTTTATGTGAGTGATTTATTATTATCACATTCTTTTGCCTTATTTAGGCATTTAAAAGCTTTTTTGTAGTCCCCTAAAACTTCTTCTGCTTGGTTAAGTGTTCCTCTTCCTTGGACATAAGGAAATAAGTTAACGTCCCTAAACCTAGAGGCACCTGGCAGGAGCGAAAGCTTTCCCCCTTACGAACCACTAACGAGTAATTACCTGGTTTTCTTTGAATAAAAATGATGAGTCAACTTGTGTTTGCATATAGCAGTTAGAGATAGTTGTCCCCACTATTGGCTTGACAATTGAGTTATGATAGGTTTTCCCACAATTTAAAGTTCAGATAAAATATAGGTCATAGAGATAATTTACAATTTGTCATTTTTGGGCTCTAGATTTTAACAAAACTAGCGTAAATTCATATCAACTCTGGATCTATCAAGCGCCAAGAGGGATCAAATCTCTCAAGGTGCAAACTTTTCCTATTTCACTGACAAAAGAGGTTTGCAACTCGAGATATTGGATCCCTCATGGCCCTTGATAGATCCAAAGTTAAGATTGATCTACGCTGGTTTTAATATTATTCTTTAACAACTAGTTTATTATTTTAATATTATTATTTAACAACTAATTTTAAAACTTTCTTTTATAAATGAACACACAATACTCGTTTGTTTCTGATCACTTTAACGATGGGTAGAGAGTCAACTCGAAACATTAACTAAGGTATTAGTTGATGAATGTTTTGTTAAAGTATGAAACCATATATGATAATAGGAGAACATATTCATTAAACTGTAATATACTAACATACATGTTTGGAAAAAAGAAACATAATTTTCTCTTCCTACAAATAATGTTGCAAGTTTCAGTGGCCCTGTTTGTCAAGGTTCTTACTGTACACTCTTTCATATCCTTCTATTAGTTTTGAGAATATTCCACAACAAAGTTCTTATAAGTGTTGATATTGAACACCAATTCTGTCAAGGTAGTAGAGATTAATCTTTTCTCTACCACTTTTGTCAAGCTACCACTTTTGTCAAGCTATCAAATTTCTTTCTTATTCCATAGACTCCAACTACGAGATAAAAACTAAAACACATCAAGTTTGTTTACCCCAACATGCCAACAAGTAGCAAGCCCCAACTATATAATATAAGAAAGTAGTAGGTATCCCAAAAGGCTGAAGGGGATCTAATGGAAAGAAGTGTTCGTTGTTAGAAGCCTTCCAATCAATATATAAATGTAGATTTATTATTATTTTAATTGGAAATCTTCAATTAAATAATAAAATTTAATTACGTCTCTCCCAATATAAATTGCATATTAGCATAATTCACTACCTTCATACGTCTTGCATTTTTTAACAGCGTAACATGTGGATTAATTTCCTTTTTGGTGCACAATCTCCACCTTTTATGACAATATGGTGCAGTGGCCCAACCCCTAAAAATCATTATGACAAACTAAGAATAACAGAGAAGATGAAAGGTTGTACAAACCAGCATATTTTTCAAACAACTAATCCAACATCAATACCTTAACTTTTTCATGAAGATATCATATTGATAACGTTTGGATTTCACTGTTTTGAATTTTTTTTTGTTAAATCAGAAAAACCAATATTAATGGAGATATTGGTATTTTTTACTAAATTTTATAAAGTGGCTAAATGTAGCTTTAACCATTCACCTTAAGATTTTTAAAAAATATAATTTCATAAGTCTATTTAACATATTCATTATCATAAAAACCAACCTATATCCATCTTAACTCCACATGTACCACTCTTAGAGGGATTAAATCTATATATCCCTCTCATCACTTGGTAGACTCGGAATTAAGATGGATCTAAGCTAATAGAATTTTATGCTCACATGAATACCATGGTATTAACTTGGCTTATCATAAACCTGCAGCATAAAAACTACTATTAGTAATTTATAAAATTAATAAAAATAATAATTGTTTTTTATTTTATTTTAAACAAGTTAAAATGTTTAAGTGACATTAAATTACAAGATCCATTTTTACTCTTGATCTACCAAGCCCCGAGAGAGATCAAATATTTTTCACTCTATGCTAGTTTGCATATCACGATATTTGATCCCTCTCGGCGCTTAGTAGATTCAGAGTAAAGATGGATCTATGCTGGTTTAATTCCCCCCTTTAAATAGGCTACATTCCACATGAATACCATGGGTCAATACCATGTGCCATATTTATTTTTATTAATACTAATATTAGGGTTAATAATGTTTTTTTGCATGGTATTAATAATAATTTGGCCCATGGTATTTGGCCCATAGGATTCACTTAAATAAAACCTCTTTTTTTAGCCTTCTTAAATAGAAAGAGGGTTATGGACTAAATAAAAAAAGAGGTTTTATTTATTTACCATGCCTCTACTTTATTTATATTTTTATTTATTTACCATACCTTTGGAGTAAGTATAAAAAGAGGTCTTTTCTCTGTTTGCTGCCTGGCATTACAAGATCAACCATTTTGAATATGCCTCATGCATCTACAAAATGTAATTTTATCAATTTGAAAAATTACGACTTTTTCCTTAGGGGAAAAAAAAGTATAAAAAGAGGTTTTATTTATTTACCATACCTCCACTTTATTTATATTTTTATTTATTTACACCCTTGTTTGTTCGTAAATATAAGGTGACTTATGGAGTAAATATATAAAAAAAATGTCTTATTTATTTACTATACCTCTCGTTTATTTATATTTTTATTAATTTCCCATACCTCTTTTATAGATATGGTATTTGGCCCATAGGATTCACTTAAATAAAACCTATTTTTTTAGCATTCTTAAATAGAAAGAGGGTTATGGACTAAATATAAAAATAAGTTTTATTTATTTACCATACCTCTAGTTTAGTTATATTTTTATTTATTTACCATACCTCTAGTTTATTTATATTTTTATTTATTTACCATACCTCCACTTTATTTTTATTTTTATTTATTGGGACCAAATAAAACCTCCCAAACCAGTTATTGGGACTAAATACAACATCTCAAACCAAAAAATGGGTGATTGCAAATGAATTTAACATTGCAAAGCAGAAAATGAGGTGATTGTAATGGAATATAACCTCCAAAACCAGGCGAATCGGGTCAAATGAGTCTTTTCATAGTTTATCAGCCCCTTTTTTTGGGGCTAAATGAAAAAACAATTATTTTTTAAATAAAAGTTGGGCCAAATATATGAAATGGATGTTTTATAAAATTTTCGCCCCTCTAAAATGAAAAACTCCTTAAATTTCGCCCTTGGGCTAAAACTCGCCCCTAAAATTTACCATGTGTGTTGGTTGAGATAGAGCAGGAGGTACAGATCATCAGAGCGAGGTTGCATTACTAGACCTCGGGGTAAGAGAATATTGTCATACAAGTTTGTATGTTGGGCATGCATGTATGCAGGTTAAGGGTTGTTATATGCATTATGGTTATGTGTATGCCTTTCATTATATTGATGTTATGGTTACATACATGATAGATGTTAGTTAATCAGTGTGATCATATGTACATGCATTGGTTAGTCATGCATGGTATTAACTTGATGACTATGTTATATGTTGTTGATGATTATGTTATATGATTAACTTGTTGTTGTTATATGTTAGTTAACTTGATGATTAGGGTTATTGCATTTAAGATCTTGATGTTATATGTATCATGTTAATATAGATTGGCCTATGCAAATGGTTATGGTTACGATATTTAGGTATGAGCTGACATATTTGTGATATTGTGTCATACTAATTTGGACTGACTATGCAGATGTGATTGTTATGCATGAATGACAATTGTTTATGAACTTATGAGTTGAACATGTTAGCTAGTTACTGTTATGGATATCATGACCTTATTTATGTTTGAGTTGATGTGTTGTGAAGTTATATCATGCTAAACTAGATTGATTGTGCAGACAAGATAGCCTCCCCTGAGATACATCAAGGTATGAGTTTGATTATGTCGTCTATTTGGTGTTTGAGTGTTTGATTATGTCATCTAGTTGATTTATTTAACATGGTATGTTTGCAAGTTGTTTGAATGTTTGATTAATTGCATGATATGAGTATGTGTCTATAAGATTTCATGAAGGAATGATCTTGTTTTAAGACGGTTGTACTAACACATATGTGCTAAGACAACTGATATGCGCTTGAGTGTAAGTGTGGGCTAGTTGTAGTATTATGATTTTTACTATTAGTTGATTATGACATGATTGTTCATCTTGGTAAGGATGATTTCAATTAATATATATGATGTCTTGATTTTGGAACATGTGGTTGACATGTGTGAGTAGTTACAGGGCAACATACTTAGTATTAGTGGGACAAGCTAGCAGTTGATGTGTTTATATAACTAACAGCCGAGTGATGTGACAATACATAGTAAGACTTGATTGCAACAAAGTAAAAATGGTAAAGGAAAGGAATTAGGTAAGAATTCCT
This sequence comes from Pinus tabuliformis, assembly GCA_031772625.1. Lineage (NCBI taxonomy): Eukaryota > Viridiplantae > Streptophyta > Pinopsida > Pinales > Pinaceae > Pinus > Pinus tabuliformis. The sequence continues at coordinate 488,804,595 of CM062805.1, forward strand.
TTAGCTATGTTTGGAAACCCTAATTCCAAATGAATAAGTTCTTTGCATATAGGAAGTCTTCTTAACCTTGATTTTTTCTGACATTATGTGGATATAAGTTATATTCATGAACATGTATTTGACAGGTATATTAGCTAGTTTCTAGTTTTAGCTAAGTTCGTCAAGGGAATTGGAGTCTCTTGAGAGATGGTATGGATGTGTTTAGTTACAAGTCACGTGCTTGGCACAACAAGGTAACATAATCGATCTATTGTTATATTTTTTTATACAATGACAGTTATGTGCTTATGGCAGTATGATACAGGGAATTGCATGGCAAGTAGACTGTCATGAAATCTTGAAGAAGGCTCGGGTTGTGCTTTCCTTTGGAATTACAGGGAACCCATGGGGATTTAGTCATAGTGTTTGTTGCTAGTCTTGTGCTTTTGGTATTTTGTGATTTGTTCCGCTTGATTTGTGGTCTTGATTGTGTCTAGTGCATGATTATGGCACTTTGTTTGTGGTGTCGTATTTCTATTGGTTTTCATGATTTTCTTCTGGTTTGTTTCTTGTTCTTTCCTTTTATGTTTTGAGGGCCTTGGAATTGGTTGAGAAAGAGGAAGGTTAACGGAGTTCAAGAAGAGTTCGATGAAACCCAACAGGTAATGTAAGACCTAAATGAAGCTCGGTGCATGAGTAAGAGCAGTTGAAGGCAAGAGTATGACAACTGGTTGGATTGGTTGTGTCTATTGGTGTAAATGGACGGTGGAAGGACAGTCGCGAGAAAGATAAAGTAAATGGATTTGAGGCATCTTATGCCTTAGATATGTTGGGAACGGTTGTTCTCAATGTTGTGCATGTTGTGCACGGATAAAGGGAGTTCTCTTAACCTAGACCTTATAATATCTGGTAATTAAGTTATGATTATGATTATGATGATGTCTATATATGTATGTATGTATTATTTATGTATGTCGTTCTCTGACGGGATTATGATTTTTGTGCTAATTTTAATATATATGTATGCATGTATGTATCTATGTGACGAGGCTCATCAATGGGTAAATTATATGGACCTTAATGCCACTCTCTAGCTTATTAAAATCAACTTTTCTCACATTTCTTTACATGTTTTGTTATATTTTTCTTAGTGAGAAGAGTAAAGATGAGATGTCATGTCTTGTGGTCTAATGTGCATTAATTGGAGGTTTTGTAGCAAATTTTGGCTAATTAAAGTGCAGGAAATCAAAGTAGACAAGCAAGAGGGATTTTAGGAGATTGGATCACCCTCCTTAAATCCTCACTCACTCGAAGATTCCTTCACCAGATCTCATCAACTCAAAGTTACAAGTAGTCAAGCCATTAAGGTCATTGGCAACTAAGCCAATGATAGTTGAAAATCAATTGATCTCAAGTTGGGAGCTAAGCCTCCCTAAACTTTAAGGAAGTTGTTGGTAGCTTCAGTTATATAAATAAGAAGGCCTAGAGCCTCATTATGATTCTTCTTCTTTTTTTTTTGTAGCCAAGAGGCATTTTCGAGCTAAGACATTGTGACTGATGACTCTTATGTATTTTTTATCTTTTAATGAAGATGAGAAGCATTCCCTTGATCCAACACTGATTTGACTCAGAGGGCTGAAGCTCTTGGGTTAGGCCCCAATCCTAGCAGCAGAGGTTCCTCTTTTTGTACATGTATGTTTAGATTACATTCATAGTTAGTTGTTGAAGTGATTTTGGTTTTGTTAATCTGAAAGTACTTGGATGATTAATTAGTTTGCTTCCATTTGTGGATATTTAGATCAGTGGTATCATAGTAATAGTAAACACTTTAGAAAATCTTGTGATAGTGGCTTTCACCTCATCTCCCTTATGCGATCATGACTTGAGGGTTCCATTCACACAACCTAAATACAATTTTCTTGTTTGATTACTGCATAATCTAGGGTTTCTTGGTGAATATATCATTCTCTTTAGTTTGTTATGGTTTAAAAGCACTTCCATTCATGAACTTAGCCATTAGCTAATAATAACTCTGTTTTCCTCCATTCAACTAATATTTTCCATGTATAGATGAATTTGTGCATAAATGAAGAAAAGAGTGTATGTTGTTGCAGGAGCTTCTAATTTGCAGGGAGACCTCATCTCATTCACCTCATCCAAGTCTTATCCACCTATGCTGCCAAGGTCCACCAAACCCTAAATCATAATTCTTGTTTTGTAAGCAAAGCAGTCACTTCCATTGAGCAAATCCAACCATCTTGAAGCATTTGACTAAGCCTTGGATAGTGTGTACCTCCTTCATGCATTATTACCCCATCATACACCTTTCCTGCACTTCATTATACCTTTCCTACCATCTCCTAACCTTTCGGCATGTTTCTTATAGTAAAACAGGGCATCTTGAAGTAGAACTAGGACATCCTGTAGTACTACAGGAAACCCAGTAGCAGCCTGTTTTAAGCCTAAATTGAGCATAAATTATCATATAAGGTTAGATTAAGCCTCCACTTAGCTTCCATACCCTTGAAACTAATCCAGACCTTTTCCTCCATACCTATCTCCCCTTCCAAAGAACAAGTTGAAAAATTAGCATTTGCATTCATAAAACTAAACATCAAAAAAGTCGTTTCTACAATTTCTAAATTAACACATGCATGCAACAATGATAATAATTCTTAGATCAAATTTCATGCTCAGTTAGTTCAGGTCATTAAATGTTATAAACAAGGTTAAGCTAGGTTTCGTTTGCAAGAAAAGTGTGTAGATGTTTAGTTAGATGATTTCATGTCACTTTATAGCATCTTCCAATTCAGTATTTCATTTCCTAGAGTAGGCAACAATCCCTTTTTGCATTAAGGATAATTTCCCTTTTCCATTTGGTAGTCAGACTCCTAGTCAATAGAAGACTGGATTGAAAAACCCTAATGGTCTATCGCCTCAGTTGAAAAGTGATAAGAGTAGACCATTGCATCTACCGTGTATACAGCACTATCACCTCCAAGTTTGTATGAACTTCAGGTTGATGAAATAAAGTTGGTAGCCCTAGGAGTTGCAACATTCTTGCTGCAATACTAGTGCTCATCACTTTCTTGCGTCATTGCCAGGGAGGTGCCTAAGTAGATGTGATTTCTGCTTTCTTTCTTGCGTTCTTTCTAATTCCGCAAATAGTTTCATTCAACAAATAGTTGCAGTCTTTTTATTTCTTTCAAATTCTAAAAATAGTTCCATCTAGCAAGTAGTTGTAATTTTGTTTTGTTTTCTTTCCATTTTGCAAGTAATTCTGGAAAAAACCCAACAAAAAAAAACCAAAACAAAATCCTTTCATGCCTTGTAGGAATAGGTACAACTTAGGGATATTTTTGCCAAATACCCCCACTGCATCAAACAACCAACCTTCCCTTTTCTTCAATGCCTGTGAACTAGAGGACCCATTAGGTTAACAACCAGAGATCTTTGAAGAGGCTATTGGGGAAGAAGAAGAGACCATTCCACTGACCTACACCATGGTTGAAAATAGAAATGGGATTGGAGATATAAAAGGAGCTAAGAATAGAGTTGAGAGTGATTTTCCCATCAAAGAAACTATCGGGATGCTAGGATGAAAAACATAAGCCCCTATGTCGTTCCTCACTTCCATGGCCTAACCTTAGAGGACTCGGATACCTATTTTTTCGAGTTTTTTGTCATATGCAGAACTTATGATTACACCTTTGACGACCAGAGGTTGAAACTGTTCCCATCCACCCTCAAAGATGTAGCCTTGCACTGGTTCATGTGTTTACCTGGGGACAACATCACCACATGGGCTCAGATGCAACAAGCCTTTAACAATAAGTATAGGGACTACTGCAGGTCCAAATCTACCAAAGAGGAAATTTTTAGAATGACCCTGGGACATGATGAATCTTTGGAATATTACGAGAAAAGGTTCCAACTCAGCTACAAAAGGGCCAGGTGCATGCTTGATCCCGAATCACTTAAACTAGTCCTTATTAGAGGGGTCAGGGAAGATCTTCTAGAAACCATAAACCTACTGTCAGTTACCATATGATGATATTAAGACAGTTTTCAAAAATCTTTCTAGGACAGCTAGAAAGAATGGTAGGGATAGTCAAGCTTTGGCCAGTTCATCCTCCTCCAACACATCCATAAAAAATGAAATTGGGAACATGTTGGAAGACTTCAAGAGTGAAATGTTGCATACCTTTGCTCTGCAAATGGACACCATGCAGATCAAGAGGAAGTAGGAGGAAGCAAAAAGAGCCTTAGTTGTCTTCTGCCCTAGATGCACCAGGAGGCACCCTAGGAACGAATGTCCATTGAATATTATAGAAATTTGCTCGGTCTGTGAGGAGAACCACTCCATAGACAAGTGCCCTTCTTTGCTTGGATTAAAATTTGTGTATCAGGAAATTGAACGGATGACTGAACAACTCTGCTGTATCAACCAAAGGATGCCCCAAGGACCTTGACCATACCAGCAAGGCATGCAAGGGGAGTCCTATTCATATTACAAACCTAACTAGAATACCTACATTCCCCCTTGGTTCCCTCCTTCTCATCCTTCATGGTCTACACCTTCTCCCTTGTCTTTTTCACCTCAATACCATTCCCAACTTGCCAACCAACCATTTCAGCCATATGATCCTCCACAACCTCAGTGGAATGCACTATCCCAGGGGTGGAGGCCCCCATTCAACTAATATCTAGCCTTACTTCCTCCACCTCTATCTTAACCACAACTCATACACCCTACTCCACCTAAGAAACCTCAGATGCCTGCTCAACAAAATCCAAACTTGAAAAACAGACAAGCACAACAGATCTGCAATGGAGAAGCACCTTACCCTGCCTATGTTGTGGAAATCAAAGAAATTAACCTCAAGTCTGGAAGAGTGCTTCTAGATAATCAACCTCCATCTCCACCTAAGTTGATTGAAGAGGAAAAGGAGGAGAGTGTCCCTCAAGAAAATCCACCTCCTTTTCCTGAGAGATTAATCCATCCTATCCAGCACACCCTAAAAGAGACTAAACTTTTGAGTGAATTGAAAAACTTGTGTGTTAAAATCCTGCTTCTCCAAGCTATCAAGGATGTCCCTATCTACAACAAGTTAATCAAGGAGAAATGTTTCAAATATCCTAGGAGGCGAAAGAAAGACACCCCTGCCATTAATTTAATGGGATAATTGTTCGACTTAATGTTGGGGGGATGATTTACCCAAAGTATTTAGATCTTGGAAGTCTCGTGGTAGATGTACACATCGATGGTATCATTGTCCCCCATACCTTGATCGATCTTGGGGCTGCCATCAATGTGATGACTAAGGAGACTGTGCTTAAACTGAATCTCCGAGGATCATTAAGAAAGGCCACAATAGTCTTGCAGCTTGCAGCCATGTCCACAGTAGCTCCTAAGGGAGTTGTTGAGGATGTGATGGTCTCCATTGATTCCTGGGAATACCCTGCTGACTTCTTAGTTCTCCAACCTAATACCAAATTCAATGGTTATCCTCTCATACTTGGAAGGCCATGCTTAGCCACTGCTGATGCTTACATAAGTTGCAGGGCTGGGAATATGACCATTAAAAATTGGCATTTTTCCAAACAATTGGCCGTGTACCCTCCTACTCAACCATCTTTGGAGCATGAATTACCATTATGGTTAGAAGAGGAGGAAGAATATGAATTCTACTCTTCCCCAATATGTACCCTAGATGCTACTATAGGAGGGGGGCAACCTGATGAAGATGACCTGATTGATAACAATCCTCTAGAATCAACCCCCCAACACCATGTCCCTTGAGGAGTTAATCAAGAAAGCTAAAGATAACCCTTGGAATGATTTGTGCCTAGTTGACTCAAGTACATCAGGAAGAGGAGTTATGTGACATGCTAAGAAAGAATCCGGATGCCTTTGCCTAGAGTTACAAGGAATGAGGGAGTGCACCCTTTGGTGTGTACTCACCACATTTACATCAAGGAAGGTTGCAAGCCAATAAGCCAACCTCAGATGAGAATGAACCCATCCCTCAAGGATATAGTCAAAGAAGAACTGCAAAAGTTGTTGGATGCAGGGTTCATTTACCCCATCTCAGATAGTGAGTGGGTGTCTCCTCTAGTTTTGGTTCCAAAGAAAAATGCGAAGTGGAGGATCTATGTGGACTACAAAGAGTTAAACAAAGCCATAAAAAAATACCATTTCCCTCTACCTTTCATTGACCAAGTATTAGATGGTCTGAGGGGGAAGAAGTTCTTCTCTTTCTTGGATGGATTCAGTGATTACAATCAAATCCAGATCAGCCCAGAGGACCAAGATAAAACCACCTTCACCTATACCTGGGGTACCTTTGCTTATAGGTTCCTTCCTTCTGGGTTATGCAATTCCCCTACCACTTTCTAGAGGACAGTCCTGAGCATATTTGCAGAGCTAGTCCATGACTCTGTGGAAATTTATATGGATGATTTCACCCCCTATGGGTGTGATTTTCTGGAGGCTCTCTCTAACTTGGGAAGAGTATTAAACAAATGCATTGAAATGAACTTATCCCTTAGTCCTGAGAAGTGTGATTTCTTGATGTCTATAGGGATTGTTCTAGGTCACTCAAGAAGGACTGTAAGTAGACCCAAATAAGATAGTTATCATAAAGAGGATCCCTACTCCTCAGAAGCAGAGGGATGTCAGAAGTTTCTTAGGCTTAGCTAGATACTATAGGAGATTCATAAAAGACTTTAGCAAGACAACCTCACCTTTGTTTGGACTATTTGCCAAAGACTCCAAATTTTTATGGTCAGAAAGCTACCAAGGGGCCCTAGAAACCCTAAAGGACAAGTTGACTACTGCATCTATACTCTGACGCCCAAATTTGGCTCTTCCTTTCCACATCCATGTGGATGCCTCTAACAAAGCTATGAGAGCAACTCTGGGCAAGATAGATGACAAGCTAACTTATGCCATTTACTTCATCAGCAAAAAACTATCCAAAGCTAAGTTGAACTACACTGTGACTGAAAAAGAGCTCCTAGTTGTTGTCCATTCCTTGAATAAATTTAGACATTACATCACTAGTTACGAGATCTTTATACATACTAAACATGCTTCTATTAAATATTTGATTAACAAACCTAATGTGAATGCCCGAATTATTAGATGGTTTCCTTTGTTACAACAGTTTGATCTAACTATCATTGATAGGCCTAGCAGAGAAAATGTAGTTGTGGATTTTTTGTCCAGATTGGCTTTGCATGTAGGTAAGGAAGGAACTGTTGATGACCAGCTGCCAGATGAGCATTTATTCGCCATTTCAGTTCTCTCTCTGTCGTTTGCTGACATAGCCAACTACTTAGTAGTTGTACAGTTCCCTCCAAATCTGTCCTCCAAGGAAAAGAGAATAATTATAAGGAAAAGCATCCCATTTACTTGGATTGGGGGTAATCTCTTCAAGTTGGGCCCAGTTCAAATTCTAAGAAGATGTGTCAGGGAGGAGGAAGTTTTTACATCCTTATAGCCTGTCATGATGGGCCTTGTGGAGGTCACTTTGCAGCCAAAAGGAAAACCTTCAAGGTACTACAAGCTGGTTACTATTGACCCACTCTCCACCAAGATGTAAGAAGATATACCAGCCAATTTGACCAATGCCAAAGAATGGGGAAACCTACTCCCAGGGATGAAATTTCTCTGCAACCTCAAGTGACTTTTGAGCCATTTGGAAAGTGGATCATGGATTTCATTGGGCCCATTAATCCTCCATCAGGATATAAAAAGTACAACATTGTCTGCACTGACTACTTAACGAAGTGGGTTGAAACTAAAGCTGTCAAGGTAGCAATAGAAGAGAAAGTGGTTGAGTTCTTGAGGGAGAATGTGTTTTACAAGTTTGGATACCCTAGAGAGTTAGTCACTGATCATGGCACTCAATTCACCTCAAACATGATTGATAATCTATTAAGCCAACATAAGATCAAATATAGGAAGTCCACTCCTTACCACCCTCAGGCTAATGGACAAGTAGAAGTTACCAACAGAGCATTGGAAATAATTCTGACAAAGGTGGTGAGCAACAACAGGAAGGATTGGGCTGACAGACTAGTGGAGGCCACTTGGGCCTACAATACAACTTGGAAGACAACCACTAGATTCACCCCTTATGATTTGGTCTATGGGAAGAAGGCTCTTCTCTCCATTGAGTTTGAGTACAACACTTTAAGAATGGTAGTATAGTTGGATCTGGATGTTACAAGGGCACAACAAGAAAGGCTTCTCCAGCTCAATGGGTTGGATGAATTTGGGATGCAGGCCCTCCTACACACAAAAGTGACTCAAGTACAAAGAAAGCTCTGGCATGACAAAAATATCAGAGACAAATTGTTTCAAGAAAGTGATTGGGCTCTTCTGTATGACTCAAGGTTTAAGTATTTCAAACACAAGTTGATGACCATATGGTTGGGCCCATATGTGATAGAAAAGTGCCATGACAACGGGGTTGTTTAGATAAGAACCATTGATGAAGAAGGTATCCCCTTTCTTGTCAATGGGTATAGATTGAAAGCCTACAAAAAAGCCTATGCCAAAGGAGGAGTTCGTCAATAGTATCATTAAGGATGTAATGGTGATTGAAGGAGTCCCGATTTCTGCCTCACAAAATTCTTGAAGATTGTGAATCTTTGAAAAAATATAAAAGGAAAAAAGGAAAAAAGAAAAAAACAATAACAAACCAAGGTGAACCTCCATGAGGTAGGTGAGGCCCACTTTTTGGTTGAAAACCTCCTTGAGGCAGACCAAGAGTGAAAAAAAGAGAGAAAAAAATACCCCTAGGTGAAAACCTCCTTTGATGCGCCTAGGGTAGTCAACTAGGATGAAAACCTCCTTTGAGGCAACCTAGTTGTCTTTCAAAAAAAAAACACACAAAAATGTAATGGCAAGGACCTCAAACTTTCCTACTCATAACAGTTTTGGTTTTTGCAAGTTTTCAAGAAAATAATGGACACCAAGTTCAGAGGGAAGAAAGCCACGCAAAACCCCAATTTTGCTTCATTCATTTCATCTCCTCCATGACCATCATGTTTCATTCATCCATACTCATATCGAACCATCAAAAATCCAATTTTCAGGTAATTTTGTGACTTCTACAGGAGTTTCCTATAGCACTACAGGAAGTCCTGAAAATCTATAGGAATGGTATTCCGATTGAAAAATCATGATACATACCTATTTTGGGTTGAAAAATGGGGACATTGACTTCACCACATCTCAACCAACACCATTTCATGACCTTTTCACCCTCTGTGTCCATCAAGAAATCCATTTAGAAGAAGAAAATATATATAAAAACAAAAAGGAAACAAAGACAAAAATCAAAGGCCCACACCACCAGTAGCCTACCTCACCTACCATTCCATTGCCACCCCTTCCACTCCTACTTCAGCACCTATTCACCCTCCAATCAAAATAAAGAATTTTTTTTCAAAAAGAGGCAGTTATAGGATTTCCTGTAGTACTACAGGAAACCCTGTAGCAGTCTATATTGAAACAACAACAATCTCTAGGCTCATCCTTTAGCACCCATGCATTGGAAGAATAGCAGCACACCTGCAGGCACTATGGAACCTCTCCAAAGCTCAGCAGCAATAGAAGAGGCCAACACCTACACATCACAACAAGAAGACAACCTATCAGTAGAATAAAATCAACAAAACGAGAGAAGAAGAGAAGATGTACCTAAACTAGATGAAGCATAGTAGAGCCACCCTCCAGTATGCATCAAAAAAGAAAAGGAAGCCACATGCATGTCACCTCATCCACACTCTCTCCTAAGTATGAATATGATTAAAATTGTAGGAATATGAAAAAGTTAGTTTTATAAGATGAAGGTGGCCAGTTAACTTGGCCACCCTCAGCCTGATAACAAAAAGTTAAAGTGCTAGTCAACTGAACACGTGTCAAGGTCACATCAAATGAAATAAATCAGAAAGGTGGTCGAGTTATATTTTACAAGAGTGGGTGATGATTATGAGAAAGGTTTGCATGATAACTAATAGTGGGCCAATGGTCCAAAAGGAGAAATTACATCCCTAGCCAACCAACACATTGCTCAATAAAATTGACCATAAATAGAAATATTCCCTAACTTTCATGCAATACATCATTCATTTCGAGATTTTGAGAGTTGGGACCACCTAGAGGAGCCATCAAAGGAGAAAGCTAGTATTGGCCATCCTATAGTGAGAACCTATAGGAAACGTTGGAAAAATATAGGAAACAGTGAGGAAATCTAGTTTCGGCCATCCTACAGTGAGCACCTACAAGAAACACAGGAAAACTATAGGAAATAATGAGAATTGGCAAAAATTCTACAAGGGGGTATCTAGGGCCTAGCTATTCAATAATTCTCCTCAACCAAGGCATTGTAGTGAAAGGTAGGTGCCCACATCCTCTATGCTTTCATTTGTAAAGAGGAAAGGAAAAGAAATTGTCATTTCTTTCTAGTAATTACAGTGTGCATAGAGATAGACAGAATTGTGTGGAGGATTCTGTAGAGTAAAGGGAGAATTGTAGTCATCACCCTCCTAAACTCTAAACCCTCAATCACTTGGGAAATATCTTAAGCTATAGCCACCAAACTTTATATTGACAAAGAGATAAGATGACAGGAGGTTTCAACAGAAGGGAGCCAACCAGAACAACTAGAATACATATACATCCTCCTATGGTGGAGATCTTTAGAAGGCATCAATGGTTGGGATTATTCGATCTACTTAGAGGATATGATGATGATGTAGCTAGGGAATTTGCAATGTCACTCATACCTCAATCTAGAGTCAGTGCCACTATTGTAGTGAGAGGATTGTTAGTAACAATTACCCCTGAAAGCATTAGCAGAATCACTACACTTCCTCTAGGTTTACAATGGAGAAAAGAGGATAAATCTAGCAACACTCTTGCCAAGAAGAACTTTTTCTTGGAAGATGAGGAACCAATTGAGGACAAAAATGGGATTAGAAGGGAGAGCATTCCATATCCTTGGGATGAAGTAAGTTATCACATTCTCAAGTATATTTCTTGTGAGGGAAGGCTCAGTATAGTCTATGGTTATTAGTTTAAACTCCTCCATGAGCTGAGATTTGGAGAAGAGTTACCTCCTCATAGAATACTTAGTGTGCCCTACTTCTTATTTCAATCAATAATAGACATGAGCATCAAAGTACATGAAGGAAAGAATTAAAATCTGGTACATCATGGACTAATCAAGCTCATACTAGAAGATGCCCTAAGACAATTAAGAATCCCTATTATGTGGTCAACATTTGCAGACATGAACAAAGAAAATGTAATTCAAGCCATTGAGTATGAAAGAGACCCAAATTCTAGTTGTGAGGAAGAGATATAAGAACTAGAAGAAGAAGAGAAAGAAGAACCAGAAGAAGAGGAGGAAGAAGAGCATGAAGGAGGATTAGAGGAACATGGAGAAGAAGAAGAAGAACTAGAGGAAGAAGAGGAGGGAGAGATAAATGAAATAGAGGAAGAAAATGACAGTAGGGGAAGAAGCACACAAGGATTAATCAAGTCCTAAAATACATAGCAAGGAAGGAGAGGAATCCCCAAGAGTGTCTCCAGAAGCCATAGAGAAGGAGGCAGTTTCTACCTTGACAGCTCTAAGTACACCCATAAAATCAATAGGAAAGACGCAGAGGCAGACTCCCCTATACTTAAAAACAAGGAGGAGCACTAGGATAAAACAAGGGAGACCTCAAACACCTACCAATAATCATATAATCATTGAAGACTCGCCAAGAGAACAAGAAAAGCTAGTCTCTCCAAGATGGAGAGGTGAAGAGGGCACATCAAAACATGCTTCCCAAGGTCACCAATCACCTATGTTAGGAGGCATGTCACCAGTTCAACCTCAGAAAAGAAAATTAAAGAAAATTTGACCCATTTTCAAAAAGGGAAAAGCCTCCTACAGGAAACACAGACAGTCCTATAGGAATCTCTGTCAAAACTACATGAAACATAGAAAAAGGAGCAAGAAGAACAACAGAGACAAAGGGAAGGAATGGAAGCAACAACACAAGTACGGGAGGAGACAGATACTCCAAATACAGTAATGGGAGAATCCCAAGAGCTACAAGAACCCAGCCAACAGCCAAATCTCAGCTCCTATTATAGACTCATTGAGGGAGGCAAAGTAATACCACAAAAAATTTCCATCCCTCTATTCTTTGAGCTTGAAAAGGAGAAAGAAAGGACACATCGTTGGATGCAATTTGCTAAATAAAAAATTGTAGAGGGTGTGGGCCATATGGAAGAGAAGCTACTAGAGATGGGCAGAGATTTGAGTGAGATAAGAGATAGGGAAAGAGTGATGAAATCTCAACTAGAGGCTGAGAACACATGGCTAAGGAGGAAAGTATAGGAAAAAGAGAGCCAATTGACCACTATGGCAAGTCTATCCATGGAGGAACTCCAGTGTAGGATGCCAAAAAAATCATATGCCTTGTACCTCAAAGAAAAATGGTTGCAGTTTCAGATAAAGACCCTAACACAACGAGGGACTATGCCTTTCCAAGACTATATGCAGTTCATTGAGCTCTGTGACCAAAGCACCCTGGAGGACAGGGCCAAGATATCTAAATTCTACTTACATAACTTGGCCTTAATAGACTTGAATGTGTGGTACCCCAATCTAGAGTTGGGGGACTTACAACTGATGGCCTTGACATCATGGATGAGCCATGAGGAGGCCAGGGCTAAGGAAGTAAAAAGAGTATATGAAATAGAAGAAACATACCCCCTTTACATCAGAGCAGAATAGAGAAATTCCATGGATTTCATTAGCACCCACAACCTCATTGCCAATGATCCCTAGCTTGCACCAAGATACCTAGCTACACAAGAGCAAGCAGTCACTCATTTTGAGGATAGTTTGAGATTGCTAGGGGATGAAAGCCAGCAAGCATGCCAAAGGATATGGGGCACCTTACCCTACAACGTAAAGATTAGGGAGTATCATTACCCTAAAAGAATGAGGGATGCACTAGAGAGGACCCCATTGGATAAGAAGGGACTACAGATACTCAAACTCAACTGGATTGGCTTCAAAATCAGTCCAACATTGCTCTTGTGTATGTTAGGAGGGAGAAAGGAAGAAGAAGAAAGGAAGAAGTGGGAGGAAATAGAGAAGCATGTAGGATTTTATCCACAAGAGGAGGATACAACAACAGAAGCCTGGAATGTCAGAGAGGCCATCAAAGCAATGAAAGACATGGACATATATTGAGTTTCTCAGAGGATGAGAAACATTTTCAGTACGGGGGTGATGATGAGGCTCATCAATGGGTAAATTATATGAACCTTAATGCCACTCTCTAGCTTATTAAAATCAACTTTTCTCACATTTCTTTACATGTTTTGTTATATTTTTCTTAGTGAGAAGAGTAAAGATGATATGTCATTTCTTGTGGTCTAATGTGCATTAATTGTAGGTTTTGGAGCAAATTTTGGCTAATTAAAGTGCAGCAAATCGAAGTAGACAAGCAAGAGGGATTTTAGGAGATTGGATCACCCTCCTTAAATCCTAACTCACTCGAAGATTCCTCCACCAGATCTCATCAACTCGGAGTTACAAGCAGTCAAGCCATTAAGGTCATTGGCAACCAAGCCAGTGATAGTTGAAAATCAGTTGATCTCAAGTTGGGAGCTAAAACTCCCTAAATTTAAGGAAGTTGTTGGTAGCTTCAGTTATATAAATAAGAAGGCCTAGAGCCTCATTAGGATTCTTATTTTTTTTTGTAGCCAAGAGGCATTTTCGAGCCAAGACATTGTGACTGATGACTCTTATGTATTTTTGATATTTTAATGAAGATGAGAAGCCTTCCTTTGATCTAAATGAGTTGACTCAGAGGGCTGAAGCTCGTGGGTTAGGGACCAACCCTAGCAGCAGAGGTTCCTCTTTTTGTACATGTATGCTTAGATTACATTCATAGTTAGCTGTTGAGGTGATTTTTGTTTTGTAAATCTGCAAGTATTTGGATGATTAATTAGTTTGCTTCCATCTGTGGATAGTTAGATCAGTGGTATCATAGTAACAGTAAACACTTCAGAAAAGCTTGTGATAGTGGCTTTCACCTCATCTCCCTTATGGGATCATGACATGAGGGTTCCATTCACACAGCCCAAAACATATTTCTTGTTTGATTACTACATAATCTAGGGTTTATTGGTGAATAGATCATTGTCTTTGAATTTCTTATAAGTATTTTCAATTTTCGTTTTGATATCTTGAGTTTGATATGGTTTAAAAGCACTTCCATTCATGAACTTAGCCATTAGCTAATAATAACTCTGTTTTCCTCCATTCAACCAATTTTTTCCATATATAGATGAAATTGTGCATAAATGAAGAAAAGAGTGTATGTTGTTGCAGGAGCTTCTAATTTGCAGGGAGACCTCATCTCATTCACCTCATCCAAGTCTTATCCAGCTATGCTGCCAACGTCCACCAAACCCTAAATCTGAATTCTTGTTTTGTAAGCAAAGTGGTCACTTCCATTGAGCAAATCCAACCATCTTGAAGCATTTGAATAACCCTTGGATAGTGTACGCCTCCTCCATGCCTTATGTCCCCATCATACACCTTTTCCACACTTCATTTACCTTTCCTACCATCTCCTAAGCTTTTGGCCCGTTTCCTGTAGTAAAACAGGGCATCCTGTAGTACTACAAGAAACCCTATAGCAACCTGTTTTAAGCCCAAATTGAGAAGAAATTGTCATCTGAGCTTAGATTAGGGGTCCACTTGGCTTCTATACCCTTGAAACTAGTTCAAACCTTTTCCTCCCTACCTATCTCCCCTGCCAAAGAACAAGATGAAAAATTAGCATTTGCATTCATAAAACTAAACATCAAAAAAGTACTTTTCTGCAATTTCCAAATTAGCACATGCATGTAGCAGTGATAATAATTCTTATATAAAATTCAATGCTCATTTAGTTCAGGTCATTAAATGTTATAAACAAGGTTAAGATAGGTTTCATTTTTAAGCAAAGTGTGTAGGTGTTTAGTTAGATGATTTCATGTCACTTTATAGCATCTTCCAATTTAGTCTTTCATTTCCTACAGTAGGCATCATTCCCTTCTTACATTAACGATAATTTCCCTTTTCCATTTGGTAGTCAGACTCCTTCTAGTCAATAGAAGACTAGTTTGAAAAACCCTAGTGCTCTATCGCCCCAGTTGAAAAGTGACAAGAGTAGACAACGTTGTCACCTCCAAGTTTGTACGAACCCTGGGTTGATGAAGTAAAGTTAGTAGGCCCAGGATTTGCAACATTCTTGCTACAATATTGGTGCTCATCACTATGTCACTATCTCACAGGGTTGTCAGGGATCATTATTGTGGATGAATGATTGCTTATGCAAGTAAATGACATGAAGAGGTTCCTGGTTTATGAGGAATCAAGTGGGAAGAGTAACCTTGGTAGATCTACAAGGTTAGTATCATGTGGATATGAATTGATTATATGCTTGTACTATGCCTATGTTATGGACAGGTAATGTTGAGGGATACATAAGTGAAATGGAAGCAGTATAATCGGTGGCATGCTGTAACATGCATGAATAGTGGAAAGATACTAGAGATAAGGTTACTTGGTAGAGTCAATTTGTGGTCTCTAGATGTGTAGTACTACTATTATATATATGTTGTACATGTTTCACCTATGATGTTGTCTGTATACAATGTTGTGTGTATAGGGTGTTGTGTACATGTGGTTTATGAAAAGTCATGTATAAATGGTGTTGAGTACATGTTTATGTAGTGTTTTGTATAGATGATGTTGTGCACATGTTGGATATGTGGTGCTATGTACATATGATGTTGTGCACATGTTGGATATGTGGTGTTGTGTACATATGGTGTTGCAGACATGTTGGATATGCAGTGGTGTGTACATATGGTACTTTGTTCATGTTGCATATGGGGTGTTGTGTACATATGGCATGGTGTGCATGTTGTACATATGGTGTTGTGTGCATGATTGTACATGTGGTGTTGTGTGCATGTAGTGTCGTGTCATGTAATGTTGTATAGGGGATGTTGTGTACAGGTGGTACTATGTACATGTCATGCATGTGGTGTTGTATACATGTGGTATTGTGTACACGTTGCGTAGGTGTTGTTGTGTACATGTGGTGTTGTGTATACATCGTGCAAGTGGTGTTGTGTACATGTTGCGCAGGTGGTGTTATGTACAGATGGTACTGTGTACATGTTGCACATGTGGTACTGTTGTACATGTGGTATTGTGTGCATGTCGTACATGTTTTGTTGTGCACATGTGGCATTGTGTGGATGTTGTACATGTTGTTTTGTGTATGTGCGGTATTGTGTATGTGCATTGCATAGTCATGATATCATGAAATTTGTATTCGTTGTGTCATACTGTAACACCCGCAAAATGCATAAAATTACTGAGGTTACTAAGTGGATATTTACTATTTGTTACTTTAAAGTTTTATTATAGTATGGTGTTAAATATTAAGTGATTGAGGCTCGAAGGCCAAGAAACATATTTTATGGTTACCTAAATTGTTGGTAATGATACTTTAACAAAAATAGAAACTGTTATATTATTTAAAAGAAACAGTTATAGAAAATAGTTACCCATCTGCCCTGTAGGGAGATTTAGATGAGGAAAAGAGAATCCAAGGGGAAGATCCTAGAGCTGGGTGAAACAAACCACTGGGAGAATTCTCGAGAACATTCAAAAAAGAAGTATAGGACTTGAGGCAGGACATGAGTCCAACGGCCCAAGGTACTTGACTATAGCTGGAAAGATTAACTGTGAACCAACGAAAGTGCTCGAGGGAGAGTCTGGACATCATTTCCAGACTCATGGCTGGGAGGAGAGACTTTCTGGAAGTATTGGAAATTGTAGGTTGAACAGATAAGTGTTATATGCAGTTTCTTTCTAGATTAATACTAGACTGTGAAGCTCAAATTTAATGACAGAGTAGAACTTGTTATTTCTGACTAACATTAGAATAACTTCTTAAATAGCATAATAAATTCAGGAAATCAATATCCTGAAAAATGCATGATTACAGGAAATAAAAGTACTCCTTCTCATATATGAAATCATAGACAATTTATTATAGCAAGTGTGAAATTATCAAATAACATTAGCAAATATGGAAGAATATGCTCATTCAATCATTAACAATCATCTATTCTTAAATATCAAGGGTGAACTATTATAGTACAATAGTAAGACAATCGGAATGAGATATTATTAGGAGGTCTATAGAATAATTTGTGCACACCCTACAGACTTTAGTAAGAATTTAAATATAGCATTCATTCATTATTAGTATGCAGGTTCAGGATACAATAAATCGAACTATTGCAACCATGAAAACACATTAAAACGTATGCTCTTAGTAGTATATCTATATTGAACTAATTCTTGATCGAAATCATTCAAAAAGTAACAATCGAAAATAATGAATGCTTGAATAAGTAAATGAAGGGCATTTTCAGCCTAGAATGCAAGCTAGAAAGAAGATAATTTCATTTCCTTTCAAAATGTATAACAGGTGGAATAAGTTAAGCAGGTTCTAAATATAATAAGTTAAACATTCAGCATTTCCATTCAAACATTCTCAACAGCCAGTATCGGTCTACATAACTAGGACCTCATAAGAAACCACATAACAGATTCATGACCTTACTTTAGGAAGAAAACCCCCCTAAAAACACCCTGTTGACTTCAAGACTAGAGTTCTCTCAAAAATTTTAAAGTGCCTTACACAGTATTCAAATAATTGTTACACATTAATTAATCATTTAAAAACCCAAAACAAAGATATAAAGTCGAGCCAGTTTCAACTAAAATCTTGGTAAGAGACTCAGTCTCTGTTTCCGACCATGTGAACAGTTGCTTTTCATAACTTAAATTCATGCCCAGAAGTAAAGATTCCAACCTGGAAGAATCAATAGAGTCGTCATAAGCGCTTAAGCCCTTGAGGGTAGCGGCCATAGTCAAATGAATAACTGAGAAGTGTTGTGTGAATACCTAGCATAAATACCCAAAAACATTAATTCAGTAAAACTTCAAAACTTATTGTAGGAGCTGAAGAAAAAAACTAAACGAGGAGCTCTTACCTAAGAGTTGAAGGTTCTCGCATTGTATA
This sequence comes from Pinus tabuliformis, assembly GCA_031772625.1. Classification (NCBI taxonomy): domain Eukaryota; kingdom Viridiplantae; phylum Streptophyta; class Pinopsida; order Pinales; family Pinaceae; genus Pinus; species Pinus tabuliformis. Next base: position 488,822,760 of record CM062805.1, read on the forward strand.
TCCCACATGTATGCCATCCATCGAACGACCATAAGGAAAGCATGAATCAACAACCTTTAAACGAGAAGTAAAGCTCTACAAAACTATGAAACAGATAAGGCAATTGGATTCACTTTCTACAGATAAATCTTGGAACTAATTATCCCCTATAGTGTTTAAAGTCCCTTGAGTCATCTCTGTGAAGCAAACACCCCAATCTACAACATTCTTTCTATGCAAATAAATAAAACAATAGACTGCCAACCCATTAGGGTTACCTGACTCCGTAGGAACAACTCCCACTACCATCGAAACCCTTAGAAGACGGATTGAAACCCTCAGCAGTACAAACCATCATAAAGCAGCAAGAACCCTAAGAGTAGCAATAACAATGAGACAAAAAGTTGCCGAGCATGAAGAGTTAGTTAGGGGATTAAACCCTAAGCTTCCTCTGCTGTCAAATTGTTGGGACTAGATCAACAGATGCAAAGCCGAACAAATGGCACTAGCAGCTGGAACTAGTTAGCAGGTGTGTACAGCCTCTTGGAACAACTCTATGCCACGTGTCTCTAGGTATAAGAGCCAACAAATCAAAGTCTGGGCAAGGATGGAGGGATCACCTTAAGTACTTTTTGCATTAAAACCTAATCTATACACCCACTTTGCAATCTATGTAATATTATTTCATGCGTTATAAACCTCCGGGTTGTCTAGTCTACGGATTCAATAATAAATGTAATCAATAACTTTGTATTATGTGATAAGCTTCGTGACCAAGGTCTGAGGTGGGTATAGGTTTAGTAAAAAAAAAATTATTATCATATATGTATTTCGTAAGTTAGTGTTTAGTTGTTACAAGTGGTATCAAAGCTCAGGTTCGTACACTGAGACCCTCTGGGAATAATTATGTAATAGAAAAAACGAATGTGCTCTTTTACAATTTTATTTTTTTTATTGGTTTTAACTAAATAAAGGTATGTGTGAACAGAGAGATCACATCGATAAAATAAAAGGGCTAGAATGCAAGGGAACCCAAGACCACTCGATTCGCCCGAAACAACAAAGGTTGTTATGGAAAAGTTCTATAAACTTATATGGAGAAAAGGTTGGGTAGAAAGAAGAAGTATTATGTTGAGGAATTCAACATTACTTTTGATCTCCGACAAGAAGAGTACATTGGTACATTACGTGGAGAAAAAATATTCATATTTCCTAATTAATAACTAGCATCATGTTCAATGTGAAATGGGACAATGAAAAATACCTAAAGAAGCTTGGAAAGAACAAGTGTGCATTTTTTGCACTTCAAGGGCAGTGGAATCAGAAAAACATTTCATTTTGGAATGTGATGATTTCGGGGACATGAAGGACAATTATGGCAATATGTTAACAATAGTTTCTCGACATTATCTCTTCAGTGAGGTTACTGTTAGAAGGATGGGCATCATTAATTTGAATAAGAAACTGATTTAATTGCAAAAGGCGAAAAGCATGGATGCTAGTGGTCCCATAGGCTATTTTCATTCTTATGGACATTAAAATCTCATTCATTATTTAGATAGAACACAAAGTTTGAGAATTGAAATGAAATATATAAACATGGTGCTAGCACAATGCAATTCACAATAAACCGTGGAAAAAATTAATGAAGAAATTAGTAGTTTACATTGAATATAACATTTTTTTTTCTTTTTGAAATGAGAATTTTGGATATTTAAATTCATGTAGTTGAAGGAATCAAATGTGGACCAAACTACTCTAACTAAAGGACCACATTATGGATGTATAGGTGTTTGTCTAACCTCTACTCTGGGTTTTTCTAGGAGATTATCTACTTGAGATGTTTTTCCCTGTCTTGGATGATATTTTTTTGAATCGGATTACCTCCATTTTCCCTCTGATTTTCTTGGTGAACGTTGATGTTCATTCATCTGGGTGGTAATTTTGGGTGGAAATTTATGGTTGCATTTGCTCCTCATTTATTGTTATCTACCATTGTTCATATCCACACATTGGACTGTGTGGATTTGTCATATTTTCTCTGGTCATGTGGATTGCTGACCATTTTAATAATTTAGAATATTTCATCCACGTGGCTATTTTCTCCATATTGCATCGGGGTGTTATTCTGACTTCTCTTTTCGGTGTTTGGCCATTTATAACTTGGGCATTGCTGACTGGATCTTGGGGTTATTAATATTTAGATCATCATGGATTTTCCATCAGTTTTTTGGCTACGGTGATCTCCTTGGATTATGTGACACATCAAGTTTGAGTGGGGATCTATGTTTGGTCATAAATTTGGCAGACTTATTTATCTCGCTTGTCCTTTCCTCTATCGCTTCCACTTGGATCGCTGGTGATTTGGTTAATTTCTATATGTGATTTGATGGGGATAGTTAGCCTTGGGGATGTGAGGGAAGTTGTTTATGACATACAAGATATTTCCTCTCCTAATGATGTGGCACTTGTCTATGTGGCCATGGAAGTGCAATGTTGAGATTCACAACCTTTGATGAATGTTCTATTGTCCAGGTTTCATTCTTCAGTCGATAATGATCAATCTATTTTATCTAGTCAGGTGGTTTTGGATGTTTGTCATTCTACTAAGGATATCCCTCCTCTAGTTCGTCCACCTCAAAGATTATAAATAAAAACCTGTTAAGGATGTGGGAGAGGTACTAAAACTATATTTTGACTTTGATGTCTTTTGGGATCAGGGCGCAGGCCTACAATAGATGGTTTTGGTAGGGCAGTGGAAATATGAAAGGGTGGACGGTAATAACATGAAGGATTGGGTTGAGAAGCACTGGATGCCAATTATCAATTATATGCCAAGGATAAGTATTTTATTCAATAGTTGGTACTATTTCCATTTTCTTCACTCAGATGATGTGGAGAAAAAATTGGTTTCCCCTAGGTTAAGGGTCGTAGTTTCCTTTCTCTTCACCCATGGCATGTTGGATTCGACCCTTTTAAGGAGGTGCCTAGGAAGAAGTTATTATGGGCCAAGTTTCATGGTCTTCCTTTGGAATTATAGTCTCCAATGGCCTTGGTGGACATTGGGAATTCAATTGGGAGATAGAAATATTTGGAAGAGCGGAGTCTGAGGGGTATGGATAAAATAATTGCATGGATACTACTGGAAGTGGACTTTTCTGGAGGACATCCTGCCGAGGTGGAATTAAATTGGTGTGGAAATATTGTTCGACAACGCATTGATTTTTGGGATAGATACCCTTCAGGTGTTTGGGTTGCCATGAGACTAGCCACCTTCTTACAAATTGTCCTCATCGTTTTGGTACTTCTTGGCGTTCCCGTCATCATCTAGGAGATATGCGACTGTTGGATAAGGGAGGGTATTCATGCTTCAAAAATGTATCTGTTGATGATAATGGGATATTTCTTCCTTC